>JAHHFK020002076.1:0-334043 GCA_024533555.2 Aedes koreicus | reverse complement strand
ATTTAATTTTATGGTTAAGGTGGGAAAGGGACAGTCGCAGCACTACACGATCCAAAATACCTATTGTGTTGTTAGATTCACGATAGTACACGAAGAGATTCGGGAAATGTTAAACTTCCGGTTTATTCGAGTCTGAAACTACCTTATTCTGAGGATTCACGGTCTCGATCATTTCGTCCGTGACCTTATACCGATCTGGAAGTGTTCGCGTTTGTTCGTAGTCGTTTTGGTTAGTTGAAGTAGGTTATTTAAAGTGATGTCAAGTGTTTAGATTAATTAAGTTCTTTGTTCAAAAAGCTAGATATTTAATTAAGTATGCGTCGAATAAATTGTGTGCGATATAGTAGTTAGGCTACCAACCCCAGGTAAATTACCGTGCTCAAATGTGCTGTCCATGTGTCTGCTTGTGCTTTATTCACTGTGTTGTTGTAGTTCGTTTGCTTTCGATAATTCTCAGCAATAATTCCGCACCCAAGCGCGGTCAACCTTCTCCCCCAACGGACGGAAGATTCCCGGCATCCACCAACCGGCCGGAAGCGGACAGATACGTCACCACATCTGTCCGAGGAGAATCGGGGATTCTCCACGTGGATAGCGTCCACGCGCCGGCCCGTCAACTGCCCGGCTAGCCGAGTAACCGCCATCGAACCGGCGTAAGAAAGGCCATTGTGCATCGCCATTGACCAGGATAAAGACGCCAGTGCGTTAACCTGTTGATAGGTCATCGACAGCGCCTATAGACGCAGCAAGTAGGTGATTGACCCTCCCTACAGAATCTGGTGAGTCAACCTTTTTTTGATTGGAGTGTGGCGTCCGGCGAGGGCGCCACGTAGTAGTTTTTTTGTGCCAGTTGTTGAGCTGAAGAGCCATGCGCTAAACTTCCGAGGTCCGTGTCACTATCCGGACTCGTGAGCGGAAGTACAACTCGCCTAAAAGTAAACTTCGTCACCAGTAGCGCAGACCGGTTTGGAGCTGAGTTGCGGAGATTTCGTGACGTAGAAAACAGAGTAGAGCACATGAGTACATGGTAGACAGTTAGGAAGAGAGAAGACGCACACACGTAGGAAACAGTAAGAACACATTAATAAAATGAGAGAGTAAATATGTAGTAGTTTTGTTGAAATCCGTCTAGTTTGTATAATAAATGTTACTGTTACCAAAATATTCATAGGGTTAATTGATTCAAATGTTTGACATCATCTCGCGTTCTCCGTATTAGTTTCTCTTGTCCCGTCCTCTCTATGAGTGTTTATGTTGAGTGGAAGAGCGTACTTCCAGCTCGGGGTGACGTCTAGTGGCAGATGGAGGGACTACCAATGAGGATACTCTCTGTGGTGTAGAGGATTTAGGTATAGCGTACTCTCGTTTCGGATTCTCTGAGTGACTATCGTGTTTATGAGTTCATGAAGGTGATAGGGTTGCCCCGTTTTGGGTCGTTTAGAGTACCAGTCGGCTGTTTCGATCCATAAATCTTGTAGAAAATTAATGGACTCGCCCTGAGGAGAGTCTTAACCGGGCCAATAAGAATTGGTGTGTGGTCTCCTTTATGGAGTGGCGCTTAAGCCACACGCTTTAGAGTTGGATCGTTAGGGCTGGCTACAAGCTCCAAAGGATGCTGAAGAGAAAGACCGAATGAAAAGTGTGCTACGTGCGCTTGGTCGGGAGGTCGGTTCACCCGGCCAAACAATGAAAAAGTACCTGGCGAACATAGACATACATGTCAGGAAGCGGAAGTCGCGTACACTTGTTTCGGAGCTGTAGGCAATGACCCAGCGGCAGCGACTGAATGAGATGGTCAACTCGATTTTCCCGGCGAATCGCGACGTGGCGGTGGTGATGGACGACGAGACCTATCTCACCCTGGATGGCAACGACTGGCAGGGCACTTTCTATTTTACTTCCCCCACGAAGGAAGTGAGCTCCGAGGTGAAGTTCATTTCACACACCAAGTTCCCCAAGAAGGTGCTGCTGTGGCTGACAATCAGCGAGAAGGGGATGTGAAAGCCGCTCTTCTTTCGCTCCGGACTGGCCGTGAATGGAGAAATTTATAGTACCAAATGCCTGCCGGAAGTTGCGTCGTTCATCAAGAAATACCATAAGGGCGAAGACGCGGTGTTCTGGCCGGATCTGGCGTCGGCCCACTACTCAAAGCGATCGTTGGAGGAGATCGAGCGGCTGAATATCGATGTGGTACCGAAGTCGGCGAACCCGCCCATCGTCCCCCAGCTGCGTCCCATCGAGAATTTTTGGGCCAACCTGAAGCGTTAGATCTACTCCAACAATTTTGTCGCGAAAACTGACGAGGAATTGATAAATAAGACGAAGAAAGAACTCAAAAACATGCCTACACGCATGTTTTTGCCCGCCATGACGAATGTTCCGGTTAACTGCCGGAAGGCCGCAAGGGCGTAGAGGTTTTTGCAAGTAAGCTTAAATAATAACCTTCCAAGGGAAATTTATCAAAAGCAATTATCTGTATTAGCTTTTATTTAATCACCATCCGAAAAAAGTCCTTTTTTTAATGCAACGTTAATTCGCGTTTGTTTCCGGTTAACTCAGATAAGTATTTTAGTGGGTCGGGCAGTTGATATCTTTCATTCTGCCCACCTCTGATTATACTTTCAAGCTCGGCCACAGTGGCACGTAGCTGCTCAATTTCGGTTGCAGATCTGGTCTCGGGCAATTTTTATATGTAATTTGCACTTAGCACTTCAAACACTTGTAGCCAAGAAAAAAAACAGTACTTACGTTGTAATGATGCTGATGATGAATATCAGAATTTCGATGGGTAGGCCGGTTTGTGGCTGACTAGCTGCTGTCGTCCTTGATCCGTTCCTCGAAGTGCTGTTGCACTAATCTATTTTTTAAACACCACAATCCCGTATTCTACCGGCTGCGCAGGAAAAGCAAACAATTTATTTAATGATGAAATTTGTCAGAAGCAGATAATTTCCCATCAAAATGATCAATTTATTCAATACTAAGCACTACACTAATGCACTGTACAACTCCGCTGCTATTGCTGATGAAAAAGAGAGAAAAGAAGGAATTCGATTCTAGCATGTCATTGCATGCATAATTCTGCTGATGTGTTCTCATCTCTCACTGACTCCATTTTCTAACCTCCTTTGTTTCTAATTTCACTTCACTTCAAACCAAAATATCGGATATATTTTCATTTTGATTTCCAATAACTAGCACTATTATAGCATAATCACTCTGTTTCATTCGAAAGTCGGAAAGCTATACGCAGTTGAAATTAAGCACGCCAAGCAGATACGAAAATCGAAAATGCAGTACTGCATTTTTGCGACTGCACGCGTCGGCATCTAAACGTAAACTCAGCCGTAGACTCTTAAATAATGTTTAGAAAAAAGGGGGTCCAAATCTGATCATTACTGTATATTTAGAACATAGGTACCGTCGTAAATTGGGTCCTCCCTTAGCTCAGTCGGTAAAGGCGCAGCTACAAAGCAATTCCATGCTGGAGGTGGCTGGGTTCGACTCCCGGTCTGGTCTAGGAATTTTTCGTTAAGGAAAACTTCTCGACTCCCTGGGCATAAAGGGCGAACACGAAATTATTGCGACACATTCAACAGGGCATAACTTTTTTACCATTGGGTAAAAATCAACCAAATTTTGCACACTTTCTCATTGATGTGTATTGTTTACATACTGTCAAACTCGAAGTCGTGTTTTTCGATTCAACGAAAATGGAGGTGAACCGCGAGTCGAGAGAACAAATTCTTTCCAAACACCTGGAATTTCCTGACCTGTCGCACCGGCCGTTGGGAAAAATGTTGAACATTCACCATTCAACCGTCTCCAGAGTGTTGAAGCGGTTCCAGGAGCGGTTGACGTTGGACCACGGCAAAGGAGCTGGAAGGAAACCGGGACCGGAGAACAAAAAGACGGAGGAAAAGGTGAAGCGGATGATTAAAGCAAATCTCAAGCAACGTCTCAAGCCGTGATTTGGCTAAAAAGATCGGCATGTCGCAGAGCTACGTCCAGAGTGCAAAAAAGAGAGCTGGACTACATACATACAAGGTACAGAACTTCCCAAACCGCGATGAGCGGCAACAATCGACGGCTAAAACTCGGGCACGGAAGCTCTACGAGAAGATGCTGACAAAATATGGCTGCTGTGTGATGGACGACGAAACGTATATAAAAGCCGATTTTAAGCAAATTCCGGGGTTGGAGTTTTTAACCGGCAAGAGCAAGTTCTATGTGGACGACAAATTTAAGAAGAAGAAAATGTCGAAGTTCGCCTCCAAATATCTCATTTGGCAGGCCATCTGCTCTTGCGGACTGAGGAGTGAGCCTTTCGTGACAAAGGGCACAGTAAATGGCGAGATCTACAAATCTGAGTGCCTCGATAAGCGCCTTTTGCCGTTCTTGCAGCAGCACGACGAAGCTCCGCTATTTTGGCCAGATTTGGCATCATGCCACTATTCTAAAAGTGTCCTGGAGTGGTATGAGGCCAATTTTGTTCCAAAGGACATGAATCCGCCAAACTGTCCGGAGCTGCGCCCGGTGGAGCAGTACTGGGCAATGATGAAGCGGGAACTTCGGAAGAGCAAGAAGACAGTCAAAGACGAGCAGGACATGTTAAGAAAATGGAAAAAAAACTGAGAAACTGGTACCGGATGACACTGTAAAGACTTTGATGGAGGGCATCAAGCGAAAATGCGTTCAATTTTACACTCAAGGCTCCATCGATTAACTTTTCTTTTGATTTTTGAAGTAAATATATGTATAAAACTACCCTAAAATTTTGGTTTGATTCTAAACATTATAAGAAAATTTGCATGACATTTTCGGTGTCGCAATAATTTCGTGTTCGCCCTTTAGCGTATGATTGTACTTGCCACACAATCATACTAATGCAAAAATGGTACTCGGCATCGAAAGCTCTCAATTAACAACTATGGAAGTGCATTTAGAACACTAAGTTGAGAGCAAGCAATAAGCTAATTGTTAAAACCGTAATAAGCTTGAAATGCTAAAGAAGAAGATGATTATTGGTCAGCAAAACAAGGTAACAGATTCAGCTCATCCTAAGAAATACATGCGAAAATAATACACCACGCAATTCCTAATTCATT
The DNA here is from genome assembly GCA_024533555.2 of Aedes koreicus. NCBI lineage: Eukaryota > Metazoa > Arthropoda > Insecta > Diptera > Culicidae > Aedes > Aedes koreicus. Next base: position 328,935 of record JAHHFK020002076.1, on the reverse strand, counting down.
TCTCAAAAGGGTTTCTATTTTTTCATAAATCCGTTTCCCCATAACAACGACTTCTCCGCAGCAGTGCTCGCAGTCAACGTTTCAAACCGCGTGAATCTCCCGTAAGTAGGTTTATTAATTTTTTCTCTCTTATGCATGCTGAAATACGATTCCTATTTCCGTAAATCGAGCGGATTTTCCGAAATAAAGGAATTTTTAAAAGCGGTTATAAAAATATTGAGGCCGCCTCTTTAGATCGCTGCTACTTTGAAAATGCCTCTTTTAGAGGAGAAAAAAAAGTCAAGAGCATTCCTTTTGATGTTTGTTTTCCAGGCCATAAAAAGTAATAAAACTCGTACCGTCTTGTCTGGCCGTACCTTAAAGGTAATTGGAAGTTGAATCAGTTTGGATTTTTTTTCCTCGTTTCCCAAAACGTGTGATAAATATTAAATTCCACCACATCCCGCACCATCAAACAAAGGCAATGACTGTCAGCCAAGGAACCCTATTAAGACATTTTAATGAAATTTAATGCTGGCGGTCGGTGTGTTTGTTCGGCTGCTACCAGTAGTCCCTGAAGCCGGGTCCGTTGATCAGAAGGACCAAAAATCAAACAATTGAAGAGCGCTGGCTTCCTCCCTTCTTTTCAATCTTCTGTACATATACATGTTCCTATCTATCTGGGAGGAAGAGAATCACTCAACCATTGAAAGGATGCTGGCAGCCTGGCAGACGAGCAACTCCGTCTCCGAGTAGGATGAGTACTTTTAAAAGCAAACTGCTGATGTATCAAATTGAATAGTGAGCTACGCTGTTGCTCCTACGGCTGATGCTGTCCATTAAAGTATGGGCGGATTGCTGTAAAGTCCAAGATCCTGGCTTCGTTTCTTGCTGTACTGACTGCTGCGTGGACACAAGGGGGAGGGTGAATTGAAAAGCATCGTCCTTAGGAAGGCAAACACGAAGGGAAGGACTTGCTCGTTTCGCTTGCGTGGCCTCTTATGAAGACATATTGATGGCTATTTTGTTGTGTTACAAACTCATTTAAGGGTTTTTCGATCGGGATTTTGCAAACAATGGATCCCTCGGTTTCCTATGCTATTAGAGTTGGGAAGGGGGAATGGCTCGTAAAATCACTACCCGGCCACACTCATGAATGGCCAGTGATTTGTCTGGACGGCCGATGGCAGGCATCATCAGGTTGGGGTTTAGAGTTTTTCCAAAACATCGATTACTTGACTTGTTGGTGAAATTCTGTTCATAAATTTGCACTCGACTTTGATCCAAGAACGCGAAGAGATGAGAGTATTTTCCTTCGTCAACCAACACGAAAAAAAAATCAAAGTTAACCCGAACAAAGTTGCAAATATTTATGTTATTGACCTGCGAACCCAACCTTTCACCGAGACGAGAACAAGAGCAGCAGTATCCTATTACCCTTTCCGGATCGATTCCACCCAACAACCGTTTTACCACATGATTATGGCAAAAGGTAACATGGGAACAAGTGTAGTCCATTTGAATTGCCTCACTTTGGAAAGTTAAATCACGGACGATAACAACTAGCTACTTGCTTTTGTAGAATTTGAATTTATGGAGAAAGGGTCACTGCTGAAGCTGTACAAGACTTTGCATACTAAATTATCCGCACACACACATACGACCACTCACGTACAAAAATCAATAGTTTGAAGATTCTATCCACGTGGATGGGAAAATGCCACCTGCATGCAAGGGAAGCGAATAATAAAAGAGGCTGCGCTGCAACACCCGTATTCAATTTAGCATCACTTCAATAAAACACACATTCGACACGGTTCATTTGCCGACAGACGCGAATTTTCTACTTTCTTCGTTGTGCTCCCCATCACCCATGGTTCAAGATTAAAGGATATTCCCGAGCGAGAGTGTGTGCCATGCAATTTCTTCCCCGGTGCTGGCGAAGGCGACGGTAATCCTTTGAGTGATCTTATTGGAAACCGGTTTCTTCGCCGTTGCAATTCCGGGGCGGATGTGCAGCATTCGTTTCCTAGGATTTCGGTGTTACATGCGATGGGGAGAAAACCTACCTGATTGACGATAATGCGTGACGACCGAGTCACGTGCAGAAGGGAGGAAAAGGTTACTGAACAAGTTTTGTCCTCGTCCCATATGAAAAAGGTGATGCAGGCCTTAGGTGAGACGGTTTTTTTTTCTGTTTTGAAGGTGAACTGATGTAGTTGCCTGAATCATGTATGCTCAAGGAGGTGAGCTGATAAAAGCATAAAATCCAGAGAAGGTAGACTGCACAATATTACAATAGCTGTTGCTAATATCGACGAACAAACATGGCTCTATTTGTCTCGTTTGCGACTTGGCGTAACTTTTGAAGAAATGTCAGCAACGAAGCAATGGAATGTTGATTTTGACACAGAACACGGTAGTTGTCGAACTGGTTCCAAGAGGCATCACCAACTTGACCTTGATCTTTTTCACAATCGCCCTTGATCCAGCTTGGGCATACAGTCAGTCTTAGCAACTGGCCCTTTGAGCTGTCAAGCTCACATAAAAAGAAGAAGGAGAAGAGTTTAATTTTGAAAACAATCAAACTACGCCGGAATATAATCAAGTTTCACTAAAAAATCTCACGGTGATTGGCTTATGTTGGGATTCATTACCCCGTCAAATACACCTTATGGATTTTACGGTGTAGAAAGCTGTTGTGAAGTATAGACTGTTCCAGAAAGTATAAGCACACTTTCAAAATAACAAAAAAGTCATGAATTTTCGAAGCTTTGCTTTGGTTAAAGCCCAAAAAGTCTCGATTGGCCGTGCCTCCGGGCAGTTCGGCGGATTTATGTCTTTCGGCACGAAACATACATTTTGACTTTTGTACCATTCTAAAGTGTCCTTTGCCTAATGACATGACGCCAAATCAGGCCAAAACACTACTTGACCTTCGTGCTGCCTGATCATCGGCAATAATCGCTTCTGGAGACATTCCTTAACGTATTTCTGAGTGTTCATCGTCTCCGTTGTGATGTACGGACTAGATGTTTTACCACACTCGCATATTGCCTGCCAAACCATAACCTTCTTACCGAATTTTTCGGTAAAAATTGCCTTCTCCGTTTCGGGGATGTCTTTGTCTTCGCTTACAGTATAGAATTGTGGTCCGGGAAGCGTTTTGTAATCTAGTTTCACATACGTTTCATCGTCCATTATTATACACCTAGAATTTCTACACAATAACGAATCGTAGAGTTTGCGGGCCCGTGGTTTCACGGACACGGCCTGTTTTGGGTTCCTTTTGGGTTTTTTCTGCTTCCGGTATGTTTTAAGCCCAAGTCTTTCTTTGGCACGCATGACGTTACTCGACGAGGTCCCTAGTTTTTTCGCAACATCCCGAAAGGAAATCGCTGGTTTTCGCTTGTAGGCATCCCTCATCTTTTTATCGATATCCGGACTAACAGGACTGGATTTCCGAACACTCTTTGGCGCATCTTCAAACGTACACTGTTCTCTATATTTTCGAATCGCAGATCGTACCGCTCCGACGCTTACACCCTCTTCCTTGGCCAATCTTCTCAAGGAGAATCCGGTCACAGTGCACTATTTGTGCACGATACTTTTTCGTTGTTCCGTAGTAAGACCGCGCATTTTGATAGGTAACACAAAATTGAGCACTTTTTTAATGCCTTGTCATTCAGAAATGTGCAAACAAAAGGATGCAGCCAAAACATGTTGAAATATTTCATTATATTCAAAGTGATCGTTAAAATAAGGTGTGCTTATACTTTCCGGAACAGTCATTAGACACACGAACCGGAAGGAGATCACATTAGTCCCTATTATTGCATAGAAAATAAATGTTTATTCGTTATTAAAGGGTGTATTCGATAAAAATGGCACAAAGAAAATCTTCTGTAACTTTTGAATCGTATGAGTAAAAAACCTAAAAATTTGAATAGATCTTATCCATAGTGTATTATTTACATCTGCCAAGTTTCATAGTTATACATTCAGTAGTTCCAGTCATGTCGTCGAAACAAGAAATTGTCCGTGAGAAAATTTTGTGCACTCACAATCAAAATCTAGGGGCGTCCCACCGGTGGATTGCTAAAAGGCTTGGAATTTCAAATACAACTGTGTCTCGTGTAATAAGAACCTTCAAGAAGCGTCTGAGTGTCCAAAGGAAGGAAGGGAGTGGTCATAAAAGTGGTCCAATGGACAGTAAAATGGCCAGGAAAGTCGTACAACAATTCAAGAACCGTCCAAACATGTCAATTCGAGATGTCGCTAAAAAGTCTAAGGTGTCAGTCGGTTTTGTGCAGAAAACCATGAAGCGTGCTGGGTTACATGTTTACAAAGTGCAAAAAGCCCCAAACCGGAATAAAAAACAAAACATCACTGCGAAAACCCGCGCCCGGAAACTTTACACGAAGCTGCTCACCAAATCCGGTTGCATCGTGATGGATGACGAAACATACGTCAAAGCCGACTTCCGTCAACTTCCTGGGCAAGAATATTTCGTTGCCAAGTCGAAGTTCGATGTTCCGGAGGATGTTCGAAAGAAGAAACTATCAAAATTTGCAAAGAAGTTTCTAATCTGGCAGGTGATTTGCAGATGTAGTGAAATAAGTGCTCCCTTCATCACTTCCGGAACAATAAACGTTGCGATTTACACGGAAGAGTGCCTTAAGAAGCGTCTGTTGCCATTCATTAAGAAGCACAAAGGATCAACTCTGTTTTGGCCTGATCTAGCATCCTGCCACTACGCTCGAAACGTATTGGAGTGGTACCGAACCAACGGAGTCAATTTTGTGCCAAAGGATATGAACCCACCAAATTCACCGGAACTTCGTCCAATTGAAAAATTCTGGGCAATTATGAAAACGGAACTTCGCAAACATCCCAAAACTATAAAAACAGAGCTAGAATTGAAGAAAATTTGGGTAAAAACAACAAAAACACTGGGAAAATCGGTTGTACAAAATTTGATGGGTGGAGTGAAAAGGAAGGTGCGGGCATTCGGGATGGGAGATGAAATCGAATAAAACAAATGTTGTAAATCAAAACTCATTAGTAGTTCTTCATTCCCTAAAAATTTCAAGAAAATCCGATAATCAGTTTAATTTTGATGAGTATATATGTGTGTGCCATTTTTATCGAATACACCCTTTAGACTTTCAAACCTAACATAAGTTACTACTTTCTACGGCAGTATTCCAATAGCTTATGGGCCTATGATTTCTAGAGATCGTTATTTATTTGAATCCTGGAGAGTGTGAGCTGTTTAGAGGAATAACTGTAACTAGAAAAGATTAGCAAGATAAGCAATAAAGGTAGTTGGAATTAAATCATTCTTCTCATTTTCTAGTGTTATTTATTAATTTATTTATTTTGTTTATTTCCTCTAAACCGTAGTCTACACCAGTGATGGAAAAAATCGCATCGAATAACGTTCAATTTTAAATCATTTGCAAACACGCTCTTGGAAGAATTTCAATCTGAGTGATCTTCGACCGACATCATAACACACCGGAGTGAATAAAGAAGAGAGAAAAAAGAGAAAAAAATTTGACATCGGTCACGCATGATTTTGTTCTTGCGTTGAATCATTCCAACAATGCATTCATTGTACTATGAATGACACATAAAAGAATCGTCTATGAATGCATTCATTGATTCACTTGGTCTCTCTTTAGAAACGGTACTTTAACGGGTGTTCAATAAAAAAATGAGATTTTTTTCAGTCATATAGCAAAAAAAAAATTCTTCAACGAATTCAGTATTTTTTGATTAAAAACATAATGCATATTCTTCAAAAAAAAAAACGTCAATGAATATTGGAGAGAGGGACCCTGGTCGGCCGTACGACGTAATTGAGTCGCGATGCTCTCACAAGAGCGCTGGACGGCACTAACGTCCATCTTCCGGATACAATTCCGGATCCTCGTAGTCAACTGCTTCGTATTCTTGGCCCGCCATTTATTTTTGTACATTAGGGCACTGAGGGAGCCGAAAAAAAATCCTCAATGGGACGGCACTGGGGCAAGTTGGTCGGGTTCCTTTCTTTCGGCACGTACGGTATCTTTTTCCGCTCGAGATACTCCAGCGTCTTCTGGGCGTAGTGGGAAGACGCCTTGTCCGGCCAGAAGACGTACTTCCCATCAGCATGATGCTCCTTTAAGAACGGCAGAAGAATTTTCTCAAGACACTCCTCCTGGTACACTTGTTGATTGATGGCCAGACCGCTTGGCTTGATCCACGGCTTTGAAATACCTCTGTCCGATGTGGCTTATAAACTTATATTTTACATCGGGAGGTGTGGCCAACTTGTAGCTGGAATAGTAGCTGTCAGTTCCTGGAATGTAAGTCTTCGAGAGACGTCCCACGGTAGTTCTTCGTCATTCACCGGCACTGTGATTTCACGGTCGCTATCTGCTCGTCCGTGTACTTGGGGGACCGGATTTTTGATTTTTTGTGTCAAAATTCCGTCAAGGTCACCCCTTAAAAATTACATGAGAACAAAATCCTTGGACAAGATTCCCGAGCGGGTAGGCTACCTTTACCATTTTTAATTTCAGGACAATCGGAGTTTTAAATAAGAAAAAAGTATACATAGGCATGCAACCTGACGTTACCTTGTTTACCTAAGAAGTTCTAAGAAAAAATCATCAATTTCATTATTAATAAAACTTACTTGCCGAATGTTAACGACCAATCGATTGCAGGACTGTTCTCAATATCTCGAACCCTGTCTTCCTGCAAATTAAGACCAGCCTTCCCAAGTAACATTCCTAACACCATCCTGCTTTATTGGGTTTCTTTAAAGTTTAATGAAAGCCACTTGAAATCAATTTGGTTTTATTGTGGCACCAAGAAGTGCCAATAGGTTTCATATTTTAGTCAGGTTTATGAGAACCCACACAGCTTGTTTACAACAATCTTTAAACCTTGTTTCTCAAATTCCTTTCAAAGGTTTTATTTCGATTTTAAAGGTTCTATTTCGACTCCTATCAAATGCTGTATTGAAATGCCGTTTTAGGACTCATTGATATTATCTTATTATGGTCAGTTGAAAAAGCATTTTAAAACCATTTTGCCTCCAGTAAGTGAATTAAACGGCAAATTGGCATTGAAGGAAGTCACCATAAGACCAAATAGTTTTATAATAGTCATTGCGAAAAAAAAATTGGCTTTATGGCAAAACTGTGATTTTTTTTTCCAATCGCCATATTGAAATATAAGAAATAATTGAAATGTGGAAAAATAAATGCATCAAATTTTCAATGGTATGCAAATAAACTGTAGATCACAGACTAATTTCGGCATTCTTTCAGATAATCTCATGAAATTCCAAGCACTCTTCAGGAAATTCATGATTAATTTATCGAATATATTTGTTTTAATTTGATTTATGCTGTTGTAAATTCGCATAATTTCCGAGGCGCATTAATTTTCGGCTCTTATCGTGCCAATATTCGCCATAAAATTTAATGCGCATATAATTTGGAGCATGATACGCTGTAAAAAAAAACAATTTGTTTTGGATATTTTGCTATCAAACAAAATTTCCCGCAACACTAGACCTTTTTTTTACAGCTAAATGAATCAGAAGAGCAGAGAATCGAACAAAGCTGAACAACAAAAACCAACCCCGATTTCACAGTAAAGTTTGACAGCTGTGGCCATTTGGCCACATTTTGGACTTAATGGCAGCCAATAGGTTTTATGAAGGTTCTCAAGTGGTCATAACATCTTTCACTAGCACATTTTCAAAATCTTTATGTTCTTATAAAGGATTTATTAACTTGTTTTCACAACCGACTATAGAATGGGCCACTTTGTACAAATTTCGGCATTAAAGAAGCAGAGAGGAGGTGTTGGTAGACAAAACAGTTTTGAATGTAGTTTTATCAACAAAGCCGGGAGGAGTGCTATACGGCGGGAATAAAATAAAATTGTTACTTGGGTCTGTTTTGCTTCGATTAGACATACATTGCAAAACACTTTGTCAGGAAGCAAATGATGAGTAAAACCATTTTTGACATATTTTAGTGCACCAATTTTTTTACACACATCGCTAGATTAATGACCATTATTTGTGGTATCAATATGTACACTGGCGATGTAAATTTTCTCGACATTTAAGGCGGACAGGTTTTCTTTTTTAATTAAAACTCACTCGCGAAATTGCTGAAAGTCGAAGTACGAAAATGTACATTGCAGTTGCTAGAACGAAACGACAAAGCTGATCACCTTCTCACACGCACCCCTCTGGATGGCACATCGCATCGAGTTGTCATCATTTGTAATAAAAGCAGATTTCTAAAGGGCTAATGTACATAACTGAAGTGTTGCATACACGGTGAAAAATGTCATCAAAGTTCCCAGCGGCACGGAAAAAAAAAATACAGCAACGCGCCGGTCGAAAATAGTGGCGACGGCGGCGTGCGCGGCAACGCTTTTACAGATGTATGGGGGGGGGGGTTAATGTGTGTCATCTGGTTGTTTGCCATCTTTTGGTAAGGCGCTACGCGCAACGGCTGTTAAGATCCAACATACGGAAAATCCTCCGAAACGACCATGTACCGATGTCGAGCAAGCTCGTGGTTATCGGGCGAAACTGAAAGCAGCCAGGAGTAATGCGTTACCAACTACGTTGGCACGCTGGAGTAGAACCTTCAACTCGAGGCTCTAGCATCATTTAAAGCTTTCTAAAGAGTGTGCAACAGTATTTTCTAACAAACAGCTGATCTAACGGGCTCTAATTAACATTCCATTACATGTGACACATACAGTATGCCAAAAAAGTATACCCACTCAGGAATTTTACACTAGTTCTTGGTATTTTGAACCATTGATCTATCAACTAGAATGGTGTCGAAACAGTATCCACTACTGTTAATAATTAATAAAATGACAGGTAGTTGAACATACACGCAAAATATCAATTTGGTAAATTTTGATTATTTTTTTCGATAATTTAAATTCTATAATTTTACAATAAAAGTTGTACCGAAAAGCCGAAAAGTTGTTAATGCGATTATATAGGGTGCATACACTTTTTTGACATCCTGAATGAGGGGTTGATGAGTTCTCTGCACCTCTCTTAAGAATTTGTTGGACTATCATTCCTTCCAACTCCACCACAGTTGTGAAGACGTGACCAGGGTTGATTTAGGCTCCTCTGCATGTCAGGTATCTAAAGGTTCGAAATCATTCCACCGGTTTCGTACCGAATGACAACGGATCCGGATGTGATAGTTCTTTTAACAGTAGATTTAGTCTTCATCACCTACGATATAGTCCTTCTGTAAATGCTATGCTTTGTTATTTGTGGTGAAATTATATTGATGAAACAGAAAAGGGATATACATCATTGTTGTAGACATTATAAAGCCCGATTCAAAGTAAATTTGGACGCATTCAAGTGATCTAAACTCAAACATTAAACAACATACACGGTTGATCGAAACGTCAAACAAAATGGTATTTATTCAGCTTTCAAACGATATATAACAAGTTATTATATTTAACCGCTTCAAACGAACTGTCGCACTTTACTTGTGATCGATGCCATCATTATCTGTCCAGTCGCTGGTGACACTGTACCTGCGAACTTATTCCACTTTAAACGCATTTGTTGTGCATTTGCCACTTCTTCCTAGATGTTTTCGCTTGACAATTGCCCAATATTTTTCGATCGGTCTGAGCTCAGGGCAATTCGGAGGAATAATCTCTTTGGTGACGAAATTAACATTGTTTGCAGCATTCCATTCTAGTACCTCCTTAGAGTAGTGACAGCTGGCTAGATATAGCCAAAACATAACGTTGGTCCTGTGTTGCCGAATGAAGGGTAAAATCCGCTTTTTCAGACACTCTTTGATGTAAAATGGAGGACATCATCTGTCCCATCTTGAGGGTTCGGTGAATCAAGGTATGGGAGCAGTAATATTTACGGCCGGCGTCACGCAAACTAGTTCCGTCCTTGTTGTCGAACAGCTGTTTCAACGCTTCCTTCTTCTTCTTCGTAATTATCTTTGAGGGACGGCGGCCACCGGCCTTCCGCTCCACGCTCAGGGATGCCAGGATCCGGTAAACTGTACTCACGGGCACGTTTTCGTCTCGAAAGTGGTCTACCGTAAACTTTTCTCCACGATGACCATGCGTTTCGTAAAACCGTACAACACGCTCGCGGAGTGTTGCTTGCTGTTTCGACGCCATCTTTGATTGAACCGACAGCATCCGAGCGAAAAGAAACATGCCACCCATTTCTAGGGAGTCCAGAGAGCAATTCTCTTGTAGAGAAAAAAAATTTACGCTCTCTACTTTAATTACAGAAAGTTATTGAAATCAATCTTCTTTTTTTATTGAACACTCGTTACGTTTAGCCCTGAGACACTGCTTCTCCTGAAACGAAACACAACCTAGTTGAGAGGTTCAATTCCACACGTTTTGAACGCAACAAGCTAGGCCAATCAAAATCTCCAAATGGTACTGGGTGATGGCTTTACTTGGATTTTTCGCCATCAAGTTGCTGCAGGTTGCAGGCAAAATAGGTTTTTGGAGCTTTGAAAAAGCAACGAGTATGGCTACTGCAAGGAGGGATGGATAGCATCATGACCCTGTTGTCACGGCAGTACTGCTTTCAGATTCAAATGTGGACTGTGGTTGTCCAAAACCAACAAAACAGGAACACTCAATATCGCCTTCACCTCCTTTTGAAAATGCTTTATCCACTCCTAAAATAGCTCACTGGCTGTACCGGCGGCTGGGAAGAAATGTATGCACTTTCTTTCACTTCGGACAGATTCTTGAAAAATATCTTGACCAGCTCCTTGTTGAAAAAGGAGGACATTTATACAAGTTGACCACTACGCCGGAACTTCTTCAGAGAACTTCAGGTTAGGATGTTATTTGATATTTATGTACGAGAAATAAATCAATCATTTAAACCAGTTTAATGTTAACATACGTGTCTGTCATGTTTCACTGCAGCACCCATTTGCTTTTCATAGATTCTACAAAATAATGTCGTTTGCCAAATATTGCACACCTTTACATGTAAAACATGCAAAATTTACATCTCTTACCCAGAGGACCCATGAGAAAAGCGATTATTTGAAGAACCCTATTCACTTCCCTACAATATTTTGAATAACACAAGAAATCCAGTAACAGTTTAGTACTGTCATAATTTTCCTTCAGAAATTTGGAATGTACTACTGGAATAGAAGGATGCGTATCTCCATTATGCAGCACAAAAACTTTTTGACGAGCTATCGGTGAATAGTCGCTACTCTTTCGCGTCGTGTTTAATGCCCATTTCGCAAAACAAGCCACCGGCATCATGCCAAAAGCAAAGTCCATCCTATATGAAAAATTATGAAAAGGACTCATGCCGCTTCCATTGAGTAGAAATTTCAACATCAGCATTGAGGAGCTCTTTGAGACGTGAAACTTCCCTGAAGTTTTCTGCTGAACATCCCTGAAGTTCTCTGCAGTTCTCTGAAGAACATATCTGAAGTTCTCTGAAAGACTCCCGAAGTTCTTTTAAGAACTTCCCTGAAGTTCTCTAAAGAACTTCCCTGAAGTTTTCTAGAGAAGTTCCATAAAGTTTTCTGAAGGACTTACCCGAAGTTTTTTGAAGAACTTCTCTGAAGTTCTCTGAAGAACATTCCTGAAGTTCACTGAAAAACTTCCCTGAAGTTCTCTGATGAACTTCCATGAAATTCTCTGAAGAACTTTCCTGAATTTCTCTGAAGAATTTCCCTGAAGTTCTCTGCAGAATTTCTCTGAAGTTCTCTGAAAGACTTCCCCGAAGTTCTCTGCAAAACTTCCCTGAAGTTCTCTGAAGAACTTCCATTAAGTTCTCTGAGGGACTTACCCGAACAATCAACCACCACCCCAACACCACCAACCCACAACCCACTCCTCAACACCCTACACCCCCAACCCCACACCACAACCAAAAACCAACAATAATCACCAATCTCAAAACCCCATAAACCAAAAATACCCATAGAGTAAGGTGGGGCAAAAGTTCGAGTGGGGTAAAAGTTCGTTTTGCAGTTTTTTATACACAGAGTACCGAAAAATTGGCAACACTGGTATGGATTGGTAGGAATTTTGACAGCTCACATTCAGATGTAAACAGTTCTTGGCTCGGTTGCGTTTTCTCAAAATAATGAGGTAAAGTTGTTTTTTCGTCCAAAAAATGTAATTTTTTAGTAAATGGTAAACGTGTTTTCGTACACAAAACTTCAGTTTTCAAAAAAGTGTTGTTGTGCCTTTAGTTGCTGGTTTCAATACCAATCAGATGCTGCGTTACAATTTTCAGTATTATTTCCCAGTTTTGCACTATTTGATGTAAAGTCCATGAATCCATAGTGGGGCAAAAGTTCGAATCGCGAGTGGGGCAAAAGTTCGAATCAGAATAATCATTACTTGCTTCCTTACGTAAATCATACAGGGTCTACAGAAGAAAATCGGAGCGGAAGGTATGTACTTCCGATATGCTGGAAGTCGCCCAACAAAGGCTTGCCAATGGCGAATCTAAACTCGCTATTGCCAAAAGTCTCGGAATTACGGAAGCTGCATTGCGTAAGAGGCTGGAAGGGAAATAAATTAAATTTTTTTTTTATGGTTAATCGTAGTTTAATTTATTCTGTTCCGGTATTAGGGCTACGGAGCGCAAAAGCTTGGTCGGTTTAGATCAATCTTTACAAGATTTTGCCCCAAGTGAAGTGACGAATATTGATCAGTCGAGCATTGAAAATGTTGACCCGGAACCCACTACCACCAGTAGTACAGAAGCAACTAGACGATCTTCGCCATTGGCTGTATTCGTAGAGTCATCTGCGGAATTGCCCCAAAGTTCTTCAATCCACGTGAAGAGACCAGCAAAACGAAACACCGCTTCAAAAGTCGATAACCAGCCATTGAGGGTTAATCCGACTATGCCACTTCAACAGATAGCTGATCCTCCTGAACTACCGAATACGAAATCGTCCGATGCTGCTTTGACATGCTCCGGTGCTTCCAACCAACATGCGGAATGCAGCAAGGATTGCAGTGTGAAATTCAAACCGCTTTTGGTTTCCCTCCGGAACATCCTGGAATCTCTAGAGACAGTGTGCTCTGATAATTGTTCATCGACGGACGTACAATCGTGCTATCAGCCGTCAGAACCGGTTTCCATTGCAAAAATCAGGCCCCTGCCAAAACGAGTAGAGCCGCAGCAAAGACGGAAGAGAGGCCAGAGATCTGAAGTTATTACCAGCACACCATTCAAGGAAAAATTGGAACTGAAAGCTATGGAGCAAGCACAAAAACTGTCAAAAACATCTAAACGCAAGAAACTTTTCAACGAATCGCAGCCTACTAAGAAGAAAACAAAGATTGAGAAACACTAAATTTGAACACGTGACTATATCAGCTGCACCATGAAAGGTCCACCTTGTTCGTTTCGAAGGTTGTTTCGAAATATTATTTTTAACATCGTAATTTTAATTTCATTGAACTTGTACTTTTTCCGAAGAGAGGTAAACAGTTGTTGAATAAATCAGTATACTTAATTTGTTGAAACTTTATTAAACAAAAAATTGAAAAATGAAATTCCACTAAGGTCGAACTTTTGCCCCACCTTACTCTATTGGGGATATTAGCTTCTTATGTGCACTAGCGATAAACATTCATTACATAGTTCAAAGGCGCCACGCAGTGAAATAATTCTGAACTATGAAGTAGACCGGTTGGAAGACCAAGATTACTCGAATAAATCTCCTGATAATCATGAGTTCATACATTATCTAGATATCAAAATACATACATTATAAAACTTACGTTCACATTACCATTAGCGCCACGTAGCGGATGAATTCTGATCTAATGTGTACACCATACAAAAAGCTCTAACCCTTCGAATATCTCTTATTACCTGATGTGTCAATAATCTCGAGATCCAGATTATACATTAAGTTTACATGCACACTAGCGCCACGGAGTGAGATAATTCTGAACTGTTGAGTCGAGTGTCAAGAAGCTCACAATTTTACAACTAACTTTCCTGAAAACAGTAAACTTATACACGATCTAGATTCCAAAATACAGGTATAACACAAAGTTCACTTGTACACTAGTGCCACGTAGCGGAGGAGTTCTGAATTAATGTTTACACCACCCTAAAGGCATCAATCAACCAAACATCTTTGTCGAAGACGCCAACTTGCTATATGTCAAGGATCTCAAGATTCAGGTTATAAAGTAAGTTTGCATGCACACTAGCGCCACGTAGTGAGATAATTCTGAACTTTTAAGTTTACCATCCTGAAGGCCTTGATCTACTGAACAACTTTGCTCAGTAAAGTAACTTCCTATATACGAAGGATCACGAGATATTTTCTGATGAAACAACAAACAATGCCCATATATCATTTGAAACCACCATCAAGGGAATCCGCGCATGTCGGGGGTTTACTGTACTATTCTGTTTTTTTTTTTTGCTAAAATATGCTGCCTTTCAACGGTCATAACTTTTTCTGGTGAAGTTGGATCGACACGTTTTATTCTGCTAAAGTCTATGAAATTTCAAAAACATGCTTTTGAAGCACTTACATTTAAGCTGAGGCAGTTATTTGAGTGGTTCTCAAAATATATCAAAAATTTCAATTTCTGATGCCAATTTGTGAAGAAAAATGCTCTGAGTCTAAAAATCTCTGTCGACCAGTGTAATGGAAGTTCTTCAGTAATTGCTTGTTCAATGTTGCATCTTTTTAAAAATAATAACATTCATTACACATTATTGCTACATATTTCTACGTCACCGTTGCGTACAACCGCATTGGACTGTCCCTTGACATTTTTGTTTTCATTACGAATTGTAGTAATTTGCATCACACTTATAGCGTTAGAGCAACGGAGTCATGGATTCGATTATGTCGCCAAAATTTTGGTAATATGTTTTAGTACCTTCTGCCCAAATATGAACGAGACTTTATGAATAAAACGGTCCGCGGATGACATATGCTATTAGGAATGGAAAAAACGTTGGCATATGTGTATCACCTCCGATGGTGATTATTTTGAAGGAGACAAAATAAATATTGAAGAATAATTAACCGGTTGTGTTTTATTTAACCAGTCTCGTTCATATTTGAGCAGAAGGTAAACGAAAATGTCCTTCATAATTTAGTTGAATTGATGCGGTCATTTGAAAATATATACAGTGACGTTAAAAAGAAGTTGTGCCTGAAAAAACAATCAAATTTTGATATAAACTAAAGGTATAACTTGAAAGTAAAATACTTTTAAACATATTGCATAGGTTCCCACATACAGTGTGGCATGGAACGGATAGATGAGTGAAAGATTATTAAGATCATAAATTGCACATTTTCCCTCAGGAAGCTCTCACCTTCCCAAAGCATTCCCAACTCAACCACTCGAGTACCAGCAGCCAGCCTGGGTAAAGAATAGATTTACTGGCCTCCAACGACCGTAACACCATTTTACCAGTGCCATTTCCCAACAGAAGGATATCATGCCATCCGACTATCCGAATGTGTGAGAGTGTGATAACCGAGAACCTGAAAACCCCAAGCTGCTGCTCCAGGCGTTCCGGAAAGCTAAACAAAAATTAGAATTTATACGAAATAGTGTGGACATTAGTTTTAATTTCACTTTAATTTCCGCCTTTTCTTTGGATGCTACTTTTCCTTGCAGACGACAACGACGACCGTGGTGGTCATTGTTTCCTTCTTATGTTGCTGGTGAGGGAAAGTCTTGGTGCGGTGTGCCGTTTCGGTCCGGTGATGACGTTACAAATATGTTTCTGGTTTTTCGGCAACAGTCCGACTACCGGCGGTGGGTGGTCCGGAGTGCGCCGTAGTTTTTGCCCTGGAATGCGACCAACCGGGCCAAAAAACTATTCCGGCGTAGCGCTGCTGGAGGACGAAACTGCAGTAGCCGGTCAAATTTAGATAGTGGTCCCTGATGTCGTATAAATTGCTGTACTTTTTGGTTTCGCATCAGATACTTTGGCTTCCCCCCACGGGCTCTGGGTTCCTCTATGGCCAGATGAGATGGAATGAATGTATAGTTCATGGTGGACATACGGTGTTGTTTATGGTTGTTTCGTTGTTTTTCCTTCCCATGCTAGGGCCAAAAAACGAACATTCCTCTGGAATGAGCTGAAAATGAGAATTTGATGACCATGGTAAGATTTCCGTTGGATGGCGGCTGTGAAGATTATTGGAACGAATATGGAAAATTGAATCATTAGAATCATCATAATTGCAAACTAATCAAAGGTGCAGCACCAAATTCGTGGATGTGGGCAAGACGAACTTTGAGGCGAAGAATCAGCTGTCTTCAAGGCGATAGACGTTATCAACGCGATTGCTTCTAGCAAGTCTTTCCAAGTACGTGCACTTCAAAGACTTTAAACGGTGACGTAGAAGGGTGCTGAACCCCGCTACGATATCACCGCCTTTTCAAACAATGAAACCTTAAGACACCCACTAGCCTTGCAGAAGTTGCACGTTCCAGTGGAGGGTGAGTTGAAATTCTTGCATCCACCAGAAACTATATTAAGAAATTCCATTTCCGCTCTATCTCCTTCTGGAAACCGACAGCAGCAGTAGCAAAAGCAGTCAGCCGTTAAATTTACTACGGTATCAAGCTGGGAAGCTATCTCTCCAGGACGCGACCGACAAGATGATGGACCAGCCAAGAAGAAGCACTCAAGAAATCAGTGCAAATTCTGATAATGATGAGTGAAATTGGCGTTCTTCCTTGCTGGGAGGGAGCCGAAACCCGTCGAATAATTATGTTTAATTTCTTTTGTCTACATTTCCGAGGAAACGACTTTCACAAACTTTTGATTTTCTCTGCAAAATTCTTAAAGCTCAGACGACACGTTTTGCCTCAACGAATTAACAGAAAATTCTACAAATATTTACGAACCCAACACATGGATGAAGCAGGTCTGGTAGTCCGAAAACCAATAAATTATTTCCGCCAAATCCCCTCACTCCGAAGACGAAGGCGGCGGCGTTCCGACTCCTGCGGAAAAATCACAACACGCGTACACAATTTGTTATCGTTCGCCGGTCGCCATTCGGTCATAAATCTTGCCATCGACTGGTGAGAAAATAGGCAAGTAACACTTGTGCAGTGCTAGATATTGCAGGAAATTCGAAAGGTGTCCGCTGGGTGACACGTTCCAAATGGGTATGTGTGTACATGTGGGAGTTTATAAGGTTTCCGCTACCTAGGGTTAATCGGAATCAACTGAAATTCAACAGCTTCCAGTGCTGCACGGCTTAGTAGGTACTGGAGCAGCTCCTTTGGGGGATAATTTATTGCGGTAAAGTCAGTAAATCACCTTTTGATTGCAGATTTTCGTTGGGATTTGCGAGTGGTGCAGAAATTGCGAATCGGCACTTCCCCGCTGGTTAGTTGTTGTTCAGGGACAATAGTGGAGAGGTTAGGATCAGAACCGTTTTTTTTTAAATTATGGATTATAAAATTATCACAGGTGAAGACATTGTAGTCATATGGTAAATATACGTTGGTTATCTATTAGTTATTTAAAACAGACACTTTTAAAATGATGATCGCTCGGATTGATTCAGATAGAAAATATTTTATAAACACGTTAAATTCGGAGCTTCCAAAAAGCGTGTAACGGTATGATTGAAATATTGTAGCCATCATGGCACGTTATTTTGAAAGAATACAAATTTGGGTAGGATCAATTCAAATCGGTCAAAAGTATGGCAACGCTGAAATGAATAAACAAGATGACAAACAGTCTACTACCACATTCAGACTGTATGCTATATTATGTTAGGGTGATATAGGGTACACTGAAGTTTTTTTTTACGACGGTAATGGTACCGCGTAGTAAAAAACCGCGTTATTTCAAAAAACGACGTAAAAAAAACACGTTATTTCAAAAAACGACGGAAAAAAGTCAAGGAAATAAAAATTATATTTCATATTCACATTGAAAGGATATGGTCATAAAAATGTATTGTTGGTGGAAAAACATGGTTCAAGTAACATTGGCCACCGGGAATCTGCTACAAATGGATAGAGGTTGTTAATTCAATGTGTGAGCAAAACAGTCCAGAGTAGTTATAGAGAGTTTTCGTCTTCGGTAAAATTTCTCAGTGTGTCATTCGTCGTCTTTTGACATCATCATATTAGTTCCAAATCATGCCGCAGAGATGGCGCTGCAGCATATCTTTTCTAAATTAAGCGCTAGAGATTTGCCGTCTTCGGCAAAATTTCTCAGTACGTCATTCATCGTCTTTTGATATTATCATATCTGTTCCAAATCATGCCACAGAGATGGCGCTGCAGTCTATCTTTTCCAAATGAGGCGCTAGAGAAATACAGTCTTAGGGTAACTTTCTCAGTATGTCATTCGTCGTCTTTTGACATTGTCATATTAGTTCTTAATTTAAAAAAAAAGGAAAAAAAGAAAATTTCATAAGACTGGACACACTAACGCAGTCCTACGTTAACCCCAAAATTTTAGCATCACCTAAATACAGGTACATTCATGATATTATAGCTCGGTACTTTGATTATCTGCAAAGGTGTGGTCTCCAGAACCGTTTTTCAGAAAATTAAGGGTATCCGGAAGGTGGACCGTTGGGAATTCCACCGCTACGTGGCGCTAGTGAGCATACAAAATTGTACATTTTCTACTTGCTCTATCTCGTAATGCTGGGAAGATAGAAAGTTCGAGTCTTGGGCAAAGTTTTTCAGAAGGTCAAGGGCATCCGAAAGGTGGACAGTTTGGTTCGGAACTTCACCGCT
The DNA here is from genome assembly GCA_024533555.2 of Aedes koreicus. NCBI lineage: Eukaryota > Metazoa > Arthropoda > Insecta > Diptera > Culicidae > Aedes > Aedes koreicus. The sequence continues at coordinate 310,137 of JAHHFK020002076.1, read as the reverse complement.
GCATGGCGCTAGTGAGCATACAAAATTGAGCATTTACAACTTGTTCAATCTCGTGATTCTGATAAGATAGATAGTTCGAGTCTTCGGCAAAGTGGTTCCGAAGGTCAAGAGTATTTGAAAGATGCACCGTTCTGTAAGGAATTCCACCGCTATGTGGCGCTAGTGAGCATGGCAAATTAAGCATTTTGAACTTGATCTACCCCGTCATTCTGATAACATGGAAAGTTTTCGTCTTGGGCAACGTAGTTCAGCAGGTCAAGGTGGACCGTTTGGTTCGGGATTTCACCGCTACGTGGCGCTAATGAGCATCTCGTGATTCTTATTCATGTCTTTTTATCACTTGTACATAACAAAGGATGTCAGCCCTTTGCCGAATATTCCCAATCGTGTATATTTCGCCGACTTCGACAATCTGTTTAATTTTGATTTATCTATCAAGCTGAAGATTCATGGAATCCCAGAGCCACATCGTCCTATGATTGCTCTGGTGTAACGTTTGCTGCAAAGTTTGGCCAAGTTGTTTCCACCAAAACGTTCTTCACTGACGGGTCATTGATTGAGGAGTCCGCAGGCTTGTGTATGTACAATGCAATTTATAGCGCCAAGTAAACTTCCAGCTCTTTGTCCCGTGTATGTCGTTGAATTTGCTTCTATACATTGTACGCTAGAAATTAAGCCTCACTAACAACGGATCAGTATTTCATTTTTACGGATAGTCTCAGTTCTATAGAGGCTAGTCGCTCCTTGACGCCGGTAAAATCCTCTTATGAAAATATAATGGCATCTAAGTGCTTTATCTTCGCGTTATTTTATCATCACCTTTGTATGGGCCACTTCTCATTTTTCGATTCTGGGCAATGAAAGAACAGACTCGCTTGCAAAGGTGGGCGCTATGGAAGGCAATAGTCACTCGTCAGCTGGCAGCATAAATGGAGTAAAGGAGATTTAGGGCGATGGTAACATTATTTCATTCCTTGGTTTGGGAGGATGGATGTGAATCGAGACTTCATTCATGCCTCATATGCAATCATTTTTTTTTTTTTTTTTGGCTGAGCGACAGAAATCTCTGTGAATGTGGACAAGGTTACCAGGATTCAGATGTTTTTATTTGGTCATGTGCTGAGCATCATGGAGTCAGATCTGAGCTTTTTGATTCCCTTATGTTTTTTTTTCACTGCTTTAATTAAAATGTTCAAGCCAAAGGAAAACCAAAAGTTGTGTAGTTATAAGTTGTGATTAGACGATTTATAATTTAAAATAACTGTGTTATGTAAACCTTACTTTAAAAATTTCCCACCCATGTTCCTATCCGTTAAATTGTTATTACTTCTAACCTCGAGACGGCCGCGAGTAATCGGTTCTACCATTTTAACTTTAGTTCTAACATAACTGATGTATTTAAACATGAAAACTTCGTTCTGTCAAGTAGATTCGATTGAGTCTGTACAAATAAATGAGTTTATAAAAAAAATTCGAATTCCTCAGCCTGCTTTTCTTCACCGGCGGCATACTAGAAAAAAAGAAGGGATTATTAGTACACCTGTTAGAGCATGTTTAAAAAAAAAATCAGTGAAAAGAAAATAAGATGAGTAAGTACACTTCCTTCGTTGTTTCCTTTGAATTGTACACCTATTTCAATCTCAACTATAAGCTCATCTTTAATGTCTTAAGTGTCTTTAGTGTCTGTAGTATCTTGAGGATATTTGACTGTAATTCTCCAAAACAGAAGCAGGCGTCTTGGATTCCAAAATGGCGTCAAACATCGATTTTCAGCCATTCTACGCCGTTTCCGATCTAAAAATATCGAAATTGCAGGGTATTTGACAGTATGTATCTTATTTTACGCAAAATAAACCGTCGTCTTGGATTCCAAAATGGCATCCAAAAATATATCGACGAACGGCCTCCTGTACAACCTTGTCGGAGACGGCATCTTCCTAGATGCATGTCGAGATACAGCGTGTACAAGATATACATATGTACAATAGCGCCGTGTAGTGAGCCAATTTCGGACTACTATCCATCAACCGAAAGGACTTGACCTGCTGAACAACTTTGCTGAAGACACTAAGTTCCATATGGCCAGGATTTTGAGATATTCCATGTTGGAACCTATTAATAGAAACATTTTGCATGCCAGCTAACGCCACCTACTGAGGAGATCCCGAATTCAATAGACCAATACAACGTAGCCCTTGCCCTTTCCAATAAATTTCCCCAAGGCACCAATTATATTAATTTTATTAGCTACGTGCGCCTCCATCCCGATGGGAAATTGCTGTAGCCGGGTTCCACCCACTTTCAGACAGAGCAGTTTTCATATAAATAGTAATAAGCGATCCATAAAAAACTAAAAATCGTGCCATGAAAAATGCATTCTTGACCCATAAGACTCAGGTGAATATCCATAAAAAATAGTAATGATAATAGTAATGTATTTAATACTGGATGGATAATACTGGATGGAAATGAAATAAAAAACGATCGTTCGGACGTCCTGCTATGGTGAAGACATATGAGAAACTGTTTTATTAATCTCTTATTGTCCAGTTGGAGCAGAACAGTGGATAGGGTAAGGGAACATATTATCGACGTTGTCCAAACAAGTAATGATCCATAAAATTCGTCAATGTGATCCATACTTTATACAAAATTTAGCAGTAATATGACAAATATGTTTCCTTACAGGGAATGATCGATAAAATTGTTCGGATTACTCACAAACATATTGCAAATGATCCATAAAGGGTTCAAAAACTTTCCTTAAAACTGTAAAATTGATCCATAGAATGTAACCTTTATGCAATAAAATAAATTCGCAAGTTCCATCAAATACTGGAAATGTTCCATAAATAATAGCCAATCCAGTAAACGGTGAAAAGTGAACCATAAGCTTATAAAAATGACCCATAGTAAATCAGCTATGTGCGCTAATTATTTTTTTCCTTTATTATCGAGATTTTCAGCCATGGCATTATGGTACGAATGGACAAATTTCGCGACAAAAATCGAAACCGAAAACTTTAGACACATTATGTCTTCGGAAGATTTAATTTAGGATGAATTGCTGCTCCATGTATTTTTCATATCTTTTACCTCTCTTTCGCAAACTTACATCGCTATTTCAAAATGATAAATCTCGATTATTAGTGAAAGAACATCGAATCGAACTCCATCAGATTGCTCACTGCAAGAAAGCATACCTTCTGATTTGATGAAATATTCAACATCTAGTACAGATTCTGAAATATATCAATTCTAGAGTTCTTAGAGTTGAACTTAAAAAAAAACAGTTTTTTTGCTGTAATTTTTTAATTCCAATTTGAATTTGAAAACTTTGCAGCGATGACTTTTAGGGTTTTTAATGACGCAAATTTTGAAGATACAAGATAGTTGCTAGTTATTGTGTGAAAAAAAGTTGTAGAGGTTGAAGTGTAAAAAAACGTTTTTGCAAGATATCTTACTTCCTTTTGTGCAAATATGTATTTGCAAACACGGAATACGTGTACTGAAAGGACAAACTTCCATCTATTAGATCTATGCAAAATCGTTTGTCCCCTTTTGTCCCCTTCAGGAGTTTTGCATTTTTTCTGCATAATTTTCGATCAGCAGCATCAACAATTATCATCAAAGAGCGTAACAACGTTAGTTTTTTATGAAAATGTTTATATTTTAATATGAACCCATCTTTATTTATTTATTAACATTTATATCACAGATAAGCAGGCATAACACTTTGAACATTTTGCACTACACATCATCATCAATAACACACCCGCGCCATCTGTTGAGGACACTGTAACGGCTGTTAAAGCTGAACGGATGGTGGTAGTGTGCTAACATCAAACGTAAGAAAATTGACTATGTGCGCTACCTGTGGCGATACTACCAACTAAGAAACATTTGAATTGACCGTTTAATGCGTAATCGATGAAGAAACTGCAAATGTTATGTATGTTTGTCTGTGTTAACTTATTTAAAATTTGTTCGGTTACGATTTATTCATTTACCGATTTTAATTTTGCTACCATCATCGGAACCATGACAAAAAATGGAATCAGATACATTTTTAAAATTAGGTTAGCATTGGACTTAGCCTACTATTATAGCTTATGTTCTGTAGCGAGTTTTGCAATTTACGACATATGACGCAAAATTAATAAAACCAAAATAATAAGCTGACCACGTGCAACATTGAATAAATACTAACGAGAACTTTTTTAGGAAGTGTATACGAGTTATATAGTGCATTTTCATGTACCTTACATTTTATTTATTTATTTATTTACATGGCATAACGTCAAAATACTATAACATAGCCTGATACACAATATCCCTCCATAATGCCCGATTCGTGGCTGCTCCTCTCCAATCTCTTGGGCACCTTGTACCCCCTAGGTCTTGCTCCACCTGGTGTAGCTTACATGTAGTGTAATATTATAGTTTTACTTGAAGACCAAAATAACTCACACGTGGCAATCGCTTCCAAAGCGAAACATAACGTCGCCTTTATCTGATTCGCCATGCAGAGTTTTACAAGTAACGTTATGTTTTACATAGAAACACCTACATATTGGTTTCAAGTAGAATGACAATCAATGAAAACACAACAGAATAAAGAAAATATTTTTTTATTAGAACTTAATATTCCAAATTTTAGATTTCATCCAACAATTTATCACAGAAGTCGCACAAGTCCGGTAATTCTTCGCATTCCAAAAAGTAGCATCGATGAGAACGGCTGTTACATATCAGGTGATTGTTAATCAACTGAGTCAAAGAACTGTCTTTCATCATCGGTAAACCTTTCACAGAATGTAAGCACAACTCAATATTTTCATGTCTCATAAAAACACACACTGTGTGAGTACCGTAACTTCCAGTAAGTATGTTTTTTAATATCTTTATTATAGTGGCTTTCAGCCTCCTGGGCTGGTTCGCCACCCAGTAAGTATGCATTCTGGTGGTCGAAGTTTGGCAAACGTTCAAAATCCGGATACAGATCTTTAAAGCTTCGTTTAATGATCTTAAAAGCAAACGTTTTTATCTAGTTTCTCGTCCATCATTAGTTCTCATACTGATTATGTCGCGAATATCGGGAATCGTTGTACGTTTTTCGGATTCTGATACCACACTACTTGCATCAGGCCATAGGCGTAGCCAGAGGGGGGCAGGGTGGGGCCGTTGCACCCCCCCCCCTAACTTTTGATTTTAGTTTTAGATATTTAATGTTTGTTTCACTTTTTTATTATTAATTTTTAATGTTTGTGAGATTGTCCCTTTACCTCAATGAAAAAGCGCGAAGTCACCTCGATTTTGTAATAAGTTGTAGCCAAAAAGCGCAAAAACCGGACATCCATGAGATTTTTTTTAAATAGTAAACCCAACCTAGGTAACCTAGCGTATCTAAAAAAATATCTCTAGTAATGTTAACTATGATTCAAGCATTGATTGGTTTTCCCGCTAGCTGAAAGTGGAAAAAGCTATGCTCAGTTCAATTTTCAGTTCTTGGCAATCAAAAAACGTAATATTTTAACCAATGTTATAGCTTTCGGAAGTCAAATAACACCAGATTTAGAAACATAATTCATACATCATAGTTAGAAAGTGTATCAACAAAAAATTTATATTTGAACTATTCATGATATGGGCCAAACCGATCAATGTTACCCCGCTGATCAATAATATCCCGTTTTACGGTACTATAGTTTCGTATTATTGAGAATATATGTTAATCATATCTTACAGTTTGATTCAGTATTTTGAAATATTGTTTCTGTATCCAAGAGATATTAATGGAGCACATGCTACGATATAATCCAAGTGAAACGAGATGAATCGTATCCGATTTTCAGACCAGTAGTTTGATAAGCGTGTGAGAAAGCAAGACAGCATGCTAATCAGTGCGAGAAGTTGCCGTGGTCTTATCATATTCAAAGATTTCATCCCTTTCTATGAGCAATGAGCTGTTATAACACAGAGAACCAACAGATGATGGTTGAGACTAGCATACATCCTCAATATGTAAAAACTGGTCATCCCAAACTGCTTCACCCGAATGCATGTCAAATAAGACAAAGGTAGGAATGTGTCGACGTGATACTCGTTTTATTGGAAGCCGAGACCGCCTCTGCACTTTCACTGGGATGTTGGACAACAGGATTGGGTGGCAGCAGAATTCTTTTTGGTAAACGATAAGCTGAATTCACACGGCGTAAAAGAAACAAACGAACAAAAATAAATAAATGCCGCTGCAATAACCACGAAGAGAAAATTATGCAAAATGATGGTTTTTCTCGAATTTGAACAACAATTTTAATAACATTCAATAATACACCGTTTTTGTTTTATACTACTCAGATACACTCCACTTGATACGACGACACTATACCAACGACTCTATATCGTTTCGACAAATCGTGTTTCACTTGGATCATATCAGATAAATCGTTTCAAATTTCAAAACGCAGATGCACCAGTGTATCTGAACTATTTTAAAAATATTGAGGGGTAGCAGATAGAACGCATATGAATTCCTTTTCGTCATTGATGAATAAAACTTCCTAAATTATTTCTTATTACTCGTGTATTAAGAATACAAGTAGCAACAATTTATCACAAAAATCACAGCTTGCTTACAATCGCAACTTACGTCGGTTTGTAAAGTTATGCATGATTTTCCTATTTAGATAAAACAGAGAAAATAATTAAACTGAAGGTAAGTTAAGAGGTCACAAACCATAAGCTATAAACCACCAAAACACAAAATGTATGTTTGTTAAAAGCTAACCACTTTTTGTTTGAACAACCATTAAAAAAAATTCTATTGAAACGGTGTGAGCATGGTGAGTAAAAAAACGATGTTTTTGCGGTGTTACTTTGTCAGTATATGCACTGAAAATTTATTTTCGTGAATTAGCTTTCCCTTGTTACGTAAACATGGATTTTGTTCATAGAATAAATTCCTCGTAATTAGTATGAAACATTTCTTATGCTTGTCATCTGGTGAAATGCTGTCATTACACCTTTTTGTACAATGCACGAAATGAATTTTGTGAAGACCAACCTATCACTGCTTTTCTTCAATCGTACTCATACATGTTGGTTTTGCTGCTTGGGTGGGCTGGAATCATTGATTTATACCAAAATAAAAATTAAATCGCTATCGAGAGTTATAAGTTCATAATCATTTATCAAGTAACTTCTAACGAGCCACCATGGCTTAGTGAGATCAACCACGGATTCGATAACAAGTCTTCCCAAAAATACAGGTTCGAACATCATTTCAGAAATATTAAAAAAATTCTTAACAACTCCTCGTGGTTTGCGCTTTTATTTCAATTACATACTGAGTGGATATAGAAGTTCTGTCAGTCAATCATGTAACCATGCATTCTTATTGATAATAAAATATTCGTAGCATTTTGTATTGTTTTCGTACAATGAAGGAGTGTTCTCTCTGTGTCAACTAATGCTTCGTGCTTTCAACAAGCATTGTGGCAATTTCGGTGTACAAAACAACGAATAAATGTGTTAGTTCTACATTCGATTTCGTAATAAAAACGAAATTTAATTTATAGTGTGGGCAAGCGGGTCGCGAGGAAAAGTACATTTTCAGTCAAAACTGTTAACAAACTCCGTGGTTGTCGTATACAAAAATCCTCGGAAATGATTTCAACCGATGGTGATTCTCTCAAGTTTATCTCACCTTCCTGTTCAGAAACCACCATGACCTCAGAAGAGCCATTCTGCTGGAGCCGGGTCACTTTCAAACGGCAGGATGCACATATCCGATATACAAGACTGGGGACCAAGCGTAACCAAGCGTAACCGCGGAGAGGCCCTTATCGTCAAGACCGAGGCGTCTAAGTACTCTGAGGTCTTGAAAGCGATGCGCGGGAACGCTAAATTGGCAGGCCTGGGCGCCGATGTGCGGAGTATACGCCATACCTGCTCCTGAAGCTTAAGAAGGCGACGACGCTTAAGGGCCCGGCGTACAGAGACCTGGCAAAACAGGCCTTAGGAGAGGGTGTGGAGGTGCGCGCCCTCGTCTTGCAGGTGACGATCCAGTGTAAAAACCTGGATGAGATCACCGAGGCAGACGAGATCTCCACTTCACTAAAGGAACAGTGCAAGGTCGAGGTTGCTGGGGAAGGGTCCACTTGGGACCCAGGTGGCAACCCTGAGGGTAGCGGCAGTCGACGCAGACGCGGCGGTGAAAGTGGCGAAGGTGAAGGTGGGATGGTCGATATGCCCAATAAGCCTACACCAGCCGCCGAAGGCATGCTTCAAATGCCTAGAGAGCGGGCACATGTCCTGAGAGTGCAAAGGCCCAGATAGGAGCAAAATGTGCAGAAGGTGTGGCAGCACTAGCCATAAGGCGCGGGATTGCAAAGGTTCCCTCAAATGCTTGATGTGCCCCGGGAAACCGGACGATAAGCATGTCATGGGGGGAAGGGGGGGACCAGTGCCCGGCCGCTAAGGGTATTCCAACGAGCCCACCGTAATGCAGGTAACCCAACTAAACCTGAACCACTGTGAGGCCGCCCAGCCACTGCTGTGTCAGACAGTTAGCGAGTCGGCATCGGATATCGCCATAATTTCCGACCCATACCGCATCCCAGCCGGCAACGGAACCTGGTTTGCGGACAGGTATATATGGTGGCATTATGGACGACGGGCAAGTACCAGGTGCAGGAGGTTGTGTCTAACACAAACGAAGGCTTCGTGGTTGTAAAAGTGAATGGAGTGTTCTTCTGCAGCTGCTACGCACCACCAAGATGGTCGATCGAACAGTTTACCAATATGCTCGATCGGATGACAACGGAGCTAACTGGCCTGAACCCGTTGGTAATAGCGGAGTACTTCAACGCTTGGGCGCTCGAGTTGGGGAGCCGCCTTACCAACCCTATAGGCCAGATTCTTCTGGAGGCATTGGCTAGGCTCAATATGGACCTAGCCAACGTGGTTACCAAGAGTACCTACCATAGAAACGGAGCGGAATCGATAATGGGGGGGCAGGGGGTCAGGGGGCAGGGGGGGCAGGGGGCAGGGGGGGCGGGGGCAGGGGGGCGTTGCCCCCCCTAAGTTTTGATTTTATTTTTAGAATTTTATTATTTGTTTCAATATATTATTATATATTTTTTATCTCTAGAAGGTTGCAAGGTAACTTGTTGCAATACAGTTGATGTTACTCCAATACTACTCAATTAAGTCACAATCAAGTCACTCTAACCAAATATGACGATTTTGTGTTGCTTGGGATGTTTGTCAGATTGCTCCTTTGCCTAAATAAAAAAGCCAAATTACGCGAAGTTGCCTCGATTTTGTAACAAGTTGTAGCAAAAAAGCGTAAAAAATTGACATCCATGAGAAAAAAGTTGTAATTATATAATAGTTTTTAAATAGTAACGAGTAACAATTTTATTACAATATTTTTCCTTAAACCTAGAACCCAACCTATGTAGCCTAAAGTATCTAAAAACCCCAAGCAGCACACAACAGTCAAAACTGGTTTCAGCAGCTCTATTGTGACTTAATTGAGTCACAGAGCAGTCACCTTTACTGGGTTGAAACAAATGTGCTACTAGGGAAATATCTCTTAATCTGTAATGTTAGCTATTAGATAAGCATTGATTGATTTTTTCCCCGCTAGCTGAAAGTGGAAGAAGCTATGCTCAATAAAATGTTCAGTTCTTGGTTAGTCAAAAAACTGAATATTCAAACCTATGCTATAGCTTCCAGAAGCCAAATAATACTAGATTAAGAAACACAGTTGATAGTTAGAAAAAGTATCAACGAAAAATAGTTATTTGAACTATTCATGGCATGGGTCAAACCGCCCCGTTACCGTTACCGGAAAGCGGCCCCGTTTTAGGGTACTGTAGTTTCGTATTATCGAGAAAATATGTTGATCATATCTTACAGTTTGATTCAGCGTGTGAGAAGCAGAACAGCAAGCTAGTCAGGGCGAGAAGTTGCAGTTGTCTTATCCTATTCAAATAATTTATCCGTTTTTATGAGCATGAGCAGGATAATGAGCATGATTGACCGCCCGAAGTTGTTATTCCGTTACTGCCAGTTCAGCTGTTATTACTCAGAAGATCAACAGATGATGCAAACATGCTCAATGTGTAAAACTGGTGATCCCAAACTAAGGCAATACCGGCGCTGGCCTCGCCCGAATGCAGGTCAAATAAGGAAAGGGTAGGAATGCGTTAACGTTTATTTGGACGTTTTATTGGAAGCCGAGACCACCGCCGCACTTCCACGAGAAATCACTGGGATTTTGGATGACAAGATTGGGTGGCAGCAGGGTTCGTTTTGGTAAACAAAAGATGAATCCTCTCTTTTATAAAAAAATATAAAACACACCCTTTCGATCGCACCCAACACAACAAGAAGGTTTTTTGGCGGGGGGTTTTTTTCCTTGAAAAAACAAGATTATTTTTTAAAATGCTGGAAATCGATTTGATCAAGTTAAACCAATAATAAGGCTGCTATTGGAGCCACTCACAAAGTGTGATGGTGGTTTTGTATGTATGATGTATGATATGTACTACCACCCATTGTAGCACGGAAACTAAGTCCGACAGCAATGGGCTCTCCTCTCTGTTAGACTTGATCAAGCTTTAATAACCACTGATTATCCTAATCATGCCGTTGTATGAAGGGCCAAAAAGGGGTTGGGTGGATCGATATGCAACATCACTTATACGTATCCACAGGGATATAAAGAATCTCCTTCCAACAACAAGATTGAACAATTGGTCAAAAGAGCAAGCTATCTAACATGAGGATGCCCCAACGGGCGGGGAGAAGAGCCCGCCCTCTATTCACAAACTGTTAGCAATGGGGAGTTGGCATTCCCACTCTCCCCATCCAGAGTGCTTCAATCGGGTGCCCTGATGGTCCCTCCCATTCCCATGAAATATTTATATAATGGTGTATATATTTATGTGAATGAAAAATACTACAAGCATTCGTATCTATAATATATGATCCTCATTCGGTTGATCCTGAAATGCAAGAAATGTTGTAAAATGTTAAAGTGTAGAGTTCTGTGGTTCGCGCTTAAGCACGTTTTCGTTCGTTTTCAGCGATAGCAGATTTCACCAAAATTTTGATTTGAAGTATCCTGAAAAAGTTTATTGAACCTATTGAAATTTTACAAAACTAATATTTATACATTTTTATTTACTGTTGCCATGGTCACTATTTGCTACTTGATGCTGATTTTATAATAGCAATCCGCTTTTATTTTTGCTGACCTAATAGTTATTGCTACCGAGTTAGGAGTGGAAAGATTTAAGAGGAAGGGAGTTAAAGATAAATGGGCAAAAAACAATAAGTAATGTTTTAATCATCTTTGAAGTAAAATCAATAAAACAATATTACCAAATATAATGATATTGTGAGTTATGATCAAATAATGACAAAGGTTGAAATGTAAAATCAGACACTAGCCAAATGGCACACAGCGCTGCATGAATCAGATCAGCTCAGAATTGGTAAAAAGTCATTTGCAAACCGGAAATGAAAAATACATTCAGCAAAAAGTACAAAAGCCTACCACAGATTTTCAAAAGCCTACCACAGCTGTTATTTTCGGCGTTATATACTGGACATATAAGGAATGCTAGATGTCATAAATTGAATGTATGTTTCGTGTTTAAGCCAGATACCGCCTAAATCAGGTTTGTTGCATGAAAATGTGAAGGTCATGATATGATGGAAATAATACGATGTTGTAAAGAAATACTACATAATGTACATATAATAATTAAATGCCGCTATTTGCCTCTTCCGCTGCGATTTTAGATGATTGAAACTCTAAAATAGCGAAAATTCCAACGTGATATAATGAAATAAAGTTGATCACCTGGCATCCTAGCAAAATAGCAAAGGAAATTTAGGCAAATAAATTTCATATGAGTATGATTACTGCCCAAAAACGGAAACTCAATAAATACAAAACAAAAAAAAATTAAAAATGAATTACAGGAAATTCTTCGATAACTCTTTTTTTCTTACTGGTCCCATAAATGATTCTTTATGTCTGTAAAATAGAAAAGGTAGGCTCATAAACAATGTTAGTTTTTGAATTAACTAATTTGGACGACGAATATTTTTTTTTTTTTTTTTTAGAATTTGTCCTCTCTCTAAAAAAAAATTAAAAACTATCCTATCTTTTCAAATACACAACGTGAGTTAGGTGGGCCAAAACTTACAACGATGCAAATGCGAAGCTGAAAATAGCATTGAATAATATTGTAAAGGGATGTTATAATATAAAATGATAATAACAATTATATTTGTAATGTCTGCATGTCTACTGATACTGCTGCAATTGTAGAAGGACTTGCATTATCATAGCCACGGGGGAAGAAAAACAATTCAAAATTATTATACAACACTTGGGAATTCCATGGATGATCTGAAATTATATACCGTATAAAGAATACTTCCATTTTCCGTGGTAGGGTAAGATTTCAGCATGCTACTTTACCGGGGTCACGCTGCCTACATTGCTTTGGTGTGGCTGCCACCTAATGTATAGTTGACGCGATACAGCGTTTCTTACTCAGCCGCTGGATGCCAGGACAGACGCTGTTTGACCCGCACCTCCTTGGTGGACAGACGCTCGGCACGCACCTCCTCAATCTAGCTGAAGTCAGAAGGACAACAGTGCCCAGGCTGCACTACCAGCTAAGTACGCAACCCTTAGCTGGCGGTCTTTGTCATCTCTTGACCCGTGGAAGCATGAGGTAGGAACTTGTGAGGACCATAGCTATGTTGCGTGGACGCACGCTCCATCCCAGGTGTCTACTCACCATTTTGCAGCCCCAAAGTGTGATGGTGGTTTTCCGTTAGGAAAACAAGACTAATTTTATTAACGCTTGAGAGACGCTTTGTTGTTCTCTTACTGTGCTCACTCGATGACTTGTTTCACCGAATTATAGAACAATGCGAAACGCACTATGCCCGATAGGAAAATAGTGCGTAATAAAGCATCGACACAACTCTTCACAGACGATGCTCGAACCAAACTCTTTTTTCGTAACTTTAAATTTTTCCTCCTGTATCCTACAATCTATTACTCTTCTGTAACTAATAACTGTATCAATCAAGTTGAAGCGTCTAATGAACAATCTATGCTAATCCATTAAAAATTGCAATTGAGGGGGTTTCGTACAAATAAGAGTCCGTAGATGCATTTCATGCCTTCAGGCAACTTTATGCTTTTATTGATATCCATGCTCATCAGTTTAATACCAACCGGGAGAGACTTGGTCTTATACAAAATGATTTCATTATCTCCAATCCGCTCAACCAATCGCAATGTTTTGTGATATATTGCACGGATTATTATAATTTGAGATAACTCAATGCAGATGTCTACCAAATTTGGCAGATCGACAAGCAATCGGTGGAGAGCTTAGAGGAAGACCGGAAGAATAAGCGATGGTTCTGCACGTGTTTATAAACAGAAGAACCTTCATAACAAAACGAATCACCGGGTGGAATACATTCATAAGCACTCGGTTACTATTTTGTATGCCAATGGCATAAAACGGTTTTGGTTTCATACAACTCAGATACACATGATTGCTACATACACCGTGTTTCGTCAAAACGTGTTTCACTTGTATCATATCAAATAAATTTCAAAACGCAGATGCACCAGTGTATATAAACTATTTTTAAAATATTGAGGAATAGCTGTTGGAACGCATATGAATTTCTTTTCGTCATTGATGAATAAAATTTCCTAAATTATTTACTAACTACTCGTGTATTATGAATGCAAGTAGCAAAAATTCAGCACAAAAAACACAGCTTGCTTACATTTGCGACTTACGTCGTTTTAAAAGGATATGTTTGATGTTCCTGTTTAGAAAATATCATTTAAAATAATTGTATTAAAAGTAAGCAAATGGGACACAAACCATAAGCTATAAACCACCAAAACTCAAAATGTATGTTTTTTATAGTTAATCACTTATTATTTGAACAACCATTAAAAAAATATAATCTTTTGAAACGGTGTGAGCACGGTGAGTAAAAAATGGTGTTTCTGTGGTGTTGCTTTGCTAATATATGGGAGAGATGGTCGCGGATGAAAAGTAAATTTTTATTACAAACTGCAAGCAAATTCGGTGGTTATCCTATACAAAAATCCAACATGACTATAAAATGAATATATCGAGACATTACAGTACCCGTTAAATGTTTGGCATTTAAAAGCATGGGAAAAATCGAAAGTTTTTAAAATCGTTTTTTTTTATTCCAGAACAAGCCTAGAATTGTGTAATCTTTTTGCCAGAATCGGACGGGTATTGTCAAATACTTTGGATGAGAGTAGAGAAGATAATCCACGCGTCATTCAGGCGTATTGTCACATAGTGACGGCTCCATTCCCGCTCCATCTGCCAGAACATGAAAATGACCCTACTCTACTGGTCCACCGGGTGTTGTTTTTTCCGTTAAGTGTCCGTTAATGTAAATTGTTCAGTATGTGCAACCACTGGTTGAAGACGATGTAATTCTCTCTCTCTCTCTCTCTCTCTCTCTCTCTCTCTCTCTCTCTCTCTCTCTCTCTCTCTCTCTCTCTAAAAAATCTCGCGCCCACAGACCCCCCCCCCCCCCCCCCCCCCCTTGAAATCCTGGCTACGCCTATGGGTCAAGGATGCGTTTTTCATGGAACGATTTTCAATTTTTCATGGACCACTAATTCAATTTCAAAGGTGTAATCTGAGGGCTGCCTTCAGACAGTGGTGCCAGTTTTAAAAGTGTGATATCATTCTACAAAATTTGGCAGCACTTCAAAATTGAATAACTTTCTTATTTTGAACTCAAATTAAGCACGATTCGTTTCAAATATTAAATGAAACAGTGTCAGTCATTTTAGCTTAACTTTAAAGTAGGTTTTCAATCAAAACTAAAAATACTACTGTGCCAACACTGAAAAAAAAAATCCCATACGAAACTTCAAGTCAATTTGGTTTGGTGAAATTGAGGACAGTCAAATTTACAGATCAAGGTCTCAACATGACATATATGATAATATATCAAATCATGGTAAATCTTCCGCTGTTAATTTGAAATATTAGGGTACGACGAGTAAATATGGCTACTCTAAGCTTCATCTACAAATTTTACTCAATTTTGAGTCGTTTTTGACTTATTTCGACAAAGGTGTAGTCACTCAAATTTGAGTAATGTTACATCTGAATAAGGTCGATGATTTTGATATGTCAACTTGCCAATCCCAGCTATATTGACTAAAATTTGAGTGACTTTTGTCGAAAGTGAGCCGAAAACAATCCAGAATTGGGTAAAATATTGACCGTGTATTGAATTGTACATGAAGCCTAAAATGCATCCTCCCTCGTCGTCCCCTAATATTCCAAAGAGGATGATTCGCCCTGACTTCATATATTATCATATAGAACCCTTCTTTTCGTTAAGGCCTTGGTCTGTAGATCTACTGTCCCCACTTTCACCCTAAAGACACAAGCAGATGAAAGCTAATTAACGCCAACAATAAAGATAATCACTGCCCTTTAACGTCCTGCTGTCAGACAGTAGTCAAGCTGTCAAACCTAGCCCGGAACTGCCCAAATGTCAGCATGTGTGCTCTGCCGCTACCGAACATGTGTAAATGGATGTCCATTAGAGCAACCGTCGTAGCGGAAAATTATGCGCGTTCTTCTTCGCTTCTTGTCCGTCGTTGAATGAAATGACCTCCGGCCGACCCTAACATAAGCCAAAGGAGCAAGATAATTAAATCGTACCCCAACTGGCACTGCTGTCTGTGTGAATTCGGTTATCTGTTGATTTTTATTGTTATCTGAAGGCGGCTGTGCGTGGGAGATCCGGGCTATACATAGGACGCCTTCGTCGCTAGAATCAAAAGATCAACGAAATTCTTAGGGAGCACCGTGCGGTTGTCTATGTAATTCTAATTAAGCTATTTAATGAAGTCGAAATAATTGCGAGAGGGCATGGAGTTTGACTGTCGGAAGCCGGTGCCTCCCGGAAATGATTTTGCTGGGACGTGAGTCATTAGTGAATGAAGAAACTCGAGCATTTTCAATATTCAATTCTCATAATAAAAGGACGAGAATAAACTATTTATACCAGTTCACCATGATCCCTGCGGCTGCGAGAAACCTTTGCATCCAACCGAGAAACAATAAATCACCGTGACCATCCCGGCAAAGCAAAAAATCTTCGGCTAACGATAAATTAAATCCAAATTAAAAACAACGTATTAATTAAAGGTGCTTCCGCTTAAATCAACGAAGACCTGAATTACGGTCGTCGTCCTTTCGGTTGCATTTGTCTCCGATGCTTCCTTCCGGACTTCTTCTTAGGGGTTTCTGCTTTTTTCTCTCTCGCGGCAACCGTTTTTGAGAAAACAATTCTTCCCTGTTAGACGGACAAAAAAACACGTGTAATGAATGACCTGACACTTCTCGGGCGACCGACGACGACGCCACTTTCGCAGAGCACTGCCACGGACGGTCTCGGTCCGCTGATTAGGATGTAATTTTTAATTTATATCACCTCCAGCTAAGAATGTACTTAACCAAAAGACAGTGGATTCCCTTCTGCTGCAAGGGCGTCGAGAAAACTCATTATCCTCTCACTTGGTGCGGCATGAGATAAGACACAAGAACAACGCGGCTGCCTATAGGCATAATTTCCAGAAAAGGGCCCTCTTTAGTGAATGAAAGAGTTCAACATGTACCTACCCGACAACCAAAACGTTGAAGCGAGTTGTACGGCGAAACTGCCTTTGTTGCTGCTCCTTTGGCGGGAGAAATATTAAATTAAGATCTAGCGAGTAATCATACTTTGCGCCAACAGCCGCAGGCTGCTTGGATAAACGATATTCAAGAAGCGGCTTTAATAATCCAACGAACCTCTTTGAAGATGGCAGTTTCATCACCATTGCGGTTTGGTCATCGTTCCCCAAAAACTTCTTTGCCACACTTTAAGATAAACGTAACATGCAGCAGCAATCAGCAACTCTCCTGGGACGCCAAGGGAAAATTCACTTTATCAAAACGTCTCGAAATTCCCAACCACAAAATTTATTTAATTTCACACAATCACAGCATGATGATACAAATTTTGGCCAGGAAAGAAGATGACGAAGAAAAAGTGAAATTGTCCAAGACCATCCCTCACGGCAAAACAGAGCAGTCAAGGAGCTTGGACAAACCACTTGGGATATTTATTATCCGATTTCGCACTCAGGACGAACCGGACCGACCTTCCAGACTGGACGACGGATGAAGTCAGAAGAATTTCGTTCTGACACTTGCTGATGGCTCTTTACACTTTCTTCCCGGTTCTGTTCGGTAACGATGGCACTGATTGGAAAGTGTTGTTCTCGAATGAGCAATTGTCTTGCAACTTGAGAGTGACTACGTTGTTTCCCCCAGAAGTGTCAACTCATTGCCAAATTTGATTGCGTTGAAAAGCTCGAGTGCTTTGATGGGAAGATTTGAGTTACGATTGGCCAAGAAAATAGTGATCGTGACGTCATAACTGCTACTTCTTCTTCTTCTTCTTTGATGGCATTTGAAGTTTATTGCAGGTCTTCAGCTTATCGCCTGTTCTGAACATAGTGTTCTAAATAAACTTCCACCAATTTTGCATTAGTTCAATTGTGTTTTTTTAGGTACAATCATACAGTAAGGTGGGGCAAAAGTACGACCTTAGTGACTTGAATCATGAAACAATGTCAATAATTGACCGTAACAAAACGATCAGTTCTTGAATTTATTGAAATACAAGTATTCTTACATTTGATATGATTTGCACGCAGACAAATTGAATTTTCAATAGTTGCAAAACAATGTTTGAGCCAACTCCATATTCGAACTCTTACCCCACTCTTACCCTAACCAAATGGGGTCGAAGTTAAAACAAAACAATGGTCAATTCATTCCTGTACAATAAGCGAAACTTCTTCTTCACAATTTTCAACTTTTTCTTCGGAGGCTTTGCGTCGTTGAATAACTTTTTACGCCTTGTAGCTGACTTGGAGTCCTTGCGTGCCTACTCCTCGATCTTTGATTCAAGTCCTTCTTTGAAAGATGTGCTGGTCATGATTTCCGACTTTTGACTTTTCTTGCGCCGCTCTAGTTGCTCCGACCTCTTTGGAAGCGGTCGTATTTCAGAAAAAGAGACCATTTCAGCACGTTGGCTAGGGTCAGTAAATAACCAACACAAACTGCTTCGAAGGAATTTACAATGTTTCTCAAAGTTGCCTGAAGTGCTCTGAATTTTTCACCCAATTCGTTGAGAGCGTTTTCTTTACCTGCACGCTAAGATGAGAATACCTAAAGATCGTTAAAAAGTAACGATAATCGCTCAAAAGTGCACATACCCAAATTATGCGTAAACACAGATTACTAATATCGGGTAATAGTATTGAAAGAAGATTAACGTTAAAAATTACCGTTTTTTATCGTTACGTTTTACTGAAAATTGGGTATCATTTCGAATTTATATTTTACAAGACAATTTAACAATTTATACATTCGGATAAGTATTTCAATTTCGGAACTTAAAGAGAAACAAAATTTAATGTTCAAACGTATAAAAATCTCAATTTTGTTTTTCTGTATTCATAAAATAAGTATCAATAAAGTACGGAGGAATTCGTGTGAAGCATAAATGAGGTTAAACATCGTAGTATCTAAAACTTAAATTGATAATAACTTTCTGGCTATTTTTCAGGAAGTAGGCTTTGCTCGAAGGTGGTTGGTTTTTTGTTTTGCTGTCACGTTTTGCTTCGTGCTGAAATGTTTGGTTATAATTTTCTCTTACAATCGTTGAAAACTGTGATTTTTCTATAACACTTTTGAGTTCGAAAAGGGCAATAGCCCAAGATGTGATGGTTGTTGTTTTGTTCGTGAGCAGTTCATTTGATATTCCACCAGCAACGATGTGGCCCCAGGATGTATAGTGGAATTTGTCGATTGCTTCCAATATCAAAAAGAGGAAGTGGTCGACTGGTCGAGTATTAGTACACGACACTGAAGAAGTCTGCACATTGTAGACGAAATACGCGTATCTGTCAAGATAAGCAATAAAGGTAGTTGGAATTAAATGGAAATTACTAATCATTCTTCTTATTTTCTAGTTACAGGTATTCCACTAAACAGCTCACACTCTCCATAATTCAGGGCTTTATTCTTTCTTTTTTTTTATCTTGGTTTACAGGTTTGTAAACTATTATGAAAATATGATCATTGCTCATTATACCTCAAAAACGTTAAAAAAAAACTGTACCGTACTGATTACAGGCAGGGTGAACTATTTATTCAGCTTTAAATTATTCAGAGTTATTGGTTGTAGATCGTTTTGTGCCATAAATAGTTTTGTAGCCCAAACTTTACTTGTTTGCTTCATAATCAGAAATCGTGGGTTTATAAGATTATGTTACAGTCTTTGTAAACGACATAGAAAAAACAAATCATTGTTTGCGATGAAAGTCATATGAAGATCACATCAAAGAATGCGATAAGTTTTCTTTCACCACCCGGTCTTATATTATCAGACATTCTTCTCGTTTCAGAGAGCGAGTAATGGCCCTATAACCATAAGCCATACGGGACTAGGACTATAGTTAATGCTAAGTCTCAACCGCTTGAAGAGAAATGGAGCATCACTTAACCTTCTTAGACTAGATGCTCCCAAAGACCGTTTTAAATATGTTTTTGTTCTGTACAACAAACAAGGCATTCTGTTTAACTATTCTCTCCGACTATTCGTTTCCTTTTCCTTTGATATCTACTGAAGGCAACATGGGTTCCCAGTGTCTTCTTAAGGTAGATACCAAATCCTCACTATCTCCAACGGTTGCATGGACGTGGCCAGGTGAGCGATCGAGGAGTGTCTTCGTGGAGATTATTGTGTGAAGAAACGTATCAGTAACTGGTTTCAAGGTGGCATGCAATGTCTTCAAAGAATTATTCCTCATCGTAGATCCATCCACGATGTGTGCAAACGTCAATGCTAAAGCTAACGTCAATGCTAATAACTTTCTGGCTATTTTTCAAACTGCATGGAATTGGTCAGTATCGTCATTATCGACGATTATCTGCTCTTTTTTTTATCAACAATTACTCTGCTTAAACAGCTCGAAAAAGAATTTATTAAGAGTGCCATCAACGAAATTTAACCTCATTTTGCATTACCTGGATTCCTCTATTACTGAAATATTGTTTTTGGATCAACCCCACATTTTGGATTTGCACACGTTCCTTTTTTCGCTCCGGAGTGAAGCCGAATTGCACTTCGGGATTTTCGTCGGAGCTGAATCTAAAAAAAAAAAAAGAATGCAAAAGTTACTGCTTCATATATTGGGACATTTTTTGAAAGAATAATTATAAAACTAATTACGTTTTCGCTTAGAAAGATTAATTATAAAAATAATTAGGTTTTCACTGCTTCAGTGTTGAAAATTTATTTAATTTTGGGTAAATAATAACGTCCAATATTGGCAAACGAACATTACCCAAATTTCAGTAAAAATTACTGTTTATTATCGTTTAATTTTACCGATATTTTGGGTATTGTTAACAATACCCAATTTTAGGTAAAATAAATACCTAATTTTAGGTATTCTCATCTTAGCGTGTGGGGCTTGCTTTGCGCTGTTGTTCAGGGGGGCAACCATTGAGGATTTCGCTGTAGCTCACATGGATTTCAGTATCAATGTGATGAATATATGGTTAGGATGAATGCATCAACCTTTTCTTTCTAACATTCAACACATTCATATGTGCGCATTGTCACGTCGTTATAGTACACGAAGCGAGTGTGAAAGAGATAGTTGATTTGTTCTGTCATGCCTGTCGTGCTTTGGCATTGATCGATTTGTTTTGATGGGCCACATTTCGACAAAGATTTTTCAACAGGGCCTAACCAACAATCAATATGCAACTAGCGATTTGAAATTGGTTCACTGTTGTAGAACCCCTTGGTCCGAAGTACACCTTGAAGCCAGCACCTAACTATACATATTTGCGCCATTGTTTTGATTTGCTGTGTTATTTTGACAGAATATTTGAGAGTGTGTTCGTGTGAGTTCATTATTAGGGGTGTATTATTAAGCTTGGGACCGAGCTTGGGACCGATGTGCTAGTACTGACTGAGGCAAGAAAAAAATCGTATTTGTTTGGGACCTACTGGTCTTAGAGATAGTCTATGGCCTAACTGACAAACGTAAACAATGGCTTGCTCCGTAAATTTCTCCTAATTCAAAATATGTCATACAATACAAAATATTTCTCCTAATACCCATGTCAGCTTTAAAACAATCGAATAGAAGAACTCTTAGAAATGGCTGTGGTAGATTAATGAGGCAAGCTTCCAAGGTCGACAAATTCAGGAAAGAAGCAATTGTGTACGTTTATCAGTTAGGCCCAAATGAAAAGTCTTTGTCGATTTCAGTTTTCAGCTGTCCAAAATTGTCAAAATCATGTGAACTATGGTGCATCTATATGTGGTTGACAGCGCCCCCTGCTGATGTTACATTCCGAGCCACGATGTCGCGCAGGGTTGTCAAATGCACAGTTTATCTAGATAGACACAGATTTTTTTCATTTTTTTTTTTTCATGCAGATATCTGTATGTAAAGATTACAGATTTTTGATATAAACCAAGATTTTTAAGATTTTTAGCAAATGCTTGTCCTCTCAAAAACCTCAAATTCAAAAACTGAGTGCATTTTAGGATATATATTTTTACCTATTCTACTGTCTGTGCTGTTTTAGGCCCATGAAGCAAAAGAAAACAATTGAAAATGAAACACAGACACAAGACAAAAATATAATTTGTTTTTGTCCCATTTTTCCTAATTTTTTTAATATATTTTTAGAAAAAAAAATATATTACCCATAAAATTATTTTAGATTTTTATTTTTCGTTTTTTTATTTTTTCTACATTTGTGGGGCGCAACCGCCATTTTTTTGTTTTTTTTTTTGCGGGAGAGAGAGCGAAGGAGGGAGGGAGGAAAAGACGTTTGCAGCACACGTGAACTGGCCTATTTCATTTCGCCTTCGCACAACTGCACGGAATCGCACTGATACAATATTGTTAGTTTATGTACGGATTACGGAGCTGAAGAAAACGATATCGTCTCGAGGGACACATCGACCCTGTGCTCGCGAAAAAGTCCGTACTGTGCGGGTGAAATCGCTCTCGAAAGTGTCTGAAAAGTGTTCTCCAGGCTAGCAGAAATCGCGTACGTTGTGGAAGTGATATTTTCCGTCGCTAAAAAGTTTGGAAAAGTGGTTAAACAATATTTGTTTGCTGGCTTCTCAGCCTCCATTGGCAGTGAAGAGAAGTTTTCTAGCTGAAATTTGTTTCGCTCAACCTCTCCCTCTCGCGCTGAACTGATAGCTCTCTCTCTGTCTGTCTGTCTGTCTGAACTGATAGCTCTCTCTCTGTCTGTCGCTCGCGTTTGCACTTTTTGGGAGAAGCGCAGTGGTGTTGGTGTGAGTTTGGTGGATTGGATTTTATTTTTTATTCGTTCACCCTTGGTGCGATTCATCAAAACGTGAAAATAGAGAGGTACGTGGTTGTGTGTGTTGGCAGTAGTTTGCATCGCATCAGCGCCAACGACAACACAACGATATAATCTATATGCACGACGTCTGCGGCAGTAGCGGGACCTCATCGCGCGTCGCGTTGGGTTCTGGGTCACGGGATTACTAGTGCGTCCGTTGTTCTGGGTCGCGGTCTAGTGTGCGTGTGCAATTGGTTCCGGTGAGCTGAAGTTAGAAGAGTGTTGCGTGTCGCCAAATCACATCGTGCTCGCGATTCATTCGAAAAACTGCATACAATCAATTGCGCTGTTGTGTGTTGGTGATGTTTCCTCAAGCGAGCTCAGAAGTGAATTTTGATTCGGTGTGCAGGCTTAGTTTGTAAATTGATCGGTGCAAGAAGAGTGAATTAGAGACAGATGTCATATTACTACCGGAAGGTTTGCGACACGTCGGCGACGGCCGGGTTGATGTGGACGAGCGTCAACGGCAGCAGCTGCGGGTCCAGCAGGACTTGACTATTTTAGACATCGAGGAGAACTGGTTTGCAAAGCAACAAATAATTTATTCCTACCATACTTTGAAGACAATATCCTGTTTTATTTTATTTTATTTCGTCTATTTTGTTTTGTTTTTCGTTATGATTGTCTCTTTTCAGTCACATTGGAGCAGTCCATTGCTTTTGGCGGATAGTGCTACATACTTTCAGCGTATCGTTAACTAAAACGAACCCTGCTGCTAACCTTTCCCCAACTATCCAACATCCCAGTGATTTCTCGTGGAAGTGCAGAGGATTTCTCGGCTTCCTTCAAAGCGAGTACCATGTCAACACGTTCCTTTCCATTCCCTACTTGACCAGCATTCGGGCACGGCCGGCGCCGGTATTGCTTTATAATGGGTCACCAGTTTTTACACATTGAAGATGTATGTTAGTCCCAAACATCATCTGTTGGTTCTTTGTGCAAATACAGCTGATCTGGCAATAACGGAATTGCATCCGTGGGCGGTCGATCATGCTCATGCTCAATCGCCCCCCCCCAAAAAAAAATTTTTTCCCACCCCCTTTTTTTTATTTAAAAAAACCTCTATTTTTTTCTACCCCCAAAAAATTCAAATTTCACACCCCAATTTATTTTCAGAGATTACTACAAAAATACTGTCGTCACTATTTAGAAGTATTTGCATGCATTCCCGCTGAGGAGTTTTGGGAAGTAAGAATAATGTTCTCGATAGTTGTTTTGCTATTCAAAGCATTGTTGGTTCCAACGTGATTTTTAGTTATCTCTAATATAATCTGACAGTGTAAAAACCTATATATGTTTTGCGCAATTGTTAAACAGTTCCAGATCGATGGCACAGATTACAAAAAAAAGGCTTGTGGGCTTTGGATCAGATGGAGAATCAGTAATGATGGGTTCTAACCGGTCCGTCAAGAAGCTGCTGAAACGTGACTGTCCTACTTGTGCTCCTTGTGCAAGGAGCGCATGCGAAAAGCTGACATTGTACCTGGAACAGTTGATCCGATCCCATACAATCCCAGGAATTCCAAATGATACAAAGTATCTTGGAATTGAAGCCTTTGAAAGTTCTATATCCATCCGCCACCAGATGGCTATCGTTGGAGTCAGTTGTCTAAAGGCATTTGGAACGGGTTTCGGAGCTCGTGTTGTTTTTCTCGTTCCAATCCAATTGTGACAGCAATCAAACCGCACAGCGCATTTTCTATCATCTAAATGACCCGATGACGCAGACTTCTAGAGCTACTTGTTTCCCCTTATCAACGAAGCGAATTGTAGCCAGTATCCAGGCAGAAGCTCCGGAATTCCCGAACATGTGCAATCAGCTGAAGTCTTCTTGCAAATATTTGTTAGGATGATTACCTAAAACACCGGACAGATTTCGGAGTATCTGATTTCGAGAAACATCTTCGTAAGAAGCCGGAAATATATCGGGGTAGCAGCAAGAGAAATGCTTCGATCCGGAACTCTCGATGATACCAGGGAAGACCACCCCTTTCTACTCTGCTGTGCTTGCTATACCGAGTTGATTAAACAGATCACTAAACGCTTTGATCTTAACGATCCAATTCTGACTACTGCATCGAGCGTTGGCCCCAAGAAGCTGCACACTGAATTATTATTAATCGATTATTATTATTATATCAGAACTTCTTTGAAAGCAGTGAGGAACAGGCTATCGAAAATGAGTTTCGTGAGCTGAGGACTGCAATCATCTGCAAGGACATCGAGGTGGAAGAATCAGAAGACTTGGGAACTTGTTGGAGAAAACCGCTGTTTCAAACGAGCAGATGGGAAGCTGCCTTTTCCCTTGCTAAGAAAGTTCAAAGCGAATTTTCTACTAATTCCTGAACTACTAGTTTCTTGTAGAAAGAAGATCCGTTTTGCTGTAGTGTGATGTAGGAAAACCGCTAATTGCACTTAAGCTCTATTGAAAAGACCGTTTTGTATCGGCTAATCAAAATAAATGTGTTTTGATGATCTGTTTTATTTTGCATTTAACTCAAAAGCAATTATAAAAAAGAAGTCTATTAGCATTCAGCCACCTGAAAAGTTTCCATTCTACTTTTTCAACACAAAGTTGTAAGCAAATATTTTTGCCGAGATTTTCTGCAATGAAACATACATTAATGAGTTTGGCAAAAATTAAAGATGGGAACGAAAAATAATTTGGCAACCTAGTTGCAGATAGTGGCGTGCTTCTTGTCGGCATTGATGTACTTCCTCCCGATATGTTACCTTTCACTCCTCGTTTGAGGTCGTCAGCTGTCAACAGCGGAATCTCTGCACCCGAATAAAAAATTCTCATAGATTTACAATTGAATGTATTGTAACCATACAATAGAATCTATAGTATGTATAATTTATAGTATTGTTCACAACAATAAGATGGCAATAGGAGTTCTTATTACCACAATAGAATCTAATGTAAACTGAGACATCGAGATATCTGACTTACGCCAATCCGGCTCTGGGCACGGTCTCCATAAAGGACCACCTCCCTGCTTCAAAGTGTAACCGTTCGTGAAATGTCTTGGAGGATTTATTTAAACTCAGTGGCTTAAGCGCCACTCTCGGTTAAGAGAGACCACTGGTCGTGTTAAAACTTTGCCTGGAAAATGAGACTTTCTCTCAGAGGACCTCTCGAACGGTCGTTGGTTTACTAATGGCAAAAAAGACTAATCTCAAGGGATACGCCGAGTCTTTAAACTTTGCAGGTTGGAACAGCTGTAGGCACTTTCTGACTCACCCACGGGACGAACGAAACGGAGGACAAAAAGAGAAGGAATGCTTACTCATCTGAGCGGAAACGGAAGGAAAACGGAACGTAACGTAGTATGTGTGTTTTATTCAGGGAGTAGCATTCAAACGTACAACAAACTAATCTTCAACCTTCTGTTTACAGAACTATATTTTACATTCATTCGTGTTGGATTTCTTCAAATGTACGGGAAAAAAAAGCAAAATCACGGCCATGAAAGAAGCATGCTCACATACATGCGCAGGTTTTTCTCGACGAACTGGAGACTCGAAGATGGCGGCGACGGACGTCCTTCCAGACGATGTTCACGACGTCTGTGGCGATGGTCACTTACGTGCTGCAAGATGGCAAGCAGCGAAGGAAGGTGACCCGTGCGCGATATGGCCGAACTAGAGTTGCGGAGGGAGTGGCGGCTGGACGGAAGTCTTCCGATTTGGAGCACAAGAGGTATTGCGACGACTATGCGTCTTACGGTCCCGGGTGATTCGCTTCTCAAGGAGAAAGGCCAACTTGCCACCGCACGTCTTCGCGTACTATGCTTCCTCTATGACCGCAACCCGTGATGCAATGAAACCCCCACTCCTATCAGATGGAATCCGAACCGCGGTACGCTTTTGGCGACGTACGGCACACGGTTCGAGCTCTTGGAATATGTGGTCTACGGGGTTGTAACGAAAAGGACCTCGTCGACGGATAATTGGCGACCGTCGGAAAAATATTTCGCTTCGAGAACTAGCGACTTCACTCCTCCTCCGTTTAGCTACCTATGAAAGGCGGGCCTTCGCAGTGCGCACGAGCCTGATGGTCTCACGAACGTAGACAACGATGCCACAAATGGTACCCCGATCCGGCGTTGACGATAGCTGCACAAAAAACGTATTTCCAGCCCGTACAAAAAAAGCGCCACGCGCTAGAAATCCAGCGCGAACTCGCATTAGTTTTACAATCAAATATTAAGCTAATTAAGTAATTACCTCTTTTGTACAACTTCACTAATAAATTCACTGAACAGACTACGGTTAAATTTAATTTGGACTTATGTCCACTGTACAAAAAGAAAGAAAAACGTTTAAACACCACTATGCGAAACAAAACCACTCACTAGCTTTCTCACCTTTTAACGGTATGCAGAACTTTAAAATCAAACTAACTTGAACGTAAGATAAATTCGCGCACTTCTGTTCACCAGCCGTATCGTTAGCGAAATGAACGAGTCAGAATAGTTTTACGAGCAATAAAATTCCTAATATCCTTTTATCTATTGAAATAGGCCGCCTTTTTAAATATCCTCACTATTCAAATAATTGCGCCAAATATTTTGCATGGCGACGGCCTTCATGGCGCCCCGTAAGCATATGAGAGAGCATACAACCATTATATAAAAAGGAGCTTTTATGGCAATGTTGTAACGTCGACACAGGAACGGTTCGATTTTATCAACCGTTGAAATATTTCAATAATTATCCTAAATCTATATTTACAATTAATTTAAATTCGATTGACTAAACTAAATAAAAAAATTATATTCACAAAAAAACGTAACACGTTACAAAAGATAGCCATGGGATCACGATAGGCAACTATCTACAACATGCGGAAATAGTGACACGGAAAAACGACGATGGAAAAACGCCAGACAAAGAAATCGGAGGTGAGATAGTGTTCGCAAGCGGAAAGCTACAGAGGTACTTACTTACCTTACCAATCAGACTAAGGCCGGTGTGGCCTCTGCTGTACACAGAAGTAGTTGTAATCGGTCCATGGCTGTACCTCGCCAGCCTCGCTGTCTGCGGAGGGTCCACAGGTCGCCTTCTACTTGATCAATCCACCTCTTCTTCTTGTACCTGTCGGTTCGTTTTCGAGAACCATTTTCACAGGGCTGTCGTCCGACATTCTAACGACATGCCCAGCCCATCGTAGTCGACCGATTTTTGCGATGTGTACGATGGGAGGTTCTCCCAGCAACTGGTGCAATTCGTGGTTCATTCGCCTCCTCCACGTTCCGTCTTCCATCTGCACTCCACCGTAGATCGTACGCAGCACCTTCCGTTCAAAGACTCCAAGGGCGCGTTGGTCCTCCACTAGCAATGTCCATGTTTCGTGGCCGTAGATAACTACCGGTCTAATTAATGTCTTGTAGATGGTCAACTTTGTGGTTCGGCGAACTTTGTTCGATCTTAGCGTCCTTCGGAGTCCAAAGTAGGCACGATTGCCAACCATAATGCGCCTTTGTATTTCTCTGCTGGTGTCGTTATCGGCGGTCACCAATGAGCCCAGATACACGAATTCGTCTTCTACCTCGATTTCATCACCGTCGATCTGAACTTGTGCTAGGAGGCTAACATTTTCTTCTCGTGAGCCTCTTCCCTTCATGTATTTTGTTTTTAACGCATTAATCACAAGCCCAATCCTACCAGCTTCAGCCTTAAGTCTGATGTACGTTTCTGCCATCGTCTCAAAGTTACGTGCTACGATATCAACGTCGTCGGCGAAGCCAAATAGTTGGACAGACTTCCTGAAGATCGTGCCACTCGTGTCTATCCCAGCTCTTCGAATCACACCCTCCAATGCAATGTTAAACAACAAACACGACAATCCATCACCTTGCCGTAACCCTCTCCGAGATTCGAAGGGACTCGAGAGCGTCCCTGATACTCGGACGACACACATCACTCGATCCATCGTTGCTTTGATCAACCGCGTCAGTTTTTCCGGAAATCCATATTCGTAGCTACAGAGGTAAACAGTGCCGAATTCCGAGGCCAACACGAGTACCAGATGTAGCAAGTCAAAGGGGTTCCTGACCCAGATGTTCCGAAACGCAGAAGTAAAGGACAGGCACAACGTCCACAAGGAAATCATAGAGATGGTGACGCGTGTCAAATTGGCCGTGATTGCAGCGAACGCGAGCAGGACACACTGAGGATAAGAGCAAAGACTGCAAAAAAGAGGACAGACAAAAACGTCGAGGAGAAAGAAGAAGGCAGTGTATGGCGGAAAATCGGCATCGAGAAAGAGAAAAAGAAGAAGAAACAGCAGCAAGTGCAAAGGTCAGGAGAGCAGGAGTAGCAGATACCTCGGTAACGTCAGGAGCAAAGTAAGAACGACGCTCTGATTGTTGAGGTAAAAAGTGGAACAACTTACGCTGAACTCCTCCGAAAGGTGAGAGGTGATCCGGAGTTTAAGGAACAATGGGAGAATGTGATGAAAACCAGACGCACCCAGAAAGGTGAGATGCTCTTTGAACAGAAGAAGGATCCTGCCATCAAGAGCACTTCCTACATCACAGGAGACTGTGATCGAGTGAAAGTATCTTGACGAGATCACAACAGAAGACGAGCTGAGTAGGGTGCTGAAGGGACACTGTGATCTAGGAGATGCACCAATGACAATCCTGTTGAGGAAAGCGTACGGTGGTACACAGACGGCAGGGATACGTCTGCCGACAGCTGCAGCCAACAAGTAAAAGGGTCGAGTAAAAGTTGGGGGGTCGGTGTGCTCACTGAGAGTCGTCCCTTGAGTTTCAAAGGAATTGGAGAGGTGCTTTAAGAGCGTGGGTGAAAAACTGTAAAAGCCCTTAGAGATCTGATCTGTGCCGGGTATGCGGGAAGAAGGGTCATTTTGCAAGAGACTGTTCAAAGGCACCGAGATGCATGCTTTGTAAAAAAGTAGGACGGAAACGACCACATGACGGGAGGCTTCGGATGCCTAGTATATAAAAAGATGACAGCAGGTCAGCAGTAATGGAGGTAACCCAAATTAGTCTCAATCTTTGCGACATAGCACAGCAACAACAACAGAAACAAAATGTGACGTTGCAATCATTGCGGAATTGTATCGTGTTCCTCCCGACGGAAACAGGCTGCCAGATGGAGCGGCGATGGCTTCGATTCAAGTGATGGGCAGATTTCCCATCCAAAAAGTAGTGTCCAGTTCATATGAAGGGTTCGTGATCGCCAAAATTAACGGGATCTTTGTATGCAGCTGCTATGCAAGCCCAAGGTGGACCATGAAGCAGTTTCACCAGATGCTGGATGCACTGACCGAAAAGCTAATCGGAAGAAGACCGGTCGTCATCGGAGGAGACTTCAATGCATGGGCTATGGAGTGGGGCAGCAGATATACTCAACGGAAACGCGACGCGAGTATGGCAGAGTTGGAAGCTACACTATCGAACGCTTTTCGCAAGGACGGTCGTGAATCCGTGATGGATGTAACCTTCTGTAGTCCGTCGCTGATTACAAAAAATTACTGAAGAGTGTGTGAGGAGTATACCTATCGCGACCATCTGGCGATCCGGTATAACATTGGCCAGAGAAATCCTGTCGCGATACGAAGGACAAATAGTTGCGAGTGGAAGTGGAAAACGAAGGTCTTCGACAAGAAACTCTTTGTTGAGGTACTTCGGTTCTACAGCGAGCTCTCAAACTGAAACGTGGACGAGCAGACGAATACGCTAGTAAACGCATGCGACGCAACCATGCCGAGGAAATTGGAGCCTAGAAACAAGTGGCGCACACCTTACTGGTCTAATGAACAACTCAGCAACCTCCGCATTAGTTGTCTCAGAGCCAGAAGACGTGTCTAGAAAGCTAAAACCGCAGCAGACACAGAGGTGCAAAGGGTGGTTTTCCGAGTGGCCTGGACTGTATTAAAACGAGATTTAAGACTGAGCGAGGTGAACTGCTACAAAGAGCTGTGCCAAGCCGCTGATGCTAACTCCTGAGGCAACGCTTACTGTTTTGTGTTGACGAAGATCAGAGGCCCAACGATGGCTGCAGAGTTATGTCCAGAAAAATTGAAGATTATCGTAGATGGACTTTTCCCGACGTACGATCCAACGACGTGGCCACGTACACCGTACGGCGAGGACGAAAGAAGTAACGCTGAGTGCATGCAAGTCTCGGACGAACAACTCGTGGCAGTGAGGGGACTTAAGGTGAAGAAGGCACTCAAACCGGATGGAATCCCTAACGTGGCTCTGAAAGTGGCAATTCAGGCATTTCCGGACATGTTCAGGGATGTGCTGCAAACATGTCTATAGGAAAGCCATTTCCTGAGCAGGTGGAAAATACAGAAGCTAGTGTTGCTGCCGAAGTCAGGGAAGCCTCCGGGGGATCCAGCAACGCATAGATCAATATGCCTGTTGGATACGCTCGAGAAACTCCTGGAGAGCATGGGCTATCGAGGATGCATTTCGGTTTCTGGAAAGGGAAGTCTACGATGGATGCCATTCGGACAGTGGTTGAGACAGCCGCAAAGGCATCCAAACATAAGCGGAGAGGCGATCGATATTGCGCTGTTGTAACGATCAACGTTAAGAACGCCTTCAATAGCGCCAGCTGGGAGTCTATTGCCGTGCAGAATTCTGAAGAGTTACTTGTAGAATCGCCTAGAAGCGCGTGCTGAAGTATCAGGGTGTGATGATCGACGACCGGCTAAATTTCAAGAGCGACGTACAGCTGTTGAAGACTCTCAAAGTTGTAAAATCTGAAAAAAAAAGTCAAAAGAAGCCCTGCACGATGGGAATGAATAATGAATCTGAGAAGAGAGTTAGTTCTTTTAGATAGCATTCAACCAAAATCACAACTGATTTCATAAGATTTGCCTTATGAGTTTTACACATCAAAGCTAGTGATGAAAAACATAATGCGATCTTATGAAAATTTCTCACACGTTACTCATGAGAACTTTAAAAGTTCATCGGTCATCGTAGTCAGGTAAACACTTTTTAGGGTATTTTTTGTGACTTGTCCGGGGGTGATATTTTAACTCGTAACTTAAGCGTGAGAGGTATGGATGCTAACCTCTACGCCGGGTTCACCCCATATTTATGAGGTTATTGAATGAATGTCATACTAGTGGATCCAAATTTTATAACATACTTGTAAATTGTTCTTTCTTATATGTTTTCTAAGGTTCAAGTTATGATTATCCTAAGGTCGTTGGGTTAGGTGTAAATAACAATTTCACTGGTGTTTTTCCCCAAAACAAGTAGAATGAATTTATTTTGAAGCGTTTTACGCTAAGTTGTTTTAAAACAGCATCTCGAAAATAAGCGTTAAATTAAATTATACTTAAAGACATCTATTTGGAAGCAGCATGCGAGTTTGGAAACCTTCTCTGTTGAAAATGTATTTGATTGTTGAATCGACGGTACGATGACAAAGAGTTAAAAAGGATTTGAATTGATTTCTTCGTTGATATATTCACTGATTTTCGTTTAAATCAAAGCAATAGTACGAATCGATCTTGCCACCTCCAACATGATAACCCACTAGAATGGAAGTCTCCTCTTTCATTTATGAGTTCAGTGATATAACAATATAATTCGTCTTCAACTACAAACATCTGTTTACGCAGCAGAAAACACTTGAGTTAACACATTTCATTAAAAAGCATTTCCATTCCTCACACACCAGTTTCCGGTTGGTAAACTGACTTCCAGTCCCAAACAATGAGCAATCTCAATCCTCGAACCTATTCCAGTGACCATCGTTATAATTAAGCTTAAACATTTTGCCTTTCAATGCATAAATAAATTAAAATTTTATTCATCCATTTCCCCGGCCGAACCAAACGCAATACCCGAGAAGCGTAATCTGAAAGGCAACATGCAAATGTACTTATAGGTACATGCACGTACTCCTTCTGCTTGTGCATGTATGACAAGGAGCAAAACCTTTTGTTTATCCCTGTATCCCAAAAATCTCGATTTTTGAGGTCCTCCGCGCGCCCAGCAAAGAGACAGGAAGCGGAAAACCAGACTCCGGTGAAACGTCATCACCAAAACCACATGCTCTGTTCTCGTATCTTCAGAGCACCGCACCGGTTACTATAGTGGATTTAAGCTGCCGCACAACAACAGTAGCACTTTTTCCTACTCCTTTCCGAACGAAGATGGAAGGGGAAAGATGGGAAGGGATAAACGTTTACTTCCGCTGAAAGTATCCTTTTTACAACGAATTACCTTTCAAGAGCATGGTTGTCTATACTGAACTCAAAGCCGACGAAGACGACAACTAAACCCTTCCGCAGAGGCGCGGTGGCACGAAATTATATTAAATTCAGTCTCAATTAAATTTAATGCTAAATTTAATCTTTTTACTATTTCAAATAATTCATACGCTTGTTCACTTTTGCCTGTTGGATGAGGCCATGAACCGACACTTTCCTAAAACGGAACAACGACGACCTTCCTCCGATTTCCGACGTTTCTATAGAGAGTAGTCGTAGCAGAATAGGAAGTTCCTGCCGCATGTAGTTTTCAGAGAAAGAGGCAAATAATGTAATCTGGCTTAGAAGGCACCTCTTGGAACTGAGGTTTGCTAGCAGGCGCCACTAGCGTCGAAAGGTGAGACCTGCTAAATCTGAAACTAAACGAAAAGAGCATCGTATAAATCTTTGACTGCCGCCAGTTTTGGGGAAATTGTAGGAAGGTGATCTCGCAGGATGGAGTGGTCCGAAACAACAATTCAATTCCAAAGATGCCTTTGCAAATCAATCTGAACGTGATCAAATCCTCCGGAAGAGAACCATCCACGCGTTTTTTCGAAGCCTTTACCTACAAGAAAAAACTTTATTTCACTGACCACCCTACATTTCCGAAAAATCATATTACCTCCCACAGTCCTCATTCCGGCTTCGAATTCAAACACCCAAGAGTTTAGAAAACGAACCCAGAGTGCTTGGTTTATGACACAACGTGTCTTCTTGATCCCCCTCCACTTGCAGCTAAAACATAGTTTCGAGAATGAAAATGAGTTTTATCTTTCTTTAACACATCACTACCTCACATAATCACCTCACTTCCGAAATGGAAAGTCTACAACAACGGCTGTACCAAATCCAGGAACGGCAAGAATACACCCAGCCCATGCATCGTGTGCCACGTTTAATAGCAATTTTTGGCAATACCAATTCCTCACCATCCCCACCATCAAGCAGGCAAGGATATTGAACCACGGCAGAGCGAGGTGAAGGTTAAATCCTCGGTTTAATCTTCCATTCACCACAGCAGGGGTTTGATATATGGTTTTGGATTTTGCAAAATTTTGATCTAATTTGAAGACCCGAAGACGCGAAAGCTGAACAAAACAGTTCCAACTGCATTCACAACTAGATGGCACCGCTCCCGCTACAGTAATTAGTCTTGCATTGTAACATAAATTAAGGCGATTAACGTTTTTGTCTGACATTCAACAAGCAAAAATCTCAACCGTTCTGATGGTTAGTTTCGGCCACGGTGCTTCCGCATGAAAAACGATAGGATATTTATTTTAATTTTCACGCCGCGCTGGAAGTCAGCATAATGGAACAAAAACAACCGCGTCAAAAGCCAGCCAGTATTTAGCAACACACAAACAGTATGAAAGCAATTCATTAATAAGTAATTAGTGGGATTATTATCACTCTGGGAAGGAGCTGGGTGCTTTGGCTTCGAGAGTCAGGAAAAAAAGGGCGCATGAGTGTTGTTGTTTTCCGCTTGGTGGGAATCTGAGTAAATATTCCAACCACTCTGGAAAAATATGTACATCATAAATCATTTCCATTGTTTTGGACATACGGATCATGTTTGCCAGAGAAGGTAGATAGAAGGGGGTGGAGATTTTCGGAGTTGTTTGGTTTAGATTGGCAGAGTGATTGTTTGCTAATAATATTAGACGATTTGATGAGGAGCGTAAATAACATATTAATTCGTGGATGGAATTGCGTGGTTGATCTAGCTTAAAAGAGTTTATCGGAAACAAATTATCCACAGGCATTTGCACT
This sequence comes from Aedes koreicus, assembly GCA_024533555.2. NCBI lineage: Eukaryota > Metazoa > Arthropoda > Insecta > Diptera > Culicidae > Aedes > Aedes koreicus. Next base: position 275,511 of record JAHHFK020002076.1, on the reverse strand, counting down.
GTACGCACGTCTTTGTTATGGTTTTAATGTGCTCATGACAGCATGCAAACTTAGAATTACACTCAGTAGCAAAAAAAAAGCCGAGCAAAATTTTGCTTCCAAAAAACGCCATGTACAAGCTTCTGTAACTTTGTCAATTATCAATATTTTTGGTTAAAAATTTGACAACACTATGACTAACGTATAAACCTTATGTGATCAAAATTGATTAAGAATATAAATTTGAAGTTTTCATAACATATGTGAAAAAAGTCATTTTTGGTCATACCAATTTCAAAAATCCGTATTTCTGTGAAAAAAATAGGTAGCATATCAAAAATGTCACCATAGCCTAAAAAATATAGAAAATGATGTGGACAAAATTTGAATTGTTTTCATCAAGCGGTTTGGACTACAGCTTGAGTCAAAGTTGACGCCCCAACATGAGTTCAACCCTTGTTCACCCGATATTGACCATGCTGAAATATCGGTGCAAAAAAAAAAACCGAGGCTCCCCTTTCCTCCCTCCCCCCCCACCTCCTTTCTCCCCCCCCTTCCCCCCCCCCCCCCCCCCCCCCCCCTCCGATAACACACCACATTACGAACCGAACAACAAGAAGACGACTTTTTATACAACAACAATAGCAGTGGGCGATCTCGATCCGTTTTTTACTGGATCGATTTTTTGGACTCGATTAATCGATATTTTGAATCGATCCTATACTGTTCGATTTTTGGCTGAATCGATTTTTTAGTGGGAGAATCGACTTTCAAACTCCAGAATTATTTTTCACGCAACAGGTCATCAGTGACTCAATAAGTGATTGCAACATGTTATAATGTTATTATAAGCTGCCAGACCTATTCTGAACGACATTGATCAATATCACGAATCGCCCTCACCTAGCACTAGCTACACTTTGAACTTTGACATTTCTTCACCTCGCTCCCGCTCTCGCTTTGCACAGCAAACCTATCGCAGTTTTCGAGTTGCAGTTTTCACGTGCTAAGCTGTTTTCGTGTTGTGCGTTGTGCCCGAGCCCGTTCGGTGTAATTTTAACCTGTCACAGTCGCCATTATTTGCTTTTCAATCTCAGTTCCGGTTTTAATTACGATAGTTTGTCTGCGTTGAAAAACAATGGTTGGGAAAAGCGAAGTTTGGAAGTTTTTTTATTAAGAGTTCTTCCGCTGGACAATGCAAAAGCTGCAAAGTTGTAGTGAAGACGGCAGGAAATACCGTCAATTTGTGGAACCATTTGAAGAGGCACCACAAAAATATATACGATGCTGTTGTGGATTCGGATACAGGAGCATCCGGGGCTGTATCCACGTCGACCAAAGATCAGGTAATATTACTATTAACAAGGACATAACGATACTTGAGAATTGCTTGTATTAAAAACAACTAATTTCTTTCACTGCTTACAAAATTGATGGTCTGATGGTTTTGATGGTCCAGCAGAAAAGCGTATCAAATCCCACAACACGATAACGGATTCATTCGCTCGAGTATCATCTTTTGGAGGTAAAAATGAAGTGATGTTGTATTTTATGTTAAAGTTTTCGTACTGTTCTATTCACTCATGTTCCAAGATATTAGTATCATATCGTAACAAAAATAATATTAAACAAAGTCCGGGTAGGGAGTTTTCCTTGGAAAACTCCATTTGAACTTTTGCGATTTTCTCAAAACCACCAATTTAAAAAAAAATTAACTAAAGAACGTAGAATCGTAGAACAAAACTTTTTTAGCCAAACTATAATGAAATTTTTGGAAATTTTCCATGGTTAAGGTCATAGTTTTTCCGACTTTTCTCTTGAATTTTCCTTCACCGTGAAACTTTTTGTTTTCTTCTTATTGGATGGTTTTCAGATATTTGAGAAAATTTTCTTATATTTGGGAATAAAAGTTTTGTTCTACGATGCTCCGTTCTTGAATTATAAAGCTTTAAAATCGGCGATTTTGAGAAAATCGGAGAATTACAACATGAGTTTTCCGGGAAAAATGACAACCCTGAATTTTTCAAATGTTTTTTTGTTCATAAATCCATAATCTCAAATCGAGGACCAATCCGATAACAAAAAAAAAAATCAAATGTAATTTTCATTAATATATTTCAGAAAATGGATCTAAGACAACTCAACTGAACGAAGCATTGATGTATATGGTGGCCACAGATATCCAGCCGCTCAATATTGTCGAGAACAAAGGTTTCATAAAATTTTGTAAAACGGCAGTACCTCTCTACAAATTACCTAATAGGAAAACGTTTACAAAAATGATGGATAATAAATACGAAGTTGTGAGCCAGGTTGTTAAGGCAAAATTCAAAGCTTTTGATCAATACACTATGACTGCCGATGTATGGACTGATACATCCAATGTCAAAAGCTATTTGGGGATGACAGTGCACTACGTCGAAGGATCGTCAATGAGATCTGTGGGCCTTTCAGTTGTACCATTGGATGATTCACATACTGCTGTGTACCTTGTGAAACAAATGGAAGAAATTCGCATAGAATGGAATATTGAAAAATCTAAGGTAATGATTCTTTTGTTTCCTACTACAGTTGAATAAGCTTTACTGAAAAAAAATATTTTGATTCTAGATCAATGTGCTTGTAACAGATGGTGGAGCAAATATGGTAGCTGCTGCCAAACAATTCGTTGGAGAGAGTAAACATTTGATTTGCGTTGATCATTTCCTCAGCAGGATGACGATGGTAGCTATTGAAACTGCCCCACTATTCGAAGAACTGTTGGCCAAGGTCCGGGCAATTGTGTCGTACTTTAAGAAATCCGTAAACGCTGCTGATGAGCTTCGGAGTTATCAAACCCGTGACGGAAAGTCAGACGGAGAAATTTTGAAATTGAAAAAGGATGAGCCCACGCGGTGGGGCAGCACATTTATAATGTTGAATCGATTTGTCGAACTTGCTGACAAAGTGGGTATGATTCTACTCCACAACACTTGCGTGTCGATGTTGACTGGATTCGAACTCTCTGCGGCAAAAGAAGGACGAGATATTCTTCAGCCAATTGCGCATATCATCACGGAATTTGAGGGGGAAAATCATCGCTATCGGGAAAGGTTATTCCCTTGTTGAAAATAATGAAGAGGGTAAGTGACAATTAAAAAATAATACACATGTTGTTATATAATTTAACTTCCATAGAAAATCGAAACAAGTCCCTGTGAGTCCAAACCAGTCCAACAATTAAGAATGATGCTGCTGATGCAGTATAATAAACGTTTCAAAGATGTTGAGCTGGTGAACTCATTCTCGATTGCCACACTGCTCGACCCACGATTTAAGGCAATGTATTTCAACCCAGTGGCCCACTCCAAAGTTCTAAAAACCGTTTCAGATATGGTTTTGAAATCCGATTATTCAAGGAACGCTGCACAAGAACCAACCCCATCGTCATCATCTAATAACTTGTGGGATATACAGGAACAAATGGTGAATTTTTTTTGATATATTTTTTCATTCCATAATAATATAAATAATTATTTTATTAGGTTACTGAATCGATTGCAGCATTGGAGCCAGATACTCCAGGTGGAATTTCTGGAGAACTTAGGAATTTCCTCCACCAACCGGTTGTTTCGAGAACTGCTGATCCCTTGGAAGTTTGGGAAATCATCAAGAGTGAGTACCCGCATGTATATCCAATTGCGCGTGACTATTTGTCTCGCATGGTTACTTCAGTGCCTTCTGAAAGGCTTTTCTCGAGAACAGGAGCTGTTAATGATAAGCGGTATAGGCTAAAACCTGAGCGCATGGCACGCCTGACATTCATGAGTTCGCTGGATGAGCACCTATGGTCTATCTGATGACATTTTATTCACACGAAGCTGTTTTCTGTAGAGCAATAAAACAAAAAATCAATAATAATGCACTTCTTTAAGAATCGTTTAATGATAGATCACATTGCCCTTGGTTGAAGGTATACTAGATATGAATCAATTAATCAATAAATAAGCCAAAAGCTTGCAAATTTTAATTAGCACTCTGGAAATGTAACAAATTACCTAGAATTGTCAATGCAACTAATTATAAAAACTACAAATCGATTTTCTGCGAATCGATTCTTCCGCAGTCGATTTGTTCTCGAATCGATTTTTTTCAATTTTGGGGATCGATTCAGAAGAATCGATTTTTTTGTGTAAAATGCCCATTGCTAAACCACAACGTCTCCGCACAGCCCCACCAGAGCACAAAAAAAAAACAAAAAACACTATAATATTCACCGCGACCACAGCACAGAAACACGCCCCCCCACCCCCCCCAAACCTATAAAAAAAAACAAAAAACAAAAAAAAAAAAAACAAAAAAAAAAAAAAAAATAAATAAAAAAATTGTTTTTTATAAAAAATTATTAAATAATAAAAACACAAAAAAAAAAAAAAAAGGAATTTATAGGTTTTTATAAAGAGTCCCCCACCAACCCTAACATTTTAGGGGGGGGGGGGGGTCTAGTGGATTTGTGACAATATGCTACGAGGTGGAGGGGACACTAATGAAAATTGAACATGGCACCATTGATGATGGCCATTTAGAAGTATCACCTCGAAAAATCTTGAAGTTTGATACCCATATTGATATGGTTCCGGACATTTTCCAAATTGGCCACTTCCCCCGGGGCACCTGGCACCTACTACAGAGTGGTCATGGCAGCTGCTGGTTCTAAAATGCATTTAGAAGTATCACCTCGAAAAATCTTGAAGTTTGATACCCATATTGAGATGGTTCTGGACATTTTCCAAATTGGCCACTTCCCCCAGAGCACCTGGAACCTACTACAGAGTGTTCAGAGCAACTGATCGTCCTAAATATGCTCCCTGAAGCACCTGCATGAAAAATCTTGATGTTTTGGTGATACATATATACATGATTGGAAGGATATACATGATTGACCATAGTATCCGGAACCAGTTGTACGGAAATGGCCATATTTCGGAAGTTTTTCAACGATCTTAGTGGAACCGCTGGCATTCAATTTTCAATGAGTTCTAGTTTCTAGGAAAATAGGGGTTATCGATGTAACTTCAAATCACACAAAACCAACAAAAAAAAAAATTTTTTAACCCCCCCAAAAAAAAAACAACCCCCCCCCCCCGGCCCCCAACCACCATTAAAATAATTAAAAATAATTTCCAACCCTCCCTTTTTTCCAACACCAAAAATTTTCAAAAAGTTATAAGGAATTGAATTTGGGAAAATTTTTGCCTATCTCAATCATTTTGCCAATCATCTAAATATATAGTATATAGATATATATAAAAATGTCTGTCTGTCTGTCTGTCTGTCTGTCTGTCTGTCTGTCTGTCTGTCTGTCTGTCTGTCTGTCTGTCTGTCTGTCTGTCTGTCTGTCTGTCTGTATGTCTGTCTGTCTGTCTGTCTGTCTGTCTGTCTGTCTGTCTGTCTGTCTGTCTGTCTGCCTGCCTGTCTGTCTGTCTGTCTGTCTGTCTGTCTGTCTGTCTGTCTGTCTGTCTGTCTGTCTGTCTGTCTGTCTGTCTGTCTGTCTGTCTGTCTGTCTGTCTGTCTGTCTGTCTGTCTGTCTGTCTGTCTGTCTGTCTGTCTGTCTGTCTGTCTGTCTGTCTGTCTGTCTGTCTGTCTGTCTGTCTGTCTGTCTGTCTGTCTGTCTGTCTGTCTGTCTGTCTGTCTGTCTGTCTGTCTGTCTGTCTGTCTGTCTGTCTGTCTGTCTGTCTGTCTGTCTGTCTGTCTGTCTGTCTGTCTGTCTGTCTGTCTGTCTGTCTGTCTGTCTGTCTGTCTGTCTGTCTGTCTGTCTGTCTGTCTGTCTGTCTGTCTGTCTGTCTGTCTGTCTGTCTGTCTGTCTGTCTGTCTGTCTGTCTGTCTGTCTGTCTGTCTGTCTGTCTGTCTGTCTGTCTGTCTGTCTGTCTGTCTGTCTGTCTGTCTGTCTGTCTGTCTGTCTGTCTGTCTGTCTGTCTGTCTGTCTGTCTGTCTGTCTGTCTGTCTGTCTGTCTGTCTGTCTGTCTGAACATAATAGGCTCGGAGACTACTGAGCCGATCGGCGTGAAAATATGTATGCAGGGTTTTTGGGGCCGGGGAAGGTTCTAAAGATAGTAAGAGACCTCTCCCTCCTCTGAAGGGGGGGCTCCCATACAAATGAAACACAAGTTTCTGCATAACTAATCAAGTCAATGGAACCAAATTTGACAGGTAGAGGCTTTTGAAGGCAAGAAATGTTTCTAAGGTAACTCAAGACCCCTCCGCCCTCTGTAAGAGGGGGGTTCTCATACTAATGAAACACAAATTTGTGCATAACTCGAGAACTAATCAAGCAAATGAAACCAAATTTGGCATGTGGAGGTTTTTGGAGGAGAGAAATGTTTCTATGGCAGTTCAATACCCCTCCCCATTTTGAAGGTGGGGAGGGCTCCCATACACTTTTAGCATATGTGGGTTTTTGAAGGCTAGATTTCTTAATGCATAAAAATGAAGTTCTGTCTGACTGTCTGTCTGTCAGACCCTTATAGACTCGGAAAGTTCTGAACCAACGTGAAATTTTATATGAAGGGGTTTTTGGGGCTGGGGAAGGTTCTTATGATTGTTTGAGACTCCTACTCTCTCAGGAAGGGGCGCTCTCATACAAATGAGACACAAATTTCTTGATAACCCGAGAACTAATCAAGCAAATCGAATCAAATTTGGCATGTGGGGGGTTTTGAAGGCAAGAATGTTTCTATGGTAGTTCAAGACCACTCCCCTTTCTGAAGGGGGGGGGGGGCTTCAAACAAATGAAACTCAAATTTTTATTATAATCGATGAGCCCAGTGTGATGGTTCGAGAACTAATCCATTTGCTTGGAACCAAATTTGGAATGTGTGGGGTTTAGAAGGCAATAATTGAATGGTGGTTTGAGAAACCACCCCTTTCTGGAAGGGAGGGCTATCATACAAATGAAACACAAATTTCTACCAAAAATGAGAATTATAAAGGTTACTTAAACACAAAACGTGTATTTCTCGGGTAAGAAGCATGTTTTGATAGAAGTTTGAACCCCTGCTTATTCAAGAAAAAAAAACTCATTTCGAAAAAAAAAACCCATAAACGAGCCTGTTATATTAAATTTTCCTTCATTAAGTTGCAAGCGTAGCAGCGCACGCACCGGGTTCAGCTACACAGCTCGAAAAAGTAGTGTGAATTTCTGTTCATTATCATGCACATAAATGGAGCGTCCCAAAACATACACATTTAAATTATAAATCGTGTAATGTTCTGGGACATTCCATACATTATCGATAATGTTGTATGCAAAAGCTCATCTTGGTTAGAACTATTTCACGCAAGTCACTGCTTTGTGTGGAATGAAATACAATTTCCCATGCTCTGATATTTACATCACATTGAAAATTCAGATTTTTTTTCTGTGTAGTATATAGATATATAGTCTAGTGGCTATTTTTCAACACATGAAGGACTTAGATTTGAGGTTATCAAATGTATTCTTGAAGCTGTTGTAAATGTAGCATCCGAAACGGGATTTTGAGTTTTATTATTTTGGGATTCAAGTTAAAATTTAACAATGCATCAAATAGAACATTCAATTGAGTCATATTTGCCTTTTAGTCTTTAAGTATTTACGTGCAACAAAGACTACATCACTCGTAATATTCATTATTTTTAAGAGTGTACAATCCATTTAGATGAACACGTCCACAACTCGGAAATCAAAACGTTTCCAAGCCTGATGCTAGAGTTAAACAAAAGTTACTAAATCTCTCTAAAAATGATTTATGTACTTACACAGGATTAGTCACAGGACATTGTTCTAGTATGTACTACTTAAAACTTATCGGAAAACTTCATGATGACATGTGTCGTTTTTGTAGTATAGTGAGCAAAAGTTTATTGTGTAGTTGTGCTGCACTATTAAATCAAAGGCACTGTTTTCTTAACAAAGGTATTTTAGAACCTCATGAACGCCGGGCCTGTCTTCCCAACAAAATGTTTCACTTTGTACAGAGTATCATCCCTAGTTGAAAAATGCCAATCATTGATAATAGCCACTTACATAGTGGTTTATTATCATATGACCAGGCATAAAGCAAAGAGAATACATCACAATAATCAAATCTGGTCGCTTTTGATAAATGTCCTCAACATAGGAAAAGAAATGTAATTCATTTTTTTTTTTTCTTTATTTTACGTCGGCCTATTTCCTCACATGGTGACAAACACCGACGCCAGGGAGACGACTCCACCACCTGGACCCTACCTAACGACTCATGAATATGAGCCGGGACCAACGGCTTTACTTCCCTTCCGAAGGAAGACGTGACCAGATTTTTTTCGCCTCAGAAAAACCACCGACGCCGACTGGGATTGAACCCAGACCCACTGGGGTGCCAAGTAGCAGTCACGCTTACCACTACACCACCGACGCCGGCTGAAATGTAATTCATGTTAGAATAAAATCCGTATTCGTAATAATCAAAGTAATAACACTCGTAACAACTTGTTTTTTAAAGATAATTTATTCATATTCAATTCGTCAGGTTACTTAGAATAAGCGTGTTGTAGTATCTATTGTTTACTGTTTACAAATATTCAAGGTTCCGTAGTTATTGATTGTCTATGGGAGTTTGCATACAACTATACAATACCAACTGTTTACCACAAAAGCTCTCCATACAATATTGCATACAAGTCGCAGCTCATACTCTCCTAGTCGACATTAGACTCACACTCAACAATCCACTTGTCACATGTCAATAGTGGATTGTCATATGAATGGCAAATTGTTATTGTTTATGTTTCACTCATCGGTGGTGTTCATACCGAAGTGAAACATTATTCTCAACAATTCACACAAAAGAAAAAGTGAACACTGTTAATTCCAGACCAAGGGTGTGTCAAATCATAAAAACTTTAACTCTTGTAAAGCACCGAGTATTTTGAATCTCTATACTAAACGCTGAAGAAGTACACAGCTCGAAAAAGTAGAGCGAATTTCTGTTCAATATCATACACATAAATGGAGCGTCACAGAACTTGCAAATTAACATTATAAATCGTGTAAAATTCTGGGACATTTCATTTTTTGCGGATAATGTTGCATACAAAAGCTCGTCTTTATTACAACTATTTCATCCAAGTTGCTGCTTTGTGTGGAAGGAAATACGATTTTACATGCTCTGATATCATGATAAAAACTCAGATTTTTTTCTGTGTAGCGCTTGGCCTTTGGCGGAAATCAGTGTCTAATTTTTTTCTACAATCGCAATGAAATGTTAACATTGTGCTCATTAGCAACATCAGTCAACAAAAATTTACGATGATTGATTGTTAATGCGGCCCAACCTATTACTTTCTGCCTCAAATGTCAACACCGTAGCGATTACAAATATTTGCATCCCCTGCCACGGTTCCCCTCCGGTTCCAACTGATACGCAAAGAACGTCACCTCAGACTCAACGATGTAATGGAAGAATTATCGATAATATCTCATTTAAATGCAAACGATGTTTTGATGATTTCAATTTGCACCGCCTTAGCGTGCCAATGAAGAAAAAAAAATACTCCACTGCAAAAGAACAACTCAACCTAAAAGGTATGTCCTGAGTCTTTGCATACAGTCAGTGTGGGAGGGAGAAAAAAAAAATCATAATTGGATGAACATCGCTGCTTGTTCTCGCACAGTCAAAAGGACTCTACCATCATAATCGACATCTCCATGGAGAAATTGGAGAAAGGAACCGTTCGTGAATAGGTGCCAATCAAAGACATGCAACGAAGTATGAGCGTTCCAACAGAATAAAAAGTTTATCGAATTATGCCTTTGCTGACAGACGGAATTAGGCTGGTATTGTCGTCATGTCAATAATTATATCACCTTGCTATGGATGCTGTGGATTGGGTGCGAGCTAAGTAATGAACGTTCCCGCTGGGATCTGCAATTTGGCTCATTGTCGCTCTCACTACAGAACTATAAATGAACGAAACTTCTGTTTACCTTCTTAGATCATTCATTAAAACAACTTTCTACGCTTGAACTTCCAGAGAGACAAAATCGATTTTCCTTCCATGCTTACCAAACAATCCCTTCTGCCGAACTGCCGAACAACAATGAAAGTCATCCGAAAGTCTGGGCCGTAGTATTATTTTTGCCAACGTCGATAATCGTATGCATCAAAGTCGAAGGTCTGGCTGCTGGAACTTGCTGTTGGCACAGTTCGAGCCAAACTTTCCGTCGGGAAATCGATAAGAGAAGTCCCAAGAAAAGAACAGCCATAAATTACTCATCACAAAAGAGGCCGCCATCGCCGTTTCTTCGTCGGCGTCGAAGTCATCCGCCGCATGTAGACCCGGAAGAAGGGATGAAGTTGAAAATCTTTAGCCCACTTTTTTTTCGAGCTCTTCAAAGTCTGGCCAGTTAGTTAGTTAGTTTGACTGAGTGTGGAAAGTTTGTTTTGCAAAAGAATAACTCCAATTCCGAAACTTGGGAACCTAGTTTATTTGTTGTTTCGTTTTGTTTGTAAGAGCAGGTACCTAACCACCGCAACAGGGTCATAGAACCTAGTGCTGAACACTTGAGAAAAGAGGGGACAAGATGGGGGCGGAACTTATCATTTGCGGCCAGAGGAAAGTCTGCGGCCAAGTTTTTAATTTGATGGAAGAACTTTGTCACGGATAGTCTGAAGACTTTGGACTTTTGGTGTGACCTTGAACAAGACCCGGTTGGTGGGATTTTTTCCCAACCGCCCACATCGAATCCACATTGAAAGGGAAAGTGTAAAGTTTTAAAGCAAAGTTTGCTGGCGACAGGAGGAGTCGATTGTTTGTTGTGGTTCGGCTTTCTAATCGCTGATGAGTCGGCGTAACTGCTTGTTATTAGCTAATTGCGTGTTATTGAAAATTAATGTTTGACTGATGGAAACTTCCAGTAATGGCAGCTGACTACTAGTCATAACAACACAGTGTGTGTAGAGTAATTAAATACAAAAGAGTTAAAAGAACAGAATTTTATTACAAAACGGATGATTGTCTCAAGGTCGTAGGTGAGATTAAAGGGTGATACGGTCAAAATTTGGTCAAGGGAAAACGCGTGTAAATCGGTGAAATCGTTTATTTAAAAAATCAAATTAAATTTCTTTTTCAAGTTCAATTAGTATAAAATTCAGGAAAAATATTCAGTTAGGCTTCCGCTTTTCCAAATCCGAATTGCCGGGCCTTACGCTTGACCCCTGCCATCAGATTTTGTACAGCCACCTTTGCCAGTTTGCCTTGAACTGCTGCTCGTCCTTAGCAGTTTTTTTGGTCTTCTTTAGGTTCCGCTTGACAATAGCCCAGTATTTCTCAATTGGGCGGAGCTCCGGCGTGTTGGGAGGGTTCTTGTCCTTGGGAACCACCTGCACGTTGTTGGCGGCGTACCACTCCATGGCCTTTTTACCGTAATGGCAAGATGCCAAATCCGGCCAAAACAGTACGGAACAACCGTGTTTCTTCAGGAAAGGCAGCAGACGTTTATTCAAACACTCTTTCACGTAAATTTCTTGGTTGACAGTCCCGGAAGCTATGAAAATGCTGCTTTTCAAGCCACAGGTACAGATGGCTTGCCAAACCAGATATTTCTTTGCGAACTTTGACAGTTTCGTGTGCTTGAAAATATCTGCTACCTTTCCCCTTCCTTTTGCCGTATAAAACTCCTGTCCCGGAAGCTGCTTGTAGTCGGCTTTGACGTAGGTTTCGTCGTCCATTACCACGCAGTCAAACTTCGTCAGCATCGTCGTGTACAGCCTCCGGGATCGCGCTTTGGCCGTCGTATTTTGTTTATCATCGCGATTTGGAGTCACTACCTTCTTGTAAGTCGATAGTCCGGCTCGTTTTTTTGGCTCGATGCACGGTTGTAGACGATACACCCAGCTTATTTGCGGCATCTCGGAGAGATAGGTTAGGGTTTCGCTTGAAACTACCGGCAACTCTCTTTGTCGTCTCAGTGGCTTCCGGTTTTCGATTTCCCCCGATCCAGACTTCCTGGCTGTCGACAAACGTTCCCCGAACACTTTAATAACATTTGTAACGGTTGATTTGGCAACTTTTAGCGATTTTGCCAACTTTGCGTACGAGTAGCTCGGATTTTCGCGATGCGCGAGCAAAATTTTGATACGCTGCTCTTCTTGCTTGGACGGCATTTTGACAACTGAAGAGTGAATTCCAAAATCAAAATAGGAGCAACATTCTACACGCACACACCTTCAAAATGAGGGGTGTTCAGGTTTTTTAAATGCAAAATTGAAAGAAATACGTCAAGTTGATATTGACCAAATTTTGACCGTATCGCCCTTTAAGAATAGTATAGAAAAAAAAAAAATAACATAAATCCCGGGAATACTTTTAATACTTTTTTATTAACATACAACACACACACAGACACCCACCAATATTCTTATCACTTCATCTGTTCTCTACCCCCCACAACCGCAAACCGCGCAGTAGTCCCCAAAAAATCACACACACCAGCAATTACCGCCCACAAGCCCCCACCCTTTTCGACCGCCTACGACCAAGTAAAATTTTGAGCGTGTCCAAAGACGAGCCAATATCAAAATCAAAAATATACCGTATTTTTAAAGATTGTCGTGATGATAAAGAATCGGAAAATAAAAAGAAAAGTGGTCGCCCAACAAAATTGAGTGCCAGAACAACGAAAAAACTGCAGTCAAGCGCTGAAAACCCAACAAACATCAGTGTCGAATAACTGCTTGTAAAAACAAATTTGGAGAAGTTATTCAGCTTTCTAAAAGAAAAGCTGAATAACTTCTCCAAATTTGTTTGAACAAGCAGTTATTCGACACTGACGTTTGTTGGGAACAAGGTTGGCGAATCAACACGCAAATTAGCACGAAAATTTCACATTTCAAACATGACAGTCCATCAGATTTTGAGAAAACATAACGTAATCTATCGGAAACGTCAGCGTGCACCAAAATATACACAGCAAAAACTCGAAAAAATACCAAAATGCTGTCGTGCACTTCGTCGCGAGCATTTTGCAAATGGAAAGTGCATAATTTTGGATGATGAATCTTACTTCACGTTTTCGCACCATGAATTGAGTGGCAACGATGGTTTCTATACTGCTAACATTAAAACAACACCAGACGATGTTAAATATGCCAGCAAATCGAAATATGAGCCAAAAGTGTTAGTGTGGGCAGCCATGTCATCGAAGGATATCTCGGCGCCTTTGATACGCCCAAACAAGGCCAAAGCTGTCAATTCTGACGTGTATATCAGCCAATGCTTGCCGAAATTGAAGCAATTCATCAACAAATATCACGCTGAGGACAAAATCATGTTTTGGCCGGATCTTGCAAGCTGTCATTACGCGAAAAAAACATTAGATTGGCTAACAAACATACCATTTGTACCGAAAAAGGACAATCCACCTAACGTGCCTCAGGCTCGTCCAATTGAAATTTTTTGGAGTGTTCTCAAACGTATGGTGTACGACAATGGCTGGGAAGCTAACAATGAGCAACAATTGGTTAATCGAATCAAGCGGAAGATGAAAGAAATAGACATAGACACCGTCCAGAACCTGATTCAACATGTTCGCCATACACTGCGTAAAATCGAAGATAATGGTCCATTGGGCGTACTGTAAATATATTTTTCAACAAAGTATAGCATGTAATATGTAATTACGTACTTCGCGCATTAGTTTAAATGTATGTAATATGTATTAATCAATCATACCTTAGCAAAATCTAGAAAACAATAATGCTACTCCACATAAAATACTCTCATATATAAAGAAGTTTATATTGTTCATCACTTTTCATGAACATCGCTAGTAGGTTAGATTTGAACGACCCTACTAGTGTCCTTTCCCCCTGCGTTGCGTAGAATCACAAAGTTTGCGTTGCTAGGAGTATCACTAAAAGTAGGCATTGAACGTAAAAAAATCAGTCTTGTGAATAGTGTACTAGTGAAAGGCAGATCAAGAAATGAGCTCCGGATATTGGGAAGTTTCCAATATGGATTACGCTGGTGACGATGATCAGCGGAATCACGACAAGTAAGTTTAATTAAATCCTTTTTTTTGTTTTCTTCTCACCACCAAGGAGTGTTCCCCAAAAGCAAACAGAAAAAATAGAATAATAGTTATCGGATACCCGTGGCAGAAAAGGAAAATGCATTTGACCCGGTTCCATTCCCGCTTTATTCTGAATTTTCTGTGTCCCTGGATTGTTCACGCTCTAGCCTTACTCAATACAAAAATGTTCATGTCCATCCCAATCGGCCATCTTGATTCAAAAGACATTTTTGGGAATCCTCTCTCAGGAAAATGGAATCCAAACAACCACCAATTACCACCTTGGTAACCATGGTAGTAAACAATTATACTTTTCAAGTTGCCTTGCAAATCCATTTGTCGTTTTGTGACTCTAATCTTCAATTTTAGATGGTCAAAAATCTCATGCTAGCCAAGGTACACAAATATTGATGATCTATTACTATCTCTTCGTTCTATGAACTGAAATTTCACAGTAAACTTGTTTACAAGAATAGATTGGATTGGTGACTGAACTCTGAATGGTAGTACAGCTCTGAGTTGCTGTTCAAGAAATAATGAGTTTAGAGCGTGGCTCTGTTCAGCTCCGAGTGGGTGTTCGATAGTGTTGTCAAGCACTTGAGTTTACAAGAATCTCTGAGCGGTCTAAGGAGATTGGAGAAAAATTACGCTACGGTCTTAAAAGTCTCATTTATATGCTCTTGGTAAGCTCTACATAGCTCTGAATTGATGTTTGTGACTGAGCTTGAGTGGATTCGTACAGCACTGAGTTGCTGTTTAACAGTTTAATACTAGAAGCGACAATGAGATCTGAGTGGTTCTGTACAGCTCTGAGTAACTGTGGCGATAGTGGTATCATGGACTTGTGTTTACAAGAGACTCCGAGTGGTCTCAGGACTCTAAAAAAAAAGAACTTTACACTGAGGGCTGATAACTCACTGTGTTTAAGTTTTTCTGTGCGAATTGTAATTAGCTTTACACAGCTCTGTGTTGCTGTTCAACAATTTTAATCATGATCATGAGCTCTGAGTGGCTTGTACAGCTCTGAGTTGCTGTTCAACAGTTTTACATTAAAAGATAATGAGCTCTGAGTGGCTCTGTACAGCTCTGAGTGGCTGTTCGATAGCTCTGAGCTCTGAGTGGCTGTTAGATAGTGGCTTCGATAGCGATGAGCTCTGAGTGGCTCTGTACAGCTCTGAGTGGCTGTTCGATAGAGATATCAAGCACGTGAGTTTCAAAGAGACTTGAGCAGCCTTGGGAGCTTCGAGAAACTTGATGCTGTGAGCTGATAACTCACATTGTTTAGTTCCTCTTAGCAGACCACATGAAGAATTTATAAGTTCTGGGTAGCTCTACACAACTCTGAGTTGCTGTTTGTGCCTCAGCTCTGAGTGGCTCTGTACAGCTCTGATTAGCTGTTCGATAGTGATATCAAGTACTGGTGTCTACAGAGACTCTGAGTGGTCTTCGGAGGCAAAAAAAAAAAATTGAATCCGTGGACTGATAACTCACACTGTTTAGTTATCTGAGCGATTTGAAAGAAGTGATTATGAAATCTAGGTACACAGCTCTGAGTGCTGTTCGTAATTTATTATTTACACAGTTGGCTTGGTCCGGGTGGCTTTACATAGGTGCTGTTCAGAAGTTTTATAATACAAAAACCAGAGCCCTGGGTTGCTATGCACAGTTCTGAGTTGCTCCTTGATAGCGATACCAAGCATTTATGTTTACAAGAGACTCTAAACGGTCTTATGAGTTAGGGGAAACTTTACTGTGGGCTGATAACTCACACTGTGTTGGTTTCTCTGAGCAGTTTACAAATCAAGATATCTGGAAGGCTCTATACAGCATTTTAGTAATTTTCAATTGCCAGCTGGTCCGTAATCGTGTTCGTAATGTATCGTTAATCAAGGTAATATGCAACTATTGATTTACACAGTTCTAAGTAGCTGTTCATCATTTTTACTTTAGGATAAAGTGAGCTCAGGGCGGTCCCGAACAGCTCAGAGTTGTTGTTCGATAGCGATATCAAGCAATTACGTTCACAAGAGACTAGGTGCTCTTAGAAGCTTGGAATAACTGGACACTGTGGGCTTATAACAATCAATGCTTAGTTTCTCTGAGCGATTCATAAGCACTAGGTGGCACGGATCAGTTATGTGTTTCTGTTCAACAGTTTTTACATTAAGATAACAAGAGCCTCGGGTGGAAGTATACAGCTCTGAGTTGCTGTTCAATTGTAATATCAAGCACTTGTGCCTACAAGAGACTCTGAGCGGTCTTAGGAGCATAGAGAAGCTTGACCCTGTGGGCTGATATCTCACAATGTTTTAGCTACTCTGAGTGGTTAACATTAAACGATTATGAGCTCTGAGTAACTTTACAAAGCTCCGATTTGCTGTTCAAATCTTCCATTAACTGACAATGTGTATCTATCTGAATAATTTGGATTTTTTCTGGAATCCAAAAGCCTTTTAAACAGCCCTGATCTTTCGTTCAAAAATACTACCAGGAATTTATATCATACGAATAGACTTACTGGATTCTGTGGGCTGGTAATTTACTCTATTCAGTTTACCTAAGCGGATTATATTAAGTAATAATGAGCTCTAGGTTGCTCTGTTCATGTCTTACATGCTCCACACTCCAGGCTGGGGATCACCCCATTTGAATTACTCGTCGGGTGGAAATACCGTGGCACTTTCCCGGTACTCTGGAACTCTAAATGTGACTCACGGATAGACAGAGAAGATGACAAAGACAAGGATGCTTTTACCAAGCTCATAAGCAACCAATATGCAGATGCGCGGAGAGGAGCAAAAGATTCTGATATAAAAGTAGGAGACAAAGTACCTGTTGCAGTTCCAAAGCGAATCAAAACAGACCCGTTGTTTTCAACCGAACGATACACTGTCCTATCGCGTAACGGTGCTAAGGTAGTCGTACGAAGCGACCGTGGCATTCAGTATGCACGTGACGTACACGATGTTAAGTGCGCTCCAGGATTTGCTATGAACTCATCACTATTGGATTCCTTCAAAAATATAGAACCTTCAGGGTCTGGAAATAGTGAATTTGAAGCGCCTGATGGTTCTTTATCTGATATTGTCAATCAAACTCGAGGTCAAAAAAGAGAATTTGAAGAATGCAGTGAAAAGTCGTTAGCGGAACCTCAAGAAGGCACACGCAATGAAGCTGATGTAGAGGGTGAAAACGTAAATTATCAGCATGAAAGTGCAGAAGGAGGTACAGTCAATCATGACCGGTCGGCAGTTGAATCAACAGGACGTCTGAAGCAGGTCATGAGAAAATCAAGAAAATTTCAAAGTGCGGACGTCAACGACGAAAACGTAACCAACGATAGTTCAATAAGGATCGAAAGTTCTAGGTTACAGGGTGCGGAGATGGAAACAGAAAATGAAAAGGATGGAGATCGCCAATCGGATGGTCAAGCAAGGCGACCCCAACGAACCATTAGAAAGCCGGAGAGGCTCAAGGACATGTTCGAATATAGCGTTTTCGAGTAACCGCAGGAATAACAAACGAAGTACTAGATGATCCCCACGTAAGAACAATAGCTCCATTTTTATTAATCATGACAAAACAACACCCATTAATCCTTGTACTACCGTGATATATTATTATTCCCCTGCTACTTCTTTCGTTAGATAGTTATGTAATCTTAATGCTTAAAATAAATCAGCCATCTTTCTACACGAGCCTGGTTTAATTATTGGATGCGTTACCATTTCTATAATACATCCAATGAAATGAAACATTAGAGTAGGCAAGAAGGTGAATGTAGCGAGTATAGCATGTAATATGTAATTACGTACTTCGCGCATTAGTTTAAATGTATGTAATATGTATTAATCAATCATACCTTAGCAAAATCTAGAAAACAATAATGCTACTCCACATAAAATACTCTCATATATAAAGAAGTTTATATTGTTCATCAATTTTCATGAACATCGCTAGTAGGTTAGATTTGAACGACCCTACTAGTGTCCTTTCCCCCTGCGTTGCGTAGAATCAAAAAGTTTGCGTTGCTAGGAGTATCACTAAAAGTAGGCATTGAACGTAAAACAATCAGTCTTGTGAATAGTGTACTAGTGAAAGGCAGATCAAGAAATGAGCTCCGGATATTGGGAAGTTTCCAATATGGATTACGCTGGTGACGATGATCAGCGGAATCACGACACCCCAAATAAAAAATTTTTAAAAAACCCCACCACGCCCCCCCAAGCCCAGAAGCCAAGATACCACATATACCACTCACACCGCTCCTCCCCATTCTTCCCAGGCCCCCACCGCAGAAAACTAAACCCACCTTTTCCTCACCTTCTCCCCCCGCAAAAAAAAAAAAAAAAAAAAATATTCATTAAAAAAAAAAAAATTATTTTTTTTTTTTATTAAAAAACATCACCCCCCCCTTCCCCCCCCCCACACCCAAAAAAAAAAAAGGCCCCAACCATCCAAACCAAAACCCTTTCCACCCCATCCTCCCATCTTCTCCCCCTACCACCAAGACTGTTTCCCCCCAAAAAACCAATGTGAACAAACAAGAGAGTTCATCCGGTAGCATCGGTATGTTATACATTGGCATATCACATCAGTGCATATTTTATATATACCTACTAATAGATGTACACAATTCATATGTTTTACTATTTCAGATCATTTTCATTCAGATTCGGGCAAAGAAGCTGACTACAATAGATTTAATACACTGCGAGGCAAATTTGATCCGTTGAACTTTACGTTAGAGTTTCCTTCTTTCAGCAGAATAGCCACTTCAACACCAATCATCAACCATACTGAGACAGATCATGTTTTTGATGTTCCACTAGATTTATCGAAAAAGGCTGGAATCATATACAAGGCTAATTACAGCGAAAACAAAACTGCCCTTGATCTACGCTTAAAAAAGCCTGGAACGAACAAAGCAGCTTCAAAACTGTTCGATGAAAACACGTCTGATGATAGAACACATATTGATCGACACCGCTATTTTGTTGATAATACGAATTATGTAAATGATAATGATGATGCGACAAATTTTGATAAAGGCAGCTGTTTTGGTGGTGATGAGAATGAAGCAGTTCTTGAAGGTGATTACACACTCTTAAACGATTTAACGATTTATGAGTACTTCGAAGCCTTCAACGAACTAGCCACGGACTCCGATAACTATTCTAGTGATGATGACAATGATAATGATGAGAATGGTAAATGTGTTCAATTAATTGTTTTCTTCATTAAATAATAGCTGTTTTTCTCCAGCCATAGTCAATAACTCTAATACTTTGTGGAGTGACGCTGTTGCTGAAATGGAAAAAGAGGATATTTGCATTAAAAAAAGGAAGGAAAACTTGCGAGATGTGAACAAAATGCATAGAGAAAAAGGAATGTCCTATGTCCGAAAAAATGGCACAGTTGTTCCAGCCCGAAAAGTGAAGCCACCATGCAATTGTAGAATGTCATGCCATGAAAAGTACCCCGAACGAGTGCGAAAACAATTCCTTCGTAACCTTTTACGTTTAAACTCTAATAGCCAAAATCAATTTCTGGCGAACCACATCAGCGTTTCAAAGACGGCCCGGATTAAGGTGCGTATATTACACGTAAAGGGCGATACGGTCAAAATTTGGTCAATATCAACTTGACGTATTTCTTTCAATTTTGCATTTAAAAAACCTGAACACCCCTCATTTTGAAGGTGTGTGTGTGTAGAATGTTGCTCCTATTTTGATTTTGGAATTCACTCTTCAGTTGTCAAAATGCCGTCCAAGCAAGAAGAGCAGCGTATCAAAATTTTGCTCGCGCATCGCGAAAATCCGAGCTACTCGCACGCAAAGTTGGCAAAATCGCTAAAAGTTGCCAAATCAACCGTTACAAATGTAATTAAAGTGTTTGGGGAACGTTTGTCGACAGCCAGGAAGTCTGGATCGGGGGGAAATCGAAAACCGGAAGCCGCTGAGACGACAAAGAGAGTTGCCGGTAGTTTCAAGCGAAACCCTAACCTATCTCTCCGAGATGCCGCAAATAAGCTGGGTGTATCGTCTACAACCGTGCATCGAGCCAAAAAACGAGCCGGACTATCGACTTACAAGAAGGTAGTGACTCCAAATCGCGATGATAAACAAAATACGACGGCCAAAGCGCGATCCCGGAGGCTGTACACGACGATGCTGACGAAGTTTGACTGCGTGGTAATGGACGACGAAACCTACGTCAAAGCCGACTACAAGCAGCTTCCGGGACAGGAGTTTTATACGGCAAAAGGAAGGGGAAAGGTAGCAGATATTTTCAAGCACACGAAACTGTCAAAGTTCGCAAAGAAATATCTGGTTTGGCAAGCCATCTGTACCTGTGGCTTGAAAAGCAGCATTTTCATAGCTTCCGGGACTGTCAACCAAGAAATTTACGTGAAAGAGTGTTTGAATAAACGTCTGCTGCCTTTCCTGAAGAAACACGGTTGTTCCGTACTGTTTTGGCCGGATTTGGCATCTTGCCATTACGGTAAATAGGCCATGGAGTGGTACGCCGCCAACAACGTGCAGGTGGTTCCCAAGGACAAGAACCCTCCCAACACGCCAGAGCTCCGCCCAATTGAGAAATACTGGGCTATTGTCAAGCGGAACCTAAAGAAGACCAAAAAAACTGCTAAGGACGAGCAGCAGTTCAAGGCAAACTGGCTTTCTGCGGCGAAGAAGGTGGACAAGGTGACTGTACAAAATCTGATGGCAGGGGTCAAGCGTAAGGCCCGGCAATTCGGATTTGGAAAAGCGGAAGCCTAACTGAATATTTTTCCTGAATTTTATGCTGATTGAACTTGAAAAAGAAATTTAATTTGATTTTTTAAATAAACGATTTCACCGATTTACACGCGTTTTCCCTTGACCAAATTTTGACCGTATCACCCTTTATAGGGTGATAAGGGCAAGTGTACCACCCTAAGTAATGTCCGTTCTATGTTTGTCGTATTATAGATTTCCTTAAAGTTTGTACAGCGAACTAAAAGATTATGTCATTGGTTTAATAAACCATCAATATTATCAAAAGCGAATTAAAACTTGTTTCTTAACTATAATTTGTTATTTGTAAGTATTTATTGCCCCGTTTGTTTATTTCAGCAAAATATTGTATGAATAATGTAGATTACTATCTTGTTAGTACAAAAAAGCAATTTTCTAATAAATATTTGTTAATTGATTACGAAACTGAAGGGGTGGCACTTTTGCCCCTTCCGAGACATTATACTGTAATGGAACTATGGACCTTTTATTGTATTGCTATATTTCCCAATAGGTAATAAATTCAAGACGTACATTCAGCAGAACGTACACTTTAAAGGGTGTCCACGATGAAATTGCCACACACAGAATTGATTCGCAAAATTCGAGTTTTCATCCGATTGCCATCAAATTTTCAGGGATTGAGAAATAACTATTAAACTTCATTTTACCATTTTACTCGTATTTTATTTACAGTCCATACGCAAATGCCCGCACCTTGGCCTTAACCCCGGCCATAAGATTCTGCACAACCTGTGAATCAACCATTTTTCGCATGTAAACCCATACTTTCTTCAGTTCCTCGACTGTCTTCACTACCTTAGGTCGTTTAAGAAGGTGCTGCTTCATAATCGCCCAGCACTTCTCGATGGGGCGGAGCTCCGGAGTGTTGGGAGGGTTGAACATTTTCGGCACGAAATTGACCTTATTGTCCGCATACCACTTCAGCACGTCATTGGAGTAGTGGCATGAGGCCAAATCCGGCCAGAAGATTGTTGGGACGTTGTGGGCCTTCAGGAGAGGAAGCAGCCGCTTCTGGAGGCACTCTTTAATGTACACCTGTTCGTTCATCGTGTCCTGGGTCACAAAAGGTGCACTCCGCTTCCCGCAGATGGCTTACCAAACCAGGAATTTCTTCGCAAATTTGGACATCTTTTAAGTGCGGACATGCTCCGGAACGCTGAACTTATCCTTGGCCGTGAAAAACAGGTTGCCGGGGATCTGTTTGAAGTCGGCCTTCACATATGTTTCGTCGTCCATGATGCAGCATTCAACTTTCGTCAGCATGTTGAGGTACAACTTCCTGGCACGGGTTTTGGCGGACTTGTTCTGCTTCTCGTCGCGATTAGGGGCCTTTTGTACCTTGAACGTTCGAAGCCCAGCCTTAGTTTTGGCCTTCTGGACAAAACTTCGGCTTAGGTGCAGCTTCTTAGCCACATCCCGAACGGAGGCGTTCGGATTTCGGTTGAAGGCCCCAACTACGCGGTTGTGATTTTTGGTGTTGTACGGAATACGTTTTCCTTCACTTCTGGGCTTCCGATCGGTGGTCAACCGTTCCTCTAACCGCTTAATCACTCGCGACACCGTGGAATTCGCGATTCCCAACGTTTTAGCGATGGAACGATGCGAGAGATCCTTGTTCTCGTGATGAATGCGCAAGATTTTATCACGCACGAGCTGTTCTTTCGACTCCATTTCCGCGAGTTAAGTTAGAGCAATTTCATAGTGTGGCAATTTCATCGTGGACACCCTTTACCAGCTATTAAAGGAAAGGTGAAAGTTTGTAAGATGATGTTCCAGGCGACGTTCGATGTTGGTAATAGAAAAATGCGAACATTGGCAGCATAAATCGTTGCTGGAATGGGAATTGCCTCTGACGATAATCGTGAACAAAACAGAGGATCCGCCATAAGCCAAGAACGTCTATAGTATGTGCGAAAGCATATTTTATCTTTTCCCGCATACTCCAGTCACTGCACCAGGGATAAGTCTTCTAGATTGTACCGGTCTAGCGACTTAAATATCCGTCGGCTGTATGAACTATATCAGGAAAAATGTGCAGCAGATAACTTAATACCTGTACACTATAATAGCTACCGGATTATGTTTAACTCTCTGAACCTCAGTTTTCGGAAGCCGAAAATGGATACATGTGGCCAGTGTGATCGTTTGCAGATGCAAATAAAGACGGAAAATACGAGTAAGAGAGATGAACTACAGAATCTTCTAGACACACATCAGACAGCGGCACAGACAGTGTATGGAGAAAAGAAGAAGGATATCATGCTGTCTAAAACGGACTCGACCATCAGGGTTGCCTCCTTTGATCTACAGAAACAGCTTCCGACACCATACCTCACCGGTGCTCAATCCTTCTATTCCAGGCAGCTGACACGTACTATTTCACCATCTTCAGTAGCTACCTTGGTGATAACACAGCATATTGCTATTTTTGGGATGAGAGCAAGCCAAGACGAGGGTCCCAGGAGATCGGATCTTGTTTGCTGAAAGATCTTTACAAGCTTCCCGAGACGGTCGAGAGTATTGTGTACTATAGTGACCGATGTACCGGCCAGAATAACAACAAAAATATTGTTTTTCTGTTTTCTTATTTCATTGAGTTGATAAAGGCACGTGGTAGAACACTATCGATAGTTCATAAATTTATGCACAGTGGTCATTCGCATATGGAGGTCGACAGTGTTCACGCAGCATTCGAGAAAGCAAAGAAAAAAACCAATATTAATACTGAGATTCCACACGATTGGGCAACCTTCATTAGTAGCATTCGTCGTAAGGTGCCGTTCGTCGTAACGGAAATGGAGCAGAAAGAATTTTTAAATTTGAAAAGTTTGGATCAAAGGTACGTCATTCCTAGAACGACATTTTGCGGTAGCCGATTCCGTATGAAACAATCGATGGTTTTTCGATACACGACGTACAATCTAGGGCATGTGTATTTGAAGGAGGACGTTGCATCATCGGACTGGAAATGCATCTGTATTTTGGAACAGGCGGAGGGCTCAGTCGAGGGATCAATAGAAACCGAAGAGCTGCAACCTATCACAACACAACCCATCGAGCTGCCATCTCAAAAAATATAAGATTTAAGGAAACTGTTGCCGAAAGGAGTGTATCGAAAATAAGCTATCCACAAACTTTCTTTCAAATTATGTTGAAAACCGATATTTTATTCATACAAAAAATTAATCCTTTATTGTACGAGGTTAAGCTTTTCGAACTTTGGATCGAATGCTCTTCATCAAGTTCCGGACAAGTGTTGCATCGCATTTTTTGGACGCTTGAGCCCAAATTTTTTTGAACTCCTGCATGTTCCCAGCTGCCTTACCAGTCTTCTTGAAGACCCTCTTCACGATTGCCCAGTAACGTTCGATGGGTCGAAGCTGAGGGCAATTTGGTGGATTGATATTTTTCTCAACGAAATCTATACCCTTTTCCGCAAGCCAATTGAGAGTGGTTTTGGCATAGTGAGCCGACGCTAAATCCGGTCAAAACAGTGGAGGTGTACTATGCTTCTTATATAAAGGCAACAATCTCTTCTGGAGACACTCAGATCGATAGATTTCCGCATTTATAGTTCCGGTAGTGTAAAAAATGGTTGACTTCAAACCACAGGAACATATTGCTTGCCATACCAGTACCTTTCGACCGAATTTCTCCACTTGAATCGACCTGTCCGCATCGCTCACATCCTCCCCTACGACGGCAGTAAAGTATTGTGGACCTGGAAGGGTTTTTGAGTCCTCCTTTACATAGGTCTCATCGTCCATCAAAACGCATGCATCCGCACGCTGCAAAAGACGCGAATACAATTTCCGGGCCCTTGTTGCTGCTCGCTTCTTCTGTTCTGCACTTTGTTTCGAGATTTTCTGCTTCTTGTAGGTCTTCAGGTGGTTTCGCCTCTTGATACGCTGGATCATTCCGACACTCGTTCCTGCTTTTTTGGCCAAATCACGTATTGACATTGATTTGTTCTTCATGATTAGAGATACCACTTTCTGCTCCAGTTTCGGGTTGGAAGAACCGGGTTTTCTGCCTCTTCCTGGTAGCTCATCCAAAGAATAGTGTTCCCCAAACTTATTAACACTCGCATGATGAATTTCAAACCGCATGATGAATTTCAAACCGCTTCGCCAATTTTCGCATAGTAATACCCTTCTCACTTAGCCATGTGTCCAGAACCTTAATTTTCACTTCCTTTTCAATACGCGACATTTTGAAAACGCAGAATTTGAACCGCACAAACAAGGAAACAAAAGAAAGCTGGCAGTCAAACGCACAGCATGTAGTGTTCAGAGCATAAAAAACCATCACAAATACATGCGTACAACGCAAATGTATGTGGATAGCTTATATTCGATACACTCCTTACTAGTCATAACAACACAGTGTGTGTAGAGTAATTAAATACAAAAGAGTTAAAAGAACAGAATTTTATTACAAAACGGAAGATTGTCTCGAGGTCGTAAGTGCGATTAGTATAAGGATTGTATCGAAAATAAGCTATTCACGTACATTTGCTTTGTACGCGAGTATTTGTGGTGGATTTAATGTGTTCATCATAGCATGCTGTGCATTTCACTTTCATCAATCGATCAGGTCACGACAATGGCACAGTCGGTAGTGAAATATGAAAATTTAAACTATAGTGAGGACGACAGCAGTATGAGTGTTAAATTGCGATGGTAAATTGTAAAATAAAAACCTAGGAAGAGAGTGGTGAAAAAAAGGGCTCCAGTAGGCTCCCTGACGAAAAGGGCAGTGGAGTAGGCCGAGAGCGCAAAAAAATGAATGACCATTAGAAAAAATAACCTCTCCCACCCACCCTCAAAGCCCCCCAAACCAAAAAAAAAACAAAAAAAAAAAATAAACTAAAAATAACCTCCCCCCCACCGAGGATGGCCCCCAACACCAAAACAAGAATCCTCAAAAGAAGCAAAAAAAAGGAAAGGTGGCCCCCCCCCAAATTTTTTTCAATTTCCATTAGAACCCGCCCCCCCACTTACAGGGCCAACAATCCGGGGCATTTTCCCACCTCGTCCTAGCACCACAAATTTTTTTTCCACCGGGGCCCCCCCCGCCCCGCCCCCCCGCCCCCCCCCCCCCCCCCCCGCCACCAAATTCTTAAACCCCCCAAACCCGACCCCCAAAAACACTTTATAAAAAAAAATCAAAAGAAAGGGGTTTACGTACATGGTTTTCAAATATTAAAGGGTGTACGGAATCAAATTGCGACACACACATATATTCGGCAAAATTCGTCCGTTCAACCAATCATCTTCAAACTTCCAGGAAGTAAAATAAAACATGTTATGAATATTTTCCCATGTTTGTTTTATTCAATTACAATTCCATATCCAAATGCACGAACCTTCTTCTTTACACTACTCATAAGGTCCTGTACAACATTTAGACCAACTTTTTTTCGGGTTGCAATCCATTTTTTCTTCATAAATTCCTCCGATTTCACTTCTTTAGGATGCTTTCAAAGTGCCTGCTTCATGATGGCCCAGTACTTTTCAATTGGCCACAGTTCCGGTGCGTTCGGGGGGTTGAGATGCTTCGGCACGAAATTGACCTCCTTAGCCTTGTACTACTCAAAAGCCTCTTTCGTGTAATGGCACGAGGCTAAATCCGGCCAGAAAATCATAGGACCATCGTGTGACCTCAGAAGAGGAAGTAGACGCTTTTGGAGGCATTCCTTTAGGTACACCTGCCCATTGACCGTTCCAGTTGTCACGAGTGGGGTGTTCCGCTTTCCACACGAGCAAATTGCTTGCCAAATCATTTTTTTTTTTTGCAAACTTTGACATCTTCTGCTTTTTAACGTCATCACAGACATCGAATTTATGATGAGCAGTGAAAAACTGAAGCCCCGGAAGCTGCCGGAAGTCTGCTTTGACATACGTCTCATCATCCATAACGAAGCAATGTGGTTTCGTCAACATCTGGGTGTAGAGCTTCCGTGCACTTGTTTTACCTACCGTATTCTGCCGTTCATCTCGATTAGGCGCCTTTTGGACTTTGTACGTGTGTAGTCCTTCACGTTTTTTCGCATCATGCACGAAAGTTTTGGTTAGATTCAGTTTCTTCGCCACATCTTGAAATCAACTGTTGGGATTCCTCTTGACAGCTTGTACTACCCGCTTGTGATCCTTAACACTATACGGAGATCTATATTTGACACTTTTTTCTTTCCGATCGATGGACACCGTAGAATGTACCATTCTTAGTTTCCTGGCGGTGGCACGATGAGAAAGATCCGGATTTTCGAGGTACGTGCGAAAAATTTCTTTGCGCCGCTGCTGTTTTTCCGACTTTATCTTCGCAACGATTGCACATCTGATAGTGAAACTAACACAGCGTAAACAAATACACATTGAACTAATCCCACCCAAAATTTCAATAGAAAATAGCGAACGGATAAAAAGTTACAGCCATTTAAAAGTGGTGCAATTTGATTTCGTACAACCTTTACTTGTCATATAAATTCCAGATGGCCGGTGATGGATAAGTTTGTAATTTATTGAGCTCTGAGGATTGATTTGGAATCGGTTGAGTGGAGTGGAGCTTAATCAATATTTTGAGCCAGAATAATAAAGGGCTGGAACGGTCAAAAATTGATTAAGCATGATTTAGTGCACACTGATTAGTTTATTATAGAAATGATCAATCTTAATTTCTTTTTGAAGTTCATCGTCTACAAAACACAGAAAAATTATTTGATTAGGCTTCTGATTTTACAAATGCGAACTGTTGGGCTTTACGTTTCACACCTTCCATCAAGTTTTGTACCGCTCTTATATCCACCTTATTTGATGCTGAACGCCAGTTTGCCTTGAATTGATTTTCACTTCCAACTGTTTTTGAGTTCTCTTGAGGTTTTTTTTTACGATTGCCCAATATTTTTCAATTGGGCGCAGCTCCGGCGAGTCTGGAGGGTTTTTCTCCTTGGGTACGATTTGCATACTATTGACGGTATACCATTCCTGAGCCATATTTCCGTAGTGGCAAGAAGCGAGGTCTGGCCAAAACAGCACGAAACAACTATGTTTCATCAAGAAAGGAAATAAGCGTTTTTGAAAGCATTTCATAAACATAAACAGCCCACAGGTGAAAATCGCCTGCCAAACCGAGTATTTTATCGGGAACTTTGACATTTTTTTCTGCTTAAATTTATCTTGAACCTTTCCTTTTCCGGTAGCCGTATCAAAAACTCTTGACCTGGGAGCTGCTTGAAATCAGCCTTGACGTATGTTTCATCGTCCATTACGACGCAATCAAACTTGGTCAACAAACTCGTATACAACTTACGTGCTCTTCCTTTGTCTGTTGTCAGGGCCAGATTTAGGGGGTGGGGAGTAGGGGCCTTGGCACAGCCCCGGGCCCCCACATTTTAAGGGCCCCCACAAAAGTTCACATATTATGACATGGCACCTTCATTATATCTTTGAAAAATTAAAAACCTTATTTTTTTTGCGTGTACGTTAATGTATTTGGGCTTATTTTACTTCTAGGGTGACTCGAGAAGAGTTGATTTCGAATCTTCTCGATGCGCGTCTTCCATTTGATTTACATTAGTCGATTAGCGTCGCGCGAGTCGGAATCGACTCTTCTCGAGAGGCAAACAACTAGGCTACGCGTGCAATAAGCCTAATTGTTTGCCTCATGAAGATACGATTGTTGATGGTAAAAAATATCCCCTGATTTATATGTAGAGCGAATCAGGTTCCCCCCCCCCACCAACCCTTTTTGCAACCACGCACCCCCGGCCCCCAAAATTTTTATTTTTTTCCCCCGCAAGCACCCCCCCCCCCCCACCAAAGAAAAAAAACCACCCCCCCGCTTCATCCCACCCCCCCCGGAGAGAAGAAAAAAAGAAGGTTTCCCCCCCACAACATTACCCACCCCCCCCACCCCAACCCCCAACGCCACCGGTTCCGCGCCCCCCATCCGCGGGACCCCCCGCAAAACAGTGTTTAGAAAACAGAAAAATTGGTAATCGCCACGTTGTTGTGAGACAACAGAGTGGACAAACCGACGAATACGGACACCCAACAGGCCAGCGGAATACCCGGATACCCCGGATAATGCGTTTCGGTGAAGAAGGAAAAAATAGTTACACACGCGAGACCGATACTTTTACACGTCTTTATTGGTCGTCACTTGGGTACAGAATGGTAGGATAAAACGTTCACTTCCCGTTTCATTTTGTTTACGTTGTCAGCAGTGCGGTGCAGTGACGGCGTTATAATGAACGTTGCCCCCACTTTATAGCTGACACTCCTCCTCGACGTCACGGAACCGGTTCAGTCCGACCATCGGCACTGACCAGCCCAATTATTTCCACGAATCGCTGCTGTTTCACCGCGCCTAACGGTTTTGTTAATATGTCCGCGGCCATCTCCTCCGTCGGACAATATTCGAGAATCACCACACCTTTATCGACCAGGTCCTTCGTGTAGTGCACCCTAGTGTCGATATGCTTCGACCTTCTTGATTTCCGTTCCGTCTCTACGAAGTCGATACAGGATCGATTATCCTCTAAAATGGTCGTTGGCTTCAGTTGTTCTTCTCCTACTTCCTCCAGCAAATGTCTCAGCCAGACTAATTCGCGGCACGCTTCCGATAAGGCCATATATTCGGCCTCCATGCTGGACAAAGAGACGCTTGTTTGCTTCCGGCTTGCCCAGCAAATTGTAGCCTTCCCCAGTTGAAACAGATAGCCAGAATTCGACTTCCGGTCCGACGGATCTCCGCTCCAATCCGCATCACAATATCCGATGAGAACCAGCTGCTCATCCTTCGAAGCTGACAGCTTCAACTTATAGCTGGCGGTTTTCAGCAAGTACCGCACGACACGTTTCAATTCGACCCAATCGATCTCCGTAGGACCGCTGATCTGCCTGCTTAAGATGGACACGCTTGCGGCTACATCCGGCCTTGTGTTCACTGCGATGTAAAGAAGCGCGCCTACCAGACTGTGGTAGCGCTCGTTTGACTCCAGGGGTCGACTGTTCACCCGGCTGCGATAGTATCCAGGGTCGAGTGGAATGCTCGAACCTTTAGCATTCTGGAGGCCAAACCGTTGCGCAAGAACCTTGATAAATACGTTCTGATCCAGGCTGAAGAATCCTTCACTGTCTCTACTCACTCTAACGCCGAGGAATTGGTTTACTTCCCCAAGCGAAGTTAACGTAATCTTCTTCTGCAACTGCTCTTCGATGCGCTTGATCTCCTCCTGCGTCGTGGTCGCCACAATCATATCGTCGACATAAATTAGAAGGTAGACGATGCCACCGCCGGATAATCTCTTCATATAGAGGCACGGATCAGATACTGACTGCTTGAATCCGAGGTCTCGTAACATCGCACTAATCGTCTCGTTCCACACGCGTGCGGCCTGCTTGAGGCCGTACAGGCTCCGATCGAGCCGGCACACGTACTTCTCCTTCCCGGGAATGACGAATCCTTTGGGCTGTTGCATATACACCTCCTCCTTAAGCTTTCCATGGAGGTATGCGCTCTTCACATCGAGGTGGTGCACGTGCATCTTCTTTTGTCCGGCGAATGTCAGGAGAATCCTTAAAGTTGTCTGAGTCGCCACCGGGGCGAAGACGGCGTCGTAATCGACCCCGAATCTTTGCGAGAATCCCCTCGCGACTAGCCGTGCTTTGAACCGGGAAACGTTGCCGACACTATCGTACTTCTTTTTATACACCCACTTGCAGCTAATTGGGGTGCGACCAGCGGGCAGTTCAACAAGCTTCCACGTTCGGTTCTCCATCAGCGACTGGTACTCCTCCGTCATCGCTTCCTTCCATAAATCCTGCTCCGCCCCGGAAACTGCTTCCTCATAGGTCGCTGGCTCCTCCTGTGCCAGAAACGCTGCGTTGACGACGTAGTCTTCCAATCGTTTTGGCAACACGCCTCGGGTGCTCCGCTTCATGTCTCGTTCCGTCGCTTCCGTTTGGTCGGGCTGTCCGTGTTCATCATCCCAGTCGAAGAAAGCTTCCTCCTCAGATTCATCTTGGTTCCGTGGCTGCTCTGGGTTTTCTGGTTCTGGTCGATTCTTCGGCCGGCTGCATTTTCCATCTACTTCGACGAGTTGCTCCTCTTCGGCCAACTGCCGACCGCCTGGTGCCGGAATCTCCTCCTGAATCTCTACAAAACGAGCATCGCGACTAATGGTGATCTCGTTTGTATCCGTGTTCAGGAATCTGTAGGCCTTCCTGTCACTGCAATAACCCACGAACAGCAGCTTCTTCGCTTTGCTCCCCCCCCCCCCGCCCGCCCCCCCCCCCGCCCTCCCCCCCCCCGAAGGACCAACCTTTGGGCTGTTGCATACCCCCCCCCCCCCAACCCCCCCAGGGAAGGGCCCTCCCCCCACCGGGGGGGCCCCGGCCCTCCTCTTTTCCCCCGCGAATGACGAGAAACCCCTTAAAGTTGTCAGACTCCCCCCCGGGGCGGGGGCGGCGTTATAACCCCCCCCAATTTTTTTTTTTTCCCCCCCCGCCACCCGCCCTTTTTACCCGGAAAATCCCCACCCCCCCGTTCTTCTTTTTATACACCCCCCCGCAGCTAATAGGGGGGCGACCAGCGGGCAGTTCAACAAGCTTCCCCGTTCGGTTCTCCATCAGCGACTGGTACTCCTCCGTCATCGCTTCCTTCCATAAATCCTGCTCCGCCCCGGAAACTGCTTCCTCATAGGTCGCTGGCTCCTCCTGTGCCAGAAACGCTGCGTTGACGACGTAGTCTTCCAATCGTTTTGGCAACACGCCTCGGGTGCTCCGCTTCATGTCTCGTTCCGTCGCTTCCGTTTGGTCGGGCTGTCCGTGTTCATCATCCCAGTCGAAGAAAGCTTCCTCCTCAGATTCATCTTGGTTCCGTGGCTGCTCTGGGTTTTCTGGTTCTGGTCGATTCTTCGGCCGGCTGCATTTTCCATCTACTTCGACGAGTTGCTCCTCTTCGGCCAACTGCCGACCGCCTGGTGCCGGAATCTCCTCCTGAATCTCCACAAAACGAGCATCGCGACTAATGGTGATCTCGTTTGTATCCGTGTTCAGGAATCTGTAGGCCTTCCTGTCACTGCAATAACCCACGAACAGCAGCTTCTTCGCTTTGCTGCTTGAGGCCGTACAGGCTCCGATCGAGCCGGCACACGTACTTCTCCTTCCCGGGAATGACGAATCCTTTGGGCTGTTGCATATACACCTCCTCCTTAAGCTTTCCATGGAGGTATGCGCTCTTCACATCGAGGTGGTGCACGTGCATCTTCTTTTGTCCGGCGAATGTCAGGAGAATCCTTAAAGTTGTCTGAGTCGCCACCGGGGCGAAGACGGCGTCGTAATCGACCCCGAATCTTTGCGAGAATCCCCTCGCGACTAGCCGTGCTTTGAACCGGGAAACGTTGCCGACACTATCGTACTTCTTTTTATACACCCACTTGCAGCTAATTGGGGTGCGACCAGCGGGCAGTTCAACAAGCTTCCACGTTCGGTTCTCCATCAGCGACTGGTACTCCTCCGTCATCGCTTCCTTCCATAAATCCTGCTCCGCCCCGGAAACTGCTTCCTCATAGGTCGCTGGCTCCTCCTGTGCCAGAAACGCTGCGTTGACGACGTAGTCTTCCAATCGTTTTGGCAACACGCCTCGGGTGCTCCGCTTCATGTCTCGTTCCGTCGCTTCCGTTTGGTCGGGCTGTCCGTGTTCATCATCCCAGTCGAAGAAAGCTTCCTCCTCAGATTCATCTTGGTTCCGTGGCTGCTCTGGGTTTTCTGGTTCTGGTCGATTCTTCGGCCGGCTGCATTTTCCATCTACTTCGACGAGTTGCTCCTCTTCGGCCAACTGCCGACCGCCTGGTGCCGGAATCTCCTCCTGAATCTCCACAAAACGAGCATCGCGACTAATGGTGATCTCGTTTGTATCCGTGTTCAGGAATCTGTAGGCCTTCCTGTCACTGCAATAACCCACGAACAGCAGCTTCTTCGCTTTGCTATCTAGTTTCGACCGTTTAACATCTGGAATGTGAACAAATGCAGGACAACCGAATATCTTAATGTGTGATAGTGACGGTTTCTTGCCGTACCACCGTTCGTAAGGTGTGGTATCAACGGCGCGGGATGGCAACCTATTCTGCAGATATGCTGCCGTCGCTACCGCCTCCCCCCAATATTTTTTATCAAGGCCAGCATCAAGAAGCATGCAAGTGGCCATTTCTTGGAGTGAGCGATTCTTTCGCTCGGCCACTCCGTTCTGCTGAGGGGAGTAGGCTGCAGTAAACTGGGCCTGAATGCCCTCCTGCTCATAATACCGCTTTAGTTCATGACCCCCGCCATCTGATCTAATGACACATGGAGCCCGACCAAACTTGTTCTTGACGTGCGCGACAAATCTCTTAATACAATCAGCTACATCGCTCTTACGTTTCAGTAGACACACGACTGTGTATCTACTACAATCATCAATGATTGTCATTAAATAGCGGGCACCCCCTGGCGTCACGTTTGCCATTGGACCACAAACATCCGTGTGAATAACGTCGAGAACACGTTGGGTCCGATTGCTCGCAGTTTTAGGAAATGGAATTCTACTTGATTTACCTTCAAGGCAAGGTTGACAAACCTGCCGGATTCCACAATCCTGCATCCTGAAGTCCGATGACAGCTCCTTCCTCTGCATCTCGTCCAACGCCGCCGGGTCTCTATGACCAAGCCGGCGGTGCCAGGTGTGCTGGCAATCCTGCAGGTGCCGAGCATCCTTGCCCAGCCGAGCTTCCTCCGCCACCTTCAACGCGGTTCCGCTACAGCCACTACTTTGCCTTGTGCAGACGAAATTTCACACCGCGAACCACTGAATTCCACTTTTAGTCCTTTCTTCACGAGTTTTCTCACCGATAAGAGTCCACATTCCAGTGAAGGCACATAAAGTACGTCCTTGAACGGAATGTCCACCAAACAGTTTTCACCGTCCACACATTTCACTGTGCCGTTTCCGATTCCACCGGACATCGTCTCTGACCCGTCGGCCAGAACAACCTTCACTTTCATACTCGTGTCCAGTTTGTCAAAGAACGACCTATCGTTCGTCATGTGACTGGAACACCCACTATCGACGACCCACGGTCCACTACATTGGGCTCCAGCCACAAAACAGATCGCCGAATCACTTTCTTCTGCCTGCTTCGCTTTCGCACTACCGAACTTGGATTTCGCGTCACGTTTCACATCACTACCGCTCAGGCCGCTTCTCGGCTGCTGCGGGCAATTCCGGCGAAAATGTCCCGGTTTGCCGCACTGAAAACACACTCGATCACTTTTCTTCTTATTGCTGTGAATCTTCATCGCGTTTTCCCCACTGTCGCCCGAACGCTCCTGACGCCGCTGATGCTCGTCAATCAGCTTCTGCTTTACCAGCTCCATTGTCTGGTCGGCATCTGGTCTACCTTCCAGAGCTGTAACCAAACTACCGTAAGACTCTGGCAAGCTGCGGTAAATCATTGCAATTTTGAGCGGCATCTCCATTTCCTGACCCGCACAGGCCAGCTTATCGAAAAGCTCTTCCAGGTCGTATAGATGTTTCTCGATATTGTCTCCTTCGGCCATATTCAAACTGCATATACGACGAAGCAACGACACTCTTGACGTCATCGACGTCTTTTCGTGGAAATCTTTCAATTTGTTCCACGCTTCCACTGCCGACGTAGCACCACGCACTAAATTCAGCTGGCTGTCCTCCACACCCAGGACAATCATGGCCAGCGCTTTTTCATCGCACTTTATCCAGTCAGCGATGACCGGGTTTGGAGCTGCGTCTCTTATCACTTTCCACAGTTCTTCGCGCTTCAAATACATTTCCATGCGCGTTTTCCACACGGGGAAATTCTGATTGTTCAAACGAGCGAACAGAAATTTCTCACTCATTTTCTTCTCCGATCGATTTCACACACGACGAGAACGAAAACGTGTCACTCAGGCCCCTTCTACCTGTTACTCGAGAAAAATTTCTGCCAGTCTTGAACACACCAGCAACCGAAACCGCGCACGCTCAAGTCGACTCGAGAACACACGCACACTACTACAGCCGCGCTGCTCCGCAGACCGAGCCAAATGCAATCGCCGAATGAACTGTGTCGACCGCGAGGTCGACTGTACCCACGCCGAAAAAACTTTTCGCGCACTGATGGCTTCCTAGAAGCCCACTTTTCGTCCCAGAAAACACTTTTCCCTGCTCACAAACTCTGGGCCCATAACCTGTGAGACAACAGAGTGGACAAACCGACGAATACGGACGGCCTGTTGGGGAATACCCGGATACCCCGGATAATGCGTTTCGGTGAAGAAGGAAAAAATAGTTACACACGCGAGACCGATACTTTTACACGTCTTTATTGGTCGTCACTTGGGTACAGAATGGTAGGATAAAACGTTCACTTCCCGTTTCATTTTGTTTACGTTGTCAGCAGTGCGGTGCAGTGACGGCGTTATAATGAACGTTGCCCCCACTTTATAGCTGACAGAAAAAAAAAAAAAAAAACAAAAAAAAAAAAAAAAAAAAAAAGAAAAGCCCAAAACCCCAAAAACAACCTATTTTTTTCCGGGCCCCCCCCCCACACACACCCCCGCTTAAAATTTAACCCATCTTCTTTTTATTGTAAAAACGGAAAAAAAATAAACCCAATTTTAGGAAAAGAATGGTCGAAATAAAGATGAAGAAATGACTATTGGACCCAAAGGACCAATGAGCTGCATCATTGTGATGAGAAAAAGTTTGAAACTTATTCGGTGAATCAGGAAAACGGATATATTGAAGGCGTCATAAAATGCACAAAATCATTGTTTTACCGCAAGCTCCAGAATGAAACGGTTTTTAGAAACTGACTTTGTTTTTCGCCGTACTCTGGAAATCTTTATTGCTATGTTTGTAAGTTTATGGACGTTTCGGTGTCTAGTTTTTCTGGCGAAGGATTTTGCAATTAGAAGCGCGCTTAGGAGAGAATTCGTCTACACTAGACATCGACAAACACAATAAACACTTTTTTTTTTTTTTTTTTCCCGCGGCGAACACTACAACATAAAAAAAAAAAAAAAAAAAAATTTTTTTTATAAAAAAAATTATTTATAGGTCCCCTTATTAAAATTTTTGTTTTAAACACAGGAACAGCCACCCACCACCCGCCGCGGGGTTTTTTGGAGAAGATTTTTAGAGGAATTTTTTTTTTTTCCCAACGGGGTTGGGGTTTTGTGGAGAGAATGAGTTAATTGGATCATTGAAAAATGGAAATTTCCTAGGGATTCTTGAGCTCATTTCCAAATATGACCCTTTTTTGGCGCAGCACATCGAGGTTCATGGAAATAAGAAAAGTGGACATGTCAACTATTTATCCTCTACTATTTGTGACGAGATAATCGATATCATGGCAGAAAAGGTATTCGAAGAGATTACGGAGCGAATCAAGAAGGATAAATATTATTCAATTTCAGTTGATTCCTCTCCTGACGAATACATATTTAACAACAAAAAACAAGTGCTAGAAATAAGGAAAAAAAACAACCCCAAAAGAATTTTTTTTTATTTTATTCCCCCCCCCCGCCCGGCCCCCCAACAAATTGTTTTTTTTTTATTTTTTTTTTTACCCCCACACAAAATATCCATCCCCGCCCCCGCCGGACCGGGACAAAACCACCCAACAAATCCCCCCACAAAAAAAAAAAAAAAAAGAGTAAATACTACAAAAAAATCCCTATGACTTTTTTGTTCCATGTTGCGCTCATTCATTGAATTTGTTTGTGAAGTCCGCAGCCAATACTTACTCGTCCACTGTCCATTTTTTAACATTGTTCAAAATTTATTCACGTTTTTCACAAATTCTACAAGTGATGATGATTATGATAATGGTCCCGCCACTTACCCCTACAAAGGTTTGAGCTAGACGATTTATCTATTAGATAATTTATTTACAAACCCTTCAACCAGTTATGCAAAACAAAAAAACGAACTGATTTCATCTAGAGATGTAAACTTCTTCTAAAACTGTTCATTTGCATTACAGTGATATAATTGTGAAAAGCTATTGATGTCAGCCACAAATGTTCGCAAGTATTCCCAGCGATCAGGAAATCCTATTACAATTCAAATCACAAAATCCCGTATAAGGACATTATCAAAAGACAAGCCAATATCCGATCCTGCCCGCTACAGAGTCAATGAGTTTCCAACACTAATGGAACCGCCACCTTAGTTTTGGGCTAACCACGGATATCCCCCATCACGGAAATCGAGAAAATTTCCAAACCGAAAAAATCCTGGACCGACCCTAGTCAAACTTTTACTTTCAACCACGACAGAATTGACAAGGAATTCCCCGACAATCAGCCAGACAACCCACTACTATTTCATGGCATCTTCTCAAGCATCAAAGGCCAATATTTTTTTTTATAAATTCAAAAAGAAGTCCTTTATACCTGTATACTGCGCGCGAGGCTCTAACTTTTGTAGACTATACAAAAAAATAAAAACTACTTTATATTACAACAACAAATAAAAATTTTAAATCCATCATCATCATCGAGGCGAAAAATATAGTTTGCTTGTGCCCCATGACAAATATAAAACATTTAACAATAAACCATACAAAAATATCCGTTGTAATAACATCGTCAAGATACAAAATTAGTCAATAGTAAAAAGTTAACAGAGTAGCTGTTCAAAAGGCAGCTTTGATGTGTGAAATACATTGCCTCTTAAAGTCTGTTAGTGTTGCTGCACGTTTGATGTGTGTAGGCATCGAATTGAAAACATTTAAACCTTTAAAAAACAACGAATTTTGTGAAGCTCCGTACAAGAAATATGGTCTTCTAACATCATCCGCGTTTCTAGTGTTCTATCTATGAATATCACTTCCTCTTTCAATTCGATTACACAAATAGCGAGGCAGCAAACCGTTAATTACTTTAAAAATGAACACCATTGTCAAATAAACAACTCTCTGCTTCACCGATAGCCACTGTAGGGCATCTAACAAAAAAGAGGAGGAAGTGAACCTATTGCATCTCAAGAGTAAACGCATTATCTTATTTTGCAAACGCTGTAATCTCGATATTTGTGTTTGATTGGCTAAAAACAAAATGGAAGGGCAAAATTCAATATGAGGAGAGATGATAGATTTGTACAATTGTATTTGACTAGCAATAGTTAAATCGTTTCTCAATCGGCAGAGAATACCGTACTTCTTGGATATTTTCTTGATGACATCGTCAATGTGAGAGTCAAATTTTAATCTATCATCAATAATCACGCCAAGATATTTAATGTCACGAACGCGATCAATTGTCTCATCATCAATTTTAACAGAGACGTCCTTGTTAACTCGATTCCGCGAAATTACCATGAATTTAGTTTTACTTATGTTCAATTTCAACTGTTTGCACTTTAACCATCTACTTAGAGAACGTAAATCTGCATTCAAATGTGAAACGGCCTCCTCGAGACTTTTAGCTGCAATGAACAACACGGTATCATCAGCAAAAAGATTAATATCACAAAATCGCAAGACTCGTCGCATGTCATTAATATATAGAATGAATAAAATGGGCCCTAATACACTCCCTTGTGGTACGCCAAGGCTGTTATCCACAGGGCTCGAAACAGAATCATTAAAAGCAGTCCGTTGAGTTCTGTCAGACAAATAGCTTTCGAACCATCTGTATGCAGAACCCGAAAATCCAAAGCGCTTGATTGTTTCTAACAACAAGGGCCGAGAAATCGTTTCAAAAGCGCGTTTCAAATCCAAAAAAACAGCAACAATCGTATCTTTACGCAACTTGTTCGAATTTTTGTCGGATTTTTATGCGTCCCCTTCAAAACTAGAAGTCGGAGCAAAAAAGTTGGTTGAAGCTTATCCAGGAGAACTCCGACCGGAATTGACTAACGAACTCATCCAGCTCATATCATTTGCCAAGCAAAGTCAGAATGGGCATAACCTACCCGTTGCGACATTCCTTTATGATTTCATTTTGAAAAACAACATGCGATCCACTTTCCCCAATGCAGAAGTTTCACTACAAATTTACTTATGCATAATGGTATCCAATGCAAGTGGAGAGAGATCGTTTTCAAGAATGAAATTTATCAAAAAAAGGCTAAGGACATCCATGACTAATGACAGGCTAGTCAATTTAACGCTGCTATGCATTGAGATTGAGATTTTGAAATAAATAAGTGTAGATCACATAATCGATACATTTCAGCAGAGAAAATCTCGCAGGAAGGCATTTTGAGTAATGGCATAGTGGTTTGCACTTATACTGTGGAATTTTATTAAAACTATTAAAAAATATATTGTTGACTACTGAATTTTATTGTTTTCTTTCTAATGCATCAACAAAGTTGTACGTTTGAAGAAAAAAGGTGCCCCCACAAGTTTATGGTCCACGGGCCCCCACAAATGAAAATCCGGCCCTGGCTGTTGTGTTTTGCTCATCATCTCGATTTGGTGTCACTGTAACCTTCTATGTTGACAGTCCGGCCCGTTTCTTTGCTTTTTGCACTGTTGTTTGGAACTTCCTGGATTCAGTTTCCTCCTGATTCCGGTTTCTTGGCAGTCTTCAGACGTATTCCGAACACTTTTATAACATTCGTCACGGTTGATTTGGCAATATTAAGTGATTTTGCCAAGTCGCCATGGGAATAATTTAGATTTTGCTTTACGCATGCAAAATTTTGATACGCTGCTCTTCATGCTTCGACGCTATTTTGACAACTGAATAGAAAATGGCAAAGACAAAATAGAGTCAACATTCCGAACGCATACACCTACAAAATGAGGGGTGTTCAAGTTTTTTTAAATGCACGGTTAAATAAAACTACGTCATATTTGAGTCGACCAAGTTTTGACCGTTCCATTCTTTATATAACAATTAGCACTGGCGATAGCCACAAAAGGCATATTTGGTAGTGATATTCGGCGATAATCTAGCCTTATAACAAAAATCATTCAGTTCATCAAATAAGAGTATATTCAACAGTTTTTTTATATACGTGCTTTATCTATGACTTATCACTCATTAAATGACTTTCGTGTAGATGGCTGCAAGTGAACTGTATTAGCTATTCAATATAATTTTATTACATGAAAAAAACGAACAGTCCTTTATGGTTCAGAGATGTATATAATTTCATTCAAGCATGTTGCCTTCGTTGACGCAAGCAAATCGTGTGAAACTTGAAACACAAGAAAACGCTTACAATTAAATTTCTACTAAATCTTAGCAGAACCCTCGTACTGACGCACTAAAACCCATTCAATCGTGCATCTTATCCCAGAACCCTCTGAGTGACTTGCACAATTGCAAATTAAACCAAATCGGTTGCCGGCAAAACATCGCAACATGTTCTCTCGAAAGACGTCAATCGTCCACCCCGAGTCGGGTCACATTGTTGAATAACACCCTCTTCTAGAGTCTTGAGTTTGCACTTTCTCCGGCTTCCGAACTCAATCCCTGAACAGTCGCTTTGTGTTTGAAGTGGCTGTAAAACTGCTTGTAATAAAATTCTCCAAATTCCATAAGTCCATATAATTTTCTGGTTAGTCAACGGTACAAATCATCGTTCGTCTGGTCGTACTGGTCCACACAAAAGCAGGACCCTTCCAGATCCCGAGCCATTCGACATGGGAGAGTTCACCATGCGTCGTCTTACGTGAACCGTGGCATATGTGTGCTGTGTATGGAGGTGGAATGGCGTTCTCTTGATAAGATTGCCGGTTTCAACAGATGCTCCTTTTTACCATCGACGGACGGGGGCACAACGAAGAAAGTCTCCTGTTGTGTAACGAGCAACTTAGACGCTATCATCCTATTCATAAAGTCAACATTATAAAGGCTTAATAGAAAAACCTTTTCTAAGTCCTTGCTCGAGAGTATCATCCCCCACTTGATGTTGGCCTGTCCAAAAGTGGTGACATAAATCGTTACGCACCTTTCTTCTCCTACTTTTGGAGACACAAACCAAACAATCCCCGCCTCGAATCGAGGTCGTTCCGGTATACGGTTGGAACTGACTGGTCCGGTGCTGGATGGATGAAAAAAAAAGTCACTCACCCACCCACTCATCCGTCCTGGACTGTGTTATCTTGCAATCCTGCGGGCCATAAAAGAGGCTTACCTTAATAATATTATCGTTTGAGATTCTTCCGCTTATTTTCCTTTCTGTCGGTTCAAAGAAAAAAAGAAGACGACGACGGAAGCTGTCTGTTTGTTGCCGCCTTGAGGCAGTGCCGTGTGAAGGTTTTTATTATCTCGGAAGTATCACCCCTCGGGAGGATTTTTTTCTCCCGTTTCACTTGACTACAGGGACCAGAACCGGGGGAACGAGCGATGGGAAGAATAATATCAACACTCACTTGAACGGAGCAATCTCATACGTGCAATTACGCCTGAAGAATGCCCCAAAACTTCCATTCCGGAAGCCAAACGGAGAGTGGCTTATTTTTTGTATGTTTGGATTTTTATCGTGAATTGTGTGTGGAATGTGCCGAGCGGATCAAAGAGACCGACCATTCACAGGCCGAGAGAGGTGGATTACATGAATGTTTATGATTGTAATATGTTATTTTATTGTGTTTTAATAGATATCATGACTCTTGGCGTGCCCCGAGGGGGTTTTCATACATGGGAAGGCTTCAAGGAAATTCCATTTACTTTTACAGGAGTAATAAGTGCTTTTGTTCTGAATTGGATATTTATTAGAAACGGCAAGTTGAAAAAAAAAAGGCTGACTTAGTCCACTGGGTTCGGCGGTAAATCTCAGTCAATTTTGAAGGTGTCATAAGCATAAAGCTTGTGAAAGCCTTTCAAGGACTCGACTGAATGCTCGAGTGGTTTTCTTTTACGGAATGGAATGGAACAGATAGGAATTCAATAAATCAATACGAGATATAAATCATAGCAAGAGTAATGGAATTATTCGGATTTGATTTATGGGATATGATTCATGTTACAATTTGGTTGCATCTTATTGTTCACTTTTTGAAGGAATGGAAGAAAGACATCATCGAGAAACGGCATGAAAAATATACCAACAGTTCGAACGAAGAAGGTTACAATATTTCCAATCATCGATTGGCCGAAAATTCATTAACTGTACAATAGACTGGAGCAAATTTTAGAATGTTTAGAATGCTCCCGTAAAATAGTTTGATTTCAAAATAGGTCCTTAACATTTTAAAATTTGAACTCATCTGTGCACACCCAGTCTGAAATTAGTATGGATATAACTGGGAATCCTCAAATGTAAGTTTGCCTCGCTTTAAGAACTCGCATGCTTCTACAGCATAAAACTTCGCAAATAGACAATAGACTTTAGCTACAACTTTGCTTCAAACACCATTTGCGAATAGGTATAAGTTAACAAAGCTCCTAATCAATCGTGTCACTAGTGTCATAAAGCCTGTCCGCGTCCCAATATCGGACACATTTTCCATTCAGTGTAGTTTTTGATTTATTTCACGGATCGCTGAAACGTTTCAATCATATGACAGCTGAACCATTCCACTTTATTTTGTGGTGCAGCATGTTTGTATTCTTCATGCATTTCATAAAATGGCGTCAAATCAAGTGGAAGCACGCAAACGCATTTTGTACGAACGGCCAGCAAAATCCGACGTTGTCGGTACGCGATCTTGCCAAGAAACTAAAACTACCAAAAAGTACCGTGCTTAGTTTTTGCAAATTGACCAGCGCTTGAGTGCGAATTAGAAGCGAAACAAACCGAAAAGTATGCTCCCGCCAAATGGACAAGAAGGTGGTTGCCATTATTGAGAAAAAGCCGAAATGTGGCTCGCAATGTTCGAAAATCAAAATCATATGTGCAAAAAGTAAAGCAGCGGCATCAAGTGAAAGTGTATATAGTGAAAAATGTGCCCAACCGTGATGAAAAGCGAAATTTCACTGCAAAAAGTCGTGGTATGGAGCTTTGCACCAAGTTTTTAGTAAGAACTTCTTGAACCATAATGGACGACGAAACATACGTCCTCGAAGACAGCTCCTCTTCAGCAGCTTCCGGGTCTGGTTTTTTATACCGCAAGTCAAATAAAAGGCCGTTGCCGAGTATTTCTGGACAAAGAAGGTGTATAAATTCCCCAAGAAGTATTTGGTTTCTTCTCTATCGGCACTATCAACAAGGATGCGAAAAATAATGTCTCCAAAAGCGGGTGCTACCGGCGGTGGTGTTTTGATCGCCGTTAACGAAAGATTTGGATCATCACTAGTTCAACATCCTAACAGCACTAATATCGAACATCTGTGGGTAAAAGTGACTGGCCAAGCAAATGATTTGTTTGTCGGCATCCTGTATATTCCACCGGAAAAAGTCAGGCCATATCACACATGCAGTGTCACCTTGATGCCGTATCTGAAGTCTGTAGTTTGCAGAGGGATACAAGCCCAATGGTTCTGTTTGGGAATTTCAATCAACCTCGTCTCGTATGGCAATCAAACAACAGCTACGCTTTCGTTGATCCACTTCAGTCACAGATTTGTACAGCTACTCAGACTCTTCTTCACAACATGGCATTTCACGGACTACGGCAACGCAACTTAATTCGCAACAGCAATGATCGCATATTACACCTAATCTTCAGCAACGACTCAAACATGACCAATGGATTTGCTACGCTAGCGGCAGAACATGTGGTCCCCCTCGATCGCTACCATATAGCTCTAGAATTCTCTGTGGCATTACCATCACCAGTCACCACCGGCATGGTCCAACCCACATCTCGGTTTTCTGCGTCGACGACGTTTCAGGTTGCTGCAACAGTACTGTCGCCTAAGGTGCCCGTTCTCAAAACGACAATTTGATGAGGCAAGTCGTATCTACCATGGAAGATACAACCGTTTTCTGTACCAACGCTACGCGAGAAGAAAGCAAGAGGATCTTCGTCGAAACCCGAAGCGATTCTGAAGTTTTGTCAATTCGAAGCGAAAGAAGACAGGACTTCCCTCATCGATGCACCTTGGTGACGTCCACGCAAGCAGTGCCAGTGAAAAATGTGATCTTTTTGCCCAGCAGTTTTCCAATGTGTTCGTGAGCCATGTTCCAACCGCCGAGAAAATGCACGCTGCCAATCATATTGTACCACGAGATGTGGTTGATCTAGATGTCTTCTAAGTTGATGAGCAAATGGTGGAGTTTGCGTTATTGTCCTGGTCCGGATGGAATCCCAGCCTGCATCTTCAAAAAAATGTAGTGCTTCGTTGATTGCACCACTCGTAGCTGTTTTCAACCAATCGCTTCAACAGCAGGAGTTTACAGTTCTTTGGGAGAGGTCCCATATGCGGTGTGTTTTTAAGAAGGGCGACAAGACGGATGTATCCAACTATCTTTCAGCGGGCTCAAAATGCTTGGAAACCATCCTTTACAAAGTGATGTTCGGTTCGGT
The DNA here is from genome assembly GCA_024533555.2 of Aedes koreicus. Lineage (NCBI taxonomy): Eukaryota > Metazoa > Arthropoda > Insecta > Diptera > Culicidae > Aedes > Aedes koreicus. Next base: position 231,221 of record JAHHFK020002076.1, on the reverse strand, counting down.
TACATTGTTGAGAAACAGCATGGTTTCTTCCCAAAGCGAACGGTGTACAGTAATTTAAGCGATTTCGCATCGACCTGCATTAGTGCTATGGACAACGGTGCGCAAGTAGATGCTGTATATACCGATATCAAGGCTGCCTTCGACACTGTGAACCATGATGTTCTTCTAGCCAAACTATTTCGACTGGGTGTTTCGGAAAGGATGTGTAATTGGCTACGTTCGTACCTAGGCAATAGAAGCCTCTGTGTGAGGATAAGATCAGTAGAATAACTGCCCTTCACTTCTGCAATCGGTGTAACACAGGTCCACTGTTGTTCTCATTATTTTTTAACGATGTGACTATTCTGCTTGCAAATGGAAGTTTACTGATCTATGCCGATGATCTGACGGTTTTCCTCGTCATTCGTAACGAAGTGGATTGCAGAGAACTTCAGGGACTTCTAAACTGCTTTGCGCGGTAGTGTTGCAAGAACTACCTCCGAATAAGCGTCTCCAAGTGCTGTATCATTTCCTACTGCCGACGAAAATCCCCAATTCTGTACGACTACAACATAGATGGGCAGCAACTTGAACGTGTGGAAAAGGTTAGAGATCTCGGAGTGCTGTTGCATTGCAAATTGACATTCAAACTCCACTACTCTGCCATCATGGACAAAGCTAATCGTCAGCTGGGATTTATTTCGAAAATTAGCGAAGATTTCAACGATCCATTGTGTTTGCGCTTTCTCTACTGTTCACTAGTCAGACATCCTCGAGCCGACGCCGGAAGCCAGAGCATACCTTTTGGACGTAGTCCTCCGACATTGACTGCCATGTGCGTGTTATGGTTGACTTCAGGGTTTTCACACTAGGGTGTGATGTGTTGCAGGCTCATGTTTCAACATATGCCCAAATCGAATAATCCAACGGATTAAGATCTGGACTGCTAGGGGGCCACAAATTCTTCGGCCAAAACTTCATGTTATCGTTCAACCATTGTTGGGTTCGATTGGACGTGTGACACGGCGCTTCATCCTGCTGTAGGACAATGTTTTGGTCCTTGGAGAAGTTGGCCTTCACCCAGGGAAGCACTTGGTCTTTTAAAATATCGATATACACTTCGGTATTGATTTTAATTCCAGCGTCAATGAAAACCGGCGGCATTTTCAAACCGTTGGACGCCACCAAGCCAAACATCATGACACCAGCCAGATGATTGGTTTGAAATTTGAATTTCACTTTTTCCGGAACGTTCTCCATTTTCTGCGGTGAAATGAACCGGCCCGTGCGGCTGTTGGCCACAGCATCGATGCTGAAAAGCTTTTCGTCGGAGAACAGGATTATCATTTTTTCATTCTTCAATAAGGAAAGCAATCTCTTGGAACGAGTCACTCGTAGTTCCTTGACCCGGTCCGTAATCAAGTGGCGTTTTACTCTGGCTCTGGAAGATGCATGCAGGTCTTCGTTGATGATTCTCCGCATGGATTTCTCCGACATATTGGCTTCCTTTGCAAGTTTTCTTATGGAACGCACAGGGTTGCGAGTAATTTTTGCACGGACCGATTTGATCACGTTTCCCGGCTTCCGCTGCTTAGGACCATCCTGCAGGGACCTTTTTATGCGGTAAACTGTTGCCAAATGGCACCCTACCACCTTGGCAATCTCTTTCGGCTTCCTATGGGCGAGCAACAAACCGGTGATCACTTTTTTCGCAAACATTTTGACGAATTTGCAATGAAACAAACAGAATGTTTGGATACAGCACTTGAAAGTAAACATAAACAAATACACTTTCGACAAAAATTAGTCACTACCTACACGAATGAACCCAATACTCAAGTTTGAACATTTTCGCATTATTTTCTGCAGCACCCTGTAGACTATTTTTAAAAGCATGTAACGTTTTTGATTTTAATTTTTCGACTGAGACATTTAGACAACGCTTGTATAGTTCGCGTATATTTCACTAATTAATTTAAACTAATTTCATTAAGACCACGATGTCAGATGAAAACAATCATAATGAATAAATAAATAAATCAGAAGCCGCGACTTTTCAGCTCTGTTTTGGTCTGATTTAGCTTTTTTCACTTTACAAAATCCATCCTGAAATGGTATAAGGCACAAAAGGTGTCAAATGCGTGCCAAAAATAGGCAATCCGCCTAACTGTCCAGAACGTCACCCGATAGAAAAATACTGAGCTCTGGATAAGCGGAAACGCTATGAAACTAAGAAGAAGGCAAACGGGATCGATGATATAGCAAGAGTAGCTGAGGATACTGTAAGGAATCTGATGGCGTATTCTATAGAAAGCTTGAGAATTTTACAGAAAGAAGGATCAATCAATTATACTAAAATAAAGAATCTTTTTTGTTGAAGTATGCCTGAAATTTTTTTTCTTTGTGTATTAAATTTAACGTCAACAAGCTAAATAATTTAGCTCGATCAACTAATCAACAGAACAGAGCACAATAAAGTGTTCAAGACTGAATAGCTAATTGGTCAAGTGAAATTGTTATCAACCTCTAAATACATTGATTGAATTTTCGACGTTGGGCTGAAAAACGATCATCGGCCAGGTTGTAGCTGAGAAAATTATCGTTCAGAATAGTTAAAGGAATTTATAGGCCGACGTAAAATAAAGATAAAAAAAAAAAAGTTAAAGGAATTTTCATTAGAAGAGTTAAGAAAAAGGCAGCAGACAGCGAATGAAAAGTTTGCTTTCTCCTTAGTTATTTCATATGAAGTCCAAATAGCATGTGAGATCAGCTGTAATTACATAGAGAACCAATAGATGATGATGATGATGATGATGATGAAACTAAAAGAAATATCTTGTGTTTTCATTTTTTTAACACATTTGAACTTATTGAACACCCTGTGTATTAAGGCAATACCGGTGTTGGTCCCACCCGAATGCAGGTCAAATAAGAAAAGGATAGGAATGTGTTGATGTCATATTCGCTTCGTTGGAAGCCAAGGAATCCTCTGCACCTCCACGAGAAATTACTTGAATGTTTTATAAAAGGGTTGGGTTGGTATCAGGGTTCATTTTGGTATACGATAGGCTGAATTCTTGTTTATCTTTGTTTTCAGATTAGTATCCATTTAGTTGATTTTAAGGAGATGCACAAATATATAAATATTTCAATATTAGTGCCAATTTAATACCGCTGGAATACTGTTAGGGCCACTCATAAAGTGTGAAAGCGGTTTTTCAAGATAAGGTATTTTTTAATGTCGCCTGAGGGACGATTTAGACCGATTTCACGCCAAGGTGCGGCTAGTACAGTTCACGAAATGTGATGTAAAATATTCATTGGAAAGGCTAATGAAAAATACCGATTTAAACCAACAACAAATATGGAATTGGTTTTTCATTGAGAAAACCAGAGATGATTTGGACCAATTTATATCAACAGTAAGGATACTGCTGGGACCTCTCACAGAGAGTGATTGTGAATATTCATTACGCAGACAAACGTATTTAAATAACACTTAAGAACCGACTAGGACCTATTTTCACAGTAAGGATGCTGTTGACGCAACTCAGAAAGTGATTATCAATGTTCTACAAAATTGTAGATTTACTTAAAATAAACATCTTTGCAGAATACTCCAACGGGTTTCATCAAAAGACTTAACATCTGACGCCCCGAGCTCCCCAAAAAAATTGGATCACACAAACCCCACTTGTACGAAAAATATGACACAAAAAATATATAAATCCATAATGCAGCGCAGTGCCTCTTAAAAAATTGAACAATGAGCCATCCAGCGGCCCTCAACTGGTTTTCACCCAACAATCCTTCCAAAAGCGTCCAACTGCCTTGCGGTCTTCGAAGGTATCTCCAACAATGGAAGGCCCATTTGGTCCCAACAACGTTAGCCATGGGTGACCCTTGAGTTGCCATCATGACTTATGCATCCGTTAATTCAGTTTACTTGACACTAGCAGCGGGAGATATTGAATCGAGATTTCGATCAATCAATCACATGCCGTTCCAAAACTACTCAATCTTGGGTGCAATTAAAATCTTAAGTAAACATTTTGTTATTATTTTTTACTAAGCTGGAAAAAATTGAAGCATGAGTTCATAGCCAACCGGTAACCACACGTTTGAATCTAGTTTTTTTTTTTTTTTTTTAAGATGGCAACCCTCTCCGTGGTAGCGAAGCATATTTATCGGTATGTGAATAATCATTAATTCATTATATTCTCAAAAACTATGGATCCATCCCTGAGCAAAGTTAATTTTGGAGCGCTAGGAGCTATTTTGGTGCTCTAAGAGGACTGAGAGGCCGCTGTGCTTACAGCGTCCCAGATGTCCCGGTCAGGACACATCCTTTGAGCAAGGTTATCCGGGGTTGTGTCTCGAACGTTAACGGTCATCTAGCCGTTTCTCGTGACAACGAGGCGAGGACATGCACAGAACACATGTTCTGCGGTTTCCTCTGCGTCTGCGCACCTGGGACACGTGAAAGACTCGGCTTGCCCGTACTTCTGCAGGTACTGCCTAAAGCAACCATGGCCTGACACGATCTGAATCTAGTGGAAGTTAACTTCAGCGTGTCGCCGTCTGACCCATCCTGATAGCTCCGGAGTTAGTCGATGGATCCACCGACCTTTGGTGGAGCTGTTCGATTCTCGTTGCTACTTGAACACAGATGCGGTTGTTTGAAGCGCTCTACGTCCTCCTTTATGATGATGCCTATGGGCATCATCCCCGCTAAGACGCAGACCGCGTCGCGTGACATTGTGCGGTATGCGCTGACCACTCTCAGGCACATTAGCCTGTGCTTACTCTCGAGCGTACCTAGGTAGCTCTTAGTACTTAAAGCGGTGGACCACGTCGGCCCACCATACCTGAGTATAGACAGAGTACTAACCAGGAGCATTTGCTTGGTGCCTTGTACCGCCGAGCCATTCGACATCATGCGGGATAATGCCGATATAGCGATGGAAGCCTTTATGCAGGCGTAATCGACGTGGCTGATAAAGGACAGCTTGTCTTCGGTCATAACCCTCAAATGCCACAGGGACCGCTTTGAGATGATGGTGCAGTTACGTGTACCAATCATCGCCTGTTGCTCCGATTTTCTGTTGTTGACCACAGTATCCTCCGTTTTATGATGGACTAACTCCAGTTTTCTGGAGCGCAACCATCCCTCCACTATGTCAATGGAGTATGTGGCCGGTAGCTCCACCTCTTCTATGAACACTCCATAGAACTCTAAGGTGATGTCGTCCGCGAAATCGACAATATTTACCCCGTAAGGGAACTTAAGTCGCAACACTTTGTCATACATCGTGTTCCAAAGCACCAAGCCCATTGGCGAACCTAGCGCAACTCTTGCGGTGACTTAGATACGTTCCAGACCCACTTCTGTGTTGTAAACCAGTACCCGATTCTGGAAGTAATTTGCCAGAGTCCTGTACAAATACCCAGTAACCTGGAGGCGTTGGAGCGAGTTGGCGATATCCTCCCAACTGGCTCTATTGAACGCATTTCACATTGGTGTCCACTGCACAGTTCAAGGGTGTCCACTGCACGGTAGCGGACTCCTCGCCTCTTGCAATGGTGTGCCATATCTGCCGTTCTGGTGGCGGACAATATAGCATCCACCGTTAACTTGCCATTCCGGAAGCCAAACTGATTGTTTGACAGGCCACCTGTACCCTCCATATACTTTGACAGCTTGTTGATGAATTTCACCTCAAGCACCTTACCCGTCGTATCCAACTAGCCTATCGGTCTATATGCCGATGGATCACTTGGTGGCTTCCCTATCTTTGCTACGAGGTAAACGGGAATCTGGTTTTCCAAGTGTTCGGGAAGACGCCCTCGTCCAGACGTATGTGCATTACTACCCTCAACATTTCGGGATCCAGTAAAATAGCCGTCTTGATGGCCAAGTTCGGGATACATGCGACAAGCGCCACTCAACACCTCGTTCTTTCTGCGTCCGACCGCGCTCTCTGCATCCTCCATCTTGCGTAAAGGCATGTTCTGTGGACGTCGGTGATCGACTTTGTCCACCAATACACCGGTGACCTCCCATTTCTAGGTTTGACCTTCCTAGGCAAGATTACATCGCAAACATGTGTTAGTAACGCTTCGAGTTGATCGCCACACGATCTGAACTGGGTAATTGCCTGTCATCCATCCAGTACATTTGGGGGCTCTTTGCAATCCCGAACCTTGTGGCATATACCTCCACACCTTCTACACATGTAGAACATATTCTACATATTCTTTTACGGGCCTTTGCATTCCCAGAACATGTGTCCGCTCTCCAGGCATCTAAAGCATGCCTTCGATGGCTGGTGCACACTTATTGGGCAAATCGACCATCCCACATTGAGCTTGGCCACTTTTGGAGTCGAGTCCACTTCGACTATTGACAGTCGCATCGTGGCCACTTAGGTTCCAGGTGGCCCCTTTTGCAGCCGCATGTTGTGGCTACTTTGACCCCACATTGCACCTTAATAACTGTGGAAATCTTGCCAGCCTCTGTGATCTTGTCCAGATTTTTGCACTGGAGAGTCACAACTTCTCCCAAGGCTTGTTTCACCAGCTTTTTATAAACCGGACCCTTAATCGTAGTGCCCTCCTTAACTCGTTAACTCGAGTTACGCATCTCCACGCATTGCCTTTAAGACCTCCGAGTACTTGAACTCTTTGGTCTTCGTGCTGACGACTTCTCCGCGGTTCGGCTTCCGAGCCACTTTGCGCCTCACTTTTTTTTTCTTTTTGGGGCATTTCCTTTTTTTTGGACTTTCACCAAGCGATTGTCCCTACCCGTCTGCGGGTCGTCATTCGGGCCTCTTTTGTACTATTACTTGGGCTTGTACTTGGGCCAGCCCTGGCACTTACGCCACCCTCGGCGCTTGAGACTCTGTTCACGCTTGAGCTTAGCAGGACCCTTTCCGACCGGCTGTAATCGGTCGAGAGGATGCTCCCTCCGACCTCGACGTCACGTTCGCGTATATCTATTAAGACCTTCCGCTTCCTGGCAGCTCCGGGTGCCACTTTCCCAGGAGATTGTCTCGCCCGCTTGGACTTTCCTGCCTTCATGGTAGATGCGGTGGGACCTCCAACGGAGACGGAAGCATCCGTCTGCATGCGCTTGGAGTCAATATCTCTAGCCCTCTCCGCAGCTACTAGGCTGGCCATTTCCCTGGCCCTTTGGTCAGCTAGAAGCTCGGCGACTACAACCACTTTGGGGAGCGTGTCTCGCTTCCTCTCCATGGCCCCGATGAGTCCTTGCCCTTCGATGGTCGTTCCATTTTTTGCAGTGGCACCTGCTTCCCATACCGTTGCGCTGCTCTAGCAGCACACTTGTTAAAGTGAAGGCAACTTTAATGTGAGTCAATTTACTCAATTGGGCCACAATCAAGTTGCTGCAACTAATAATGAAAGTTCTGTGTTGTTTAGGTTCCGCACATATCTGGTGCGCCACCCTACTTAGCGGGGGTCTGGCCAGGCCACCGTTAACGAACCGATTCGTCTCTTTTTGAGTTTTACACAGAAAATTAGTGATGAAAAACATAACGCATATCTTATGAAAATTTCTCACTTGTAACTTCTATGATATTTATTAGGTGCTTCAATGAATTGCAACGTTTGCATTAAAAAAATTGACTATTTTCGGATGGTGATAAAAAAAGCGAAGACAGATAATTGCTTTTGATAAATTTTCCATGGAAGGTAATTATTTCAGCGAACTTGCAAAAAAATCTACGCCCTTGCGAGCGGCCTTGCGGCAGTTAACCGGAACGTTCGCCATGGCGGACGAAAACATGCGTGTAGGCATGTTTTTGAGTTCTTTCTTCGTTTTATTTATCAATTCCTTCTCAGTTTTCACGACAAAATTGTTGGAGTAGATCTTACGCTTCAGGTTGGCCCAGAAATTCTCGATGGGACGCAGCTGGGGGACGTTGGGCGGGACCGCCGACTTGGGTACCACATCGATATTCAGCCGCTCCATCTCCTCCAACAATCGCTTCGAGTAGTGGGCCGACGCCAGATCCAGCCAGAACACCGCGTCTTTGGCCAAGTGGTATTTCTTGATGAACGACGCAACTTCCGGCAGGTATTTCGTACTATAAATTTCCCCGTTCCCGGCCAGTCCGAAGCGAAAGAAGAGCGGCTCTGACAGCCCCTTCTCGCTGATTATCAGCCACTGCAGCACCTTATTGGGGAACTTGGTGTGTGAAATGAACTTTACCTTGGAGCTCACTTCCTTCGTGGAGGAAGTAAAATACCAACCCAACAAACATCGGTGTTTAATTAGAGCTTGTTCAAACAAAATTGGAGAAGCTATTCAGCTATTCTAGAAGAAACAGTTGAAAAGCTTCTCCAAATTTGCTTGAACAAGCTTTAATTCAATACCGATGTATGTTGGGAAGTGCACTGCCAGCCGTTGCCATCCAGGGTGAGATAGGTCTCGTCGTCCATCACCAACGCCACGTCGCGATTCGCCGGGAAAATCGAGTTGACCATCTTATTCAGCCACTGCCGCTGCGTCATTGCCTGCAGCTCCGAAACCAGTGGACGCGACTTTCGCTTCCTGACATGTATGTTCATGTTCGCCAGGTACTTTTTAACTGTTTCCGACCTCCCGGCCAAGCGCACGCAGCGATGTAGCCACTTTTCATTCGGTCTTCCTCTTCAGCATCCTTTGGAGCTTCTTGTCGCTCAGGGTCGTCGGCCTTTCGATGCTCTGATTGTTGTCTAATAGTGCCAAGATGTTTTCGATGCCGGACTGGGCGTATCCGGCGTCCACAAAGTGCCGCACGACGTCCGTTTTCGACGCGGCGGGGTGCCGTTCTTTGAATGCGCACACTTCTGAACGGAGTTTTTTCACTGTTTTTGCCATCACGGTTAGAGTTCGACTGATAGAGCTGTCAAATTTGGTCTGCTGACTCATGGGTTACTATGATTGATGATGCATGGGTAGTTTTGTCAGTGCAGGTGAAGGTAAACCCATGAAAAATCGGCAATTTTTGACCAATTTTTAATGCAAACGTTATACTAGTTCCAACTTAGTTCATAAGATCCTTATTTAAAGTGCAGATTGATCTTTTTTCTAGGCTTTATACGGTTTATTCTATGTTTATCCTAAGTTAGTTTGGTTGAATGTATGTGACGTTGATTGTGCTACTAGTTAACTGCGAGGGTGTTTGGAGTTGGTAGAAAAACAAATAGTTTCTTCGTCGCTCGGATGTTGTCGATTGATACTGAAATTGTGACACCCTGGTTCCCATATTGTTCTCATTATTCCTACAATTATCTTACGCTAAATTAAAAGATTGGATGAAAATAGGAAAACCACACATATTTTTGCATTAATGTTTGCTCACGTTTTATAACACAAACAAACACAATAAGCCAACCCACTCGCATGTCAACCCTTTGATTTCGAGTAGGATGAAGTGCGAAGCGATGAGATTAACAACACAAACCCTGTGTATTTTAATAGAATAAAGAGGCAATTCTCTTCATTAAGAGTGAGAAATACCGTTTCATAGAACTATCTTAAAGTTATTCTCATCCTACATTTATCCTACACGTTATTATTGAAGACAAAAAAAACCTACATACAAAACAATCATTATCAATCTCAAGAGACTCTTGAGCCGCTGTCGAAGAGGGAATTCACAACCCAATGCACCGAAATCATCCGGAGGGAAAATATAGAAATCATTTCAAGAAGCCAAACCGGACAAATAATAAATGCTTATCACACTTTCCGGTCCGTCGTCGTCACAGTCATTGTCGAGTGGGGACCAAGAGACTCTTGAAAAACTTCACAATTGAATATCCCGAAGATTATGTGGATCATCCCACGGGTCCACCCGCACGCCAACACTAAAAGCCATAATCGAATGGTCGAATGCGTCTTTGTGGTCTGCCGGCTCTAGCATTTTCAATTCCATCATCGTCACGAACCGGCCAGGCTTAACCCCCAGCCTTTCGGTATTTTTTTTTTATCCTCTTCAAAAGAAAGCGGAAAAAATACCGCACTAAAGATCCTTTTTCCCTTTTTTCCATTTCGAATCGAGTTTGATTGTTTGACCAGCTGTGATTTCACCCGGTCAACCCGACCGATGGGCGGCTGTCAAATTTCCATGCCATTCAAATTTGTTAGCAAATTTCCATGCTGGAATCAATCGGACCTGCTTTTTTTTATTTTGCTTTCGGCTACCTTGGAGTGAGAGTTCAATCTCTCATGAGAGGATTTCCTCGTCCAATAGCGATGGAGCGGAAAAGATTGAATCTGAAAATTGAAATTTATGACTTTGGTGGTCTTCCGCTTCCTGTCATGTGTGGGATCCCTTGCCGTGATGTGGTTTTGCTTCATTTTTCCTATTTTCGTTAGTACAAATATGAATATTTATTACAACTGCTGATTGGATGCTTGATGCCCACTCATGAGGGGACGTAATGTGAAGACTGAAAGCTATTTGAGATTTTCAGGAAATGTCTATAAACTGAAACATAATCAGCTGTTTACTGCTCATTTCTTGTAAATTTAAAGCAAAGGAATTTTGATGGATTTTGATCAATGAAATGATTTTTTTTTTCGCTCCATAGATGATACTTTGTAAAAGTTTCCCACTCGTCAACGCTTGTCACGTGTTCGAAAAAGACAACCAATAAACGAACTATATTGGTTCGTGTGTATCGTTAATCTGTACGATTCCCATCAGATGTGCCATTTCGATAATATTAAACGAATAACGGAGATAGCAAGATTACAGTGGTGAGGCGGGGGGGGGGGGGGGGTGAATAACGTGTGACTTTCGCTATCACCTCATAACTACCTACTGCCATCGCTTGCACTGAATAAGTGAAATTCTGAGCACGTCCCTAATTTGGCTAACCGGGGATATCTGCTGCTGCCAAAGGATCAGAGGACGCACGAACCAGATGCTACAGCAGCACAGTTTGCTAATGGATGTTCTTATGGAGGTTCTGAAAGATATAAGCTGATGCCATCGTGGCTGATGATGTTGTGTTTTATTGGATTGAACACACGTTTCGTATTGAAGGAGAAAGCAGAGGAGAATAATTATGAATTTATGTCACTAATTTCGGTAATGGTTTATGGAATTCGACGTGACGTGTGATCCGTTGTGGCGAGTGACGAGCAATCATTATTGAAGATTTGGAAGGAATGGTCGTCCATTTCTGACGTCAAGTTTTTATCGTTACATCAAAATATCCTTTCTTAAAGCTGTGCTGAACTCCGACAGACATCAGCACAATAGTACTCGCTTTCGAGGGGAAATCACCGCCGGGAGCCATAAACATATCAATCCAAGCTGAAGCTAACAGCGTGTGGTGTGTGGCACGACAATACACAAAACAGATATCACATGAGTTTATTAGCAATCCATTCCCCCATGTCTTCCACCCTACCCTATAAACCACCGCAAGCAGTCAGTTTAGAGTCCTACAAGCTACCGCAGGAGATATATTCAAATTTACCCGCAAATATTTATCATCACCAGCAACTGCTAAACTTATGGGTATCGGTAGCAAACCTCAAACCGCGCTCTCGCGGTGGCACCGTCATCATCTATCAAAGAGCGAGTGAGCTCCGGGTGGGAAATTTTCCCACCCATTTCGACTGTTTGGCGTGAAATGAGCATCGGCAGGCCTTCAACATATTATCCCCATCGACGTCGTTATCGTCGTCATCGTCATTCGTGTTCGGAACGACACTTGCGGCAGGTTATATGCATGTTGGTCCGTCCTCTCAGCGCCGAACGGTTGACGACGAATGGGAACTATTCGATCAAAATTGAATGCCTTCCCCTTCCTGTGGCGTTATCGTTATTGGTGGTAGCGCAGAGGCAGCGCAGTTCGCGGTTGAATGGTAGCTATAGGGCTGACGTTTGATGTGCCGTCCTGGCGGAATTATGTGTCTGTCGAATTGCCGGATTATAATGTGGTTTTGATTTATGATGTCAATTTTACATGCAACTAATTAGGATCTGCACCAATACGAATTTATCTTGATATGGGCATGAGGGCAAGTGTTTTTTTCTGTATAATGTATATGAATTTCATTAAATTGTTCAAGTTTCCTTAAAATTTATGTTGTTTAAAAAAAAAAAGGTTAAGGAAATAGGGTATGTGTCCCTTGACTCAGCCTAATAACGTTTGCATTTAAAAAAGTGGACAAAAATTGCCGATTTTTCATGGGTTTACCTTCACCCGCACTGACAAAACTACCCATGCATCATCAATCATAGTAACCCATGAGTCAACAGACAAAATTTGACGGCTCTATCAGTCGAACTCTAACCGTGATGGCAAAAACAGTGAAGCAACTCCGTTCAGAAGTGTGCGCGTTCAAAGAACGGCACCCCACCGCGTCGAAAACGGACATCGCGCGGCACTCTGTGGACGCCGGATATGCCCGTTCCGGCATCTACAACATCTTGGCACTATTAGACAACAAACAGAACAGGGCCGACGACCCTGAGCGACAAGAAGCTCCAAAGGATGCTGAAGAGGAAGACCGAGTGAAAAGTGGCTACATCGCTGCGTGCGCTTGGCCGGGAGGTCGTTTCAACCGGCCAAACAGTGAAAAACCTGGCAACATGAACATACATGTCAGGAAGCGGAAATCACATCCACTGGTTTCGGAGCTGAAGGCAATGACGCAGCAGCAGCGGCTGAATAAGATGGTCGACTCGGTTTTCCCGGCGAATCGCGACGTGGCGGTGGTGATGGACGATGAGACCTATCTCACCCTGGATGGCAACGACTGATAGGGCACTTTGTATTTTACTTCCCCCACGAAGGAAGTGAGGTCCGAGGTGAAGTTCATTTCACACACCAACTTCCCCAAGAAGGTCCTGCTGTGGCTGACAATCAGCGAGAGGGGGATGTGAAAGCCGCTCTTCTATCACTCCGGACTGGCCGGGAACGGGGAAATTTATAGTTTCAAATGCCTGCCGGAAGTTGCGTCGTTCATCGAGAAATACCATAAGGGCTAAGACGCGGTGTTCTGGCCGGATCTGGCGTCTGCCCACTACTCGAAGCGATCGTTGGAGGAGATGGAGCGGCTATGTTGTACCCAAGTCGGCCAACCCGCCCAACGTCCCCCAGCTGCATCCCATCGAGAATTTCTGGGCCAACCTGAAGCGTAAGATCTACTCCAACAATTTTGTCACGAAAATTGAGGAGGAATTGATAAATAAAACGAAAAACGAACTCAAAAACATGCCTACACGCATGTTTTCGTCCACCATGGCGAATGTTCCGGTTAACTGCCGGAAGGCCGCTCGCAAGAGGGTAGAATTTTTTTGCAAGTTAGCATAAATAATAACCTTCCATGGGAAATTTATCAAAAGCTGTCTTAGATTTTTTTTTATCACTATCCGAAAAAAGTCCCTTTTTTTTAAATGCAAACGTTATGCAGATATCGATTACATTTTCATTATAATGCATAATATATTTGAGCTATACCCCATTTTTAGCTAGTTTCACACCTCCCCCAAAAACTTTAAAAAAACCTTTGGGTGGTTTTAACCCCAAGAGCTATACAACTTATTTTTTAAAGTCAGCAACTTTCGATGGATACGGATCTAATGTCGGTCTAAAGTTGTACGGAATCAAATTGCTCCACTTTTAAATGGCTGTAACTTTTTACCCGTTGGGTATTTTCTATGGAAATTTTGGGTGGAATTAGTTCACTATATATTTGTTTACGCTGTCTAAGTTTCACTAGCAGATGTGCAATCGTTGCGAAGATGGAATCGGAAGAACAACAGCGGCGCAAAGAAATTTTGCGCACGTACCTCGAAAATCCGGATCTTTCTCATCGTGCCTTCAGCAGGAAGCTGGGAATGGTACATTCTACAGTGTCTTGTGTTTTAAATCGGTACCACGAACGTTTGACCATCGATCGGAAAGAAAAAAGTGGCAAAAATGGATCTCCGTATAGTGTTAAGGATCACAAGCGGGTAGTTCAAGCTTTTAAGAGGAATCCCAACAGTTCAGTTCAAGATGTGGCGAAGAATCTGAATCTAACCAAAACTTTCACGTGCGAAAAAAAAGTGAAGGACTACACACTTAGAAAGTCCAAAAGGCGCCTAATCGAGATGAACGGCAGAATACGGGAGGTAAAACACGTGCACGGAAGCTCTACACCCATACGTTGATGAAACCACATTGCCTCGTTATGGATGATGAGACGTATGTCAAAGCAGACTTCCGGGGCTCCAGTTTTTCACTGCTCATAAAAAAAGAAGATGTCCCTGAGGACGTTAGAAAGCAGAAGATGTCAAAGTTTGCCAAAAAATATATGATTTGGCAAGCAATTTGCTCGTGTGGAAAGCGGAGCACCCCATTCGTGACAACTGGAACGGTCAATAGGCAGGTGTACCTAAAGGAATGCCTCCAAAAGCGTTTACTTTCTCTTCTGAGATCACACGATGGTCCTACGATTTTCTGGCTGGATTTTGCCTTTTGCCATTACTCGAAAGCGGTTTTGGAGTGGTACAAGGCTAAGGAGGTCAATTTCGTGCCGAAGCATCTCAACCCCCCGAACGCACCGGAACTGCGGCCAATTGAAAAGTACTGGGCCATCATGAAGCAAGCACTTTGGAAGCATCCTAAGGAAGTGAAATCGGAGGAAGATATGAAGAAAAAATGGATTGCCACCCGCAAAAAAGTTGGTCCAAATGTTGTACAGGACCTTATGAGTAGTGTAAAGAAGAAGGTTCGTGTGTGTCGCAATTTGATTCCGTACACCCTTTATTAGCACCATTTTATTATTTAAGGCATTGTCGGTTGTATTCGCTCTATCCAACATAAAATTTCACAAAACAAACTAAATTTTAACTGCTTTTGAACACTTAAAAGATTTTCACATATGATTAATTGATGTTCGATAATGAAAACATAATAATTCACTCTGCAAAGGTTTTATTCCTTTGGTTTGTGTTTGAATGAGCCATTTGGAAAATATACATTGCCTGAAACTCATACATTGCCATTGAAAATTTTACCAGTAACAATATGTTTACTAAGTTATCCAGGCAACAGGCTATAGTTGGGAACAAAGAAAAAAATATGTCCCTAACATTTAGTCCACGGTTTTCTAGTTAAATTATTGTTATTTTATCTATGTGAACATTTAGTTGATAACGTGTGACTATTTTCTGTACATCTAGGCTGCATTATTCGGCTTATCGGTCCAATTTAGCCAAATTAATATCATTCGAAGAACATGGAGATAATCTTTCACGCTTAACCAGTGAACTCATGATGTCTAAAAAGTTAAGAAAATCGAAAATTTCGCGGAAGTGAATAACATTAAAATGAATAATAATGTCTGAATTGCTTTGAATTAAATCGATCATCTTGATAGCGACATAATTTGGTTGGTTATCACTGAATTTACGCCATATTTGATACATAGGCCGAATAAAGGAGCTAGGCTAACATTACATTCCCTTACCCTAAGTCACGAAAATAAAGAGCTGGATTGCAATATTTTGGCACCAGAGGTGAATTATCAGAATATATGTCTATTCAGTGCAATAATGTTAGCAGAAGAACGAAGTAATTCGCGATTCGAATGTGACGTGTTTTTTTAATTAAAATCACGTTAAATTATGAAAATTATTCAATCTTTCTAGTGCCGTATTGTAGTATCATGAGCTTGGCAACGAACCTTGCCCAAATTGTGTGATTGCCGCAATTCGTTTTACAGGTTGTGCCAAGTCAGTTTCTTATATATTCGGTACTCCGCCACGCAACTGGAAAAAAGGTTCTACGTTATTGTATATACTTTTTTAGGCTGCGTTGATTTTTTTATTATGCTACCTAAATTTTTCGCAAAAATACGGATTTTTGAACATGGTATGTCCAAAAACTACTTTTTTTTTATTTCTTTATTATCGTGGCTTTCAGCCTCCTGGGCTGGTTCGCCACTTACCAAAAACTACTATTTTCATGTATGCTATCATAACTTCAAAATTATAAACATTATTAACATGAAGTTTTGATCACATATGATCAATACATTGATTATAATGTTCACGCAGAACAAAAGATTGTACATTCGACAAAATATTGGGTCAAATTTAACAAAAGTGTTTGGCATCTGAGGACTAACAAACAGTTTAGTTGAATTCTACCCATATATATGTTTGTTGATTCTCATAGGTATAGGCATGATGTCATAGGTATAGGCATAAGTATGGCTAGCTCCTCTATTTCTTTACGATCTATAATGCGAACCATGGGCTACGTGTATTTATTTGCTGAAAATAAAAAGTATTAATGCATATTACCGTTTTCATGATTATGCCAACAATACTTACTGATGAATGCTCCTGCGACCTTAAAGGAGACGCTAAATTGCTTGAGTAAATTAGCGAAATCTAGTTCGTCAGGAATTGATTCCTGGAATTCCTCTTCAAGAACTTCCTTGGATAGTGTTTTCGTATCGCCTAACTCGGACTCAGCCATTGTGTACACAGAAAAAAATAATTAATTATAACAAGCGCGTAAAATATCTCCTCGTTTAATTTCAAGCCAAAGGAGGCGTAAACAACGAAATTGTTTGCAATATTTCATACGCCATACAACAATGTTTGCAATCTTTCACAAAAAAAGGCTAGATTAAGGCGTTATCTGGCTTAAATTTACAAGAAATATCCCATTATTTTCTGCCAAATCTAGCATTCCCTTTATGTGCATTAGATAACGCAGAAAATTCAATGTTTCTTTTTATCTGTGTACGTTTGAAATATCACTCAGGTACACTGTGTGTTTTTTTTTTCGTATACACTTGAAAAAAAACATACACAATATCTACAAACCAGTTTGTTCGATCGAATAACATCATGGAAGATTCAACAAAAAATGATTGTTGATTTGACAAAATCCAATGGCTATTTCAACAAACCAGATTTGCAAATGTGTGAAATAGGCGGTGCATGCTAAAAATAAACCCAACAGCGGGAGATAATTTCTCACCCGTGTTAGGCAGTATTGGGAGAGGGACAAATAGCTAGAACTAGAAAAAAGCAATAGGCAGTATAAGAGCCCGACCGGTTGCATAACCTTTTGCCAGTCAAGGGGATTTCCTCCTCTTGCCTATCCTGCATGGGGTAGTATGGTAAAGGGTTATGTGCCTGATCGGATACTACCGTTCAATAATGCCCTCCGCTCGTTTTCAAACATGATCTTTCAATTTTCAAAGCCTGCCGTTGCCCTATACGGAACTATCAATACACTTTCTCTTCATGTCTATCTCGTTCTAGCAATAAATTACCGTCCACTCCTAGCGCATCGCATGGAGATGATAAATTATCAACTTATGACAAACTTCATCAAACCAGATTTTCAAGTCAATAAACAGTTTTGTTAATTCAACTAAGCAAATTTCCTGTGCGTGTTGTCAAATTTTCAGAGAAAAGTGTATTTCCCTATAGAAACGAGGTTTCTTGTCAGAAAACATACAAAATTAGGAAAAATATTTTTTTGCGCCTTCAATTAGGGTGCAGCATTAATTTTCGGCCAAGTATCAAATTCCGTCAAATTCTGCGAAAATTTTGGACTTGTCATTTTGTCTCGTTTTATGTTTAATTTTATATGAGACTTTAGAAGTGTATAAAGAATTTGTTATCTTAACCCTCTCCGCCAGGCCGTGCGAACGGGGGAGAGGAGGGGGTGAGGGTTAAACAAATTTCAAGATTTTCTGGGTTTCGTACTGTTTACAAATTGCACAACTGGCAAAAGTCTTGCTTCAACCCTTATTAAATTTCTGCAAGAGAATAATATACACTTGTCGTATCTTCATGGCCAAGGGTAGCATCTGTTATAAGCGGTAAAACTCAAGGAACTCAATCCCTCATCCAAGCTGATTATCCTCTGGCTTTGTACTTGCATTGCGCTTCGCGTAGCCTTAACCTGTGCGATAAGTTCAGCTAGCGAAATTCCTGATATCAGAAATTGTCTGGCGAATATCCAATGTGTCTTCAACGTTTTCATCTCTCCCAAACGGCAAGCCATACTCTAAGAAACCATTCAGGAAATTTTGCCAGAAACAAAGCATTCCAAGCTGAAGAAATATTGGGCAACCAGATGGGCAGAGCGTCATCAATCATTGTCGATATATTTCGAACTTCAGGTTTAATAGAAGCATTGGAAACAATTTCTACTCAGTGGGACGCAAAAGTTGTTGCTGAAGCTGAAACACCAGAGCAATATTAACGCGTAACACTATGTATTCCTTTCTTGGATGAGCTAATAAGCATCACAGGTAGAGCAGCGGTTGTGGTAGTGTGGAGTAAATGTTACCCGTGCATTCGTCAGCTGTTGGTGAAGGGTATTGTTCGTTGCTGGTTGCCGTTCGGACTTTTTGGATCGGATACGGGATCAAATGGAATTAAGCTAAGTACTTCTAATATTTTTATACCAGAATAGTTTTAGCTCCCGAAGCGAATGTTGTGCAGTGGAGAAAATTCCTTTAATCACACACAAATTTTTGCGGTCTTCAAATGGTGAGTTGACAACCAGGAAGCAGGGTGCGACCTACTTCCGGTCCTCATAAGTTCCTACAAGTTTCACGCCTCCACGAGTCATGTGATCACGAGGGACTGCCAGCTGAAACATGGAGACGCTGGTTGACGTAGCCTGGGCAATGTTGTCAATTTGACAGTAGCGAGGTGAGGGGGTACGATTGAAGATCTTGTGCGTTATCGTCATGTTGTGTATTTTACATTCTCATTTCATTAATAGATTCAGCACGCTTTGGAATCATCTTTGCATCTGTTTTTTTTTTTTTTTTTGCGTTTCCAAGACCTTAGGGCCGGTTCATAAACCACGTAGACTCATTTTTGAAAATCTCAGACCCCCCTCCCCCTCGTAGACTTTTCTCCATACAATTTTTTCGAAATTTTGTATGGAGCGTAATCTTTGGAAAAATATTTTGACAGAGCAAATGCTGTGTTCGAGATTACTCCGAGTAAAGTACAACTTTATTCACACGAGTTTGAGCAAATGTTCATGCAGATTACTCTACTCAAACTGGTTTAATAGTGAGTAATTACTCGTTTTATTCATATGGCCTAATGCTTGTTATTGTTGTTGTTTTTTGTCGTTATTAACTTGATGTTCAGTACAATGCCAACTTCTCAACTTTCCCTGCAAAGAAAGATGTGATCAGAGATATTAAGTCTCTTTAAATTTCAACGACACCGATTGGAATAGATACCAGACTTACTAGGCTGAGCCACTACAGCACCGATTTCATCAGTTGTAAGCGTAAATTTTCAAACATTTTCACAAATAATTACAACGTTGTTCATCTTATTCGGCTAATAGATAACAATATTCTAGAGAATCTACAAGCAGGACTTTTTCTTCACATCCACACTGAATCCACAAAAAATAATTTACTATTCGCTTCTCGTTGTCGAAAAATTCTACGGCACTTACTCCACACTGTTCCATTTTCTTTATGATTTAAGAACCCGGTTCGGACACCGTCGAATATCATGGGCAAAAATAAACGTATGCATAACAAGATTTGACAGTTCGATACCCCGGTGCACTAGGACATATATCTTTCGTATTGTCTACCATTTTTTTGTGTGTTATCCCTACATAATTTCGATTCTGTAACCGTTTTGCCCAAAACAGCGCACCGGACCAAACTATCCCTTCGTGTTCTTTGTTCGATCTAGCTTATTGCCATTGTTGGTTTTGGGAAAATATTTTTGCATGTCCCGTCAAGCTGTCCGGTTCATTTTTTCGAAGGGTTTTTATGAGAGCATGAAAATTGTTGGGATAAAAAAAAGGAAAAAAGGGTTCCAGCTGACTGTGTCGGAGTGTCTTGGTCCAACCGAAATAGTGCCCGGTGCTAGTAATATAAAAGTTTTGCTTACAACTGTCTCTCCCTCCTCGTGCAGAAGAGTTTTTCTCCGTATTTGTGACCAGAATTCCGCTGGGGAATTACAATCGAATATATTTATTCCCACTTTGCGTGTGGAATAAATGTTGCGAAAAACCCCGTTCATTTTAGTTGGGGACATTGTGTTTTTTTTTTCGAATATTGTACCCAACTGGGGATTGCTCACGACGGAGAAAAAGGACGCGCCGTGTCATGTCTCTATCTCAATGGACAAACTGGACAGAGACTGTATTATAAATAGCCACTTGTGTCGCAAATTATATTTCTGTATTTTTGCCGGGGATCGGAGTGTGGCAGGCTGGGAGAGTGTATCCCAATTCGGATGGATGATTCAATTTACTTTTTTGATGCGGCGTAGCAAGAAGAAGATGTGGGTGAATCTTTTACCAAACGTGCTTTGTGTTTACTTCATAAACTTATAGTTTGATAACATACCATGGTGCAAGAAAAAGGTTTGTCTAATTACTTATAATCAATTATTAATTTTAATCACGATGCTTTCGTAAACTACACAGAACTAGAAAATCAACGATCAGCTGGCTTGGAAATGTATAATCATTATTTTTCCTTTTTATCATGGTTTAAGTGGTACAATTAGCTAAATGCTTATTTTGAAATCTTTGCTTCACAGTTCTTGAATGTTTTCTGAAAGGTTCCAACTAAGCTGCCAACAATCTCAAAATTATGATTTGATTAAATTTGACCCATTAAAATTTTATTGAAAAGAGTATTACGCAGTAGGCGTTTAAATATCCCTCTTATTTTTTCAAGGAGCTGTCAAGTTTTTTCAGCTTCTCGCGAATTTGAGTTGTGAAAAGTGAAAACGGTTCTTTGTGATAGTTTTGTAACAATTTATTTTTTTGGTGTTCCGTTTAGGTGAAGAATTCGTCTGTTTATATGTTAGTTCATAAGTGCATCTATCATAGTCGCTTGTAGCAGACTTGGCGAGGACGTTCTTTTTATACTTATTTCAACTTTTAATACTTAGTACAATATTCTGAGTATTTGTCGTTTGAATTCTGTCAGAAATTCGAATATGATAAGTTCTGCTTCATTTTGAATTTGGCGCACAAAACAGATGATTTCTGCGAAAGCCAATAAGGTATAAAAAATCTAAGGGTATCGTTTCGTAGTATTTTTTTATTTAACTTCAAGGAAAAAACACAAGAAAAATAATTGGTGGGCTCTTCGAATGATTTTTCGAACTTTTCGCTGAACTCCACCATTATTTCATGTACAGTACTACTGTCCACCTTATCTGCTGATCGAAGCATGCTTTGCTCGCGAGTGGACGTGATTTTGTTTCGGTTGTCAATGCCTAATATACTTTTGTATATTAGTATGATTTATTCTTCAAGTGAACCACGTGCCATGGACCGTATCGATCTATACTGTCCAAAGAATAACATGTTCATCAGTTGCGTCGGCTAAAACGTCCTCGGTAGAGTCAATTATGCTACCACGCGATATGGTTCCGGCACCAGAAGCATAACCAGTTCATAAAAAAACCGAGAATGTTTATTCGATTTTTAGATGACAAAAATGTGTGAGTTCCGCAGCAAGAAGGGAGCAGATTGGTTGATTCAAGAACGTGAAGAACTTAAACACTTGATGACGGAGAGTAGAAAAAACTACTAACTGACGTTCCAGCTTTCAGAAGAATTCTTGGTGAGCTCGAGCCTTTTTTTTAGTTGAATATTGTTCGTAACTTTAGTAAAAAAAAAAACCATTGCAACTATCAAAAGCTTACGAAAAACTTCTTTACTTCGTGAAATTTCGAGAATCTGCATAAGAAATCAAAATTGCCAAAATTGCAACACTCTCTATGCGAGGACCAGTCATTGGTCAGTCAGTCTACACAATCTTATTTTTGCAGACTTCTCGTTTCCCTCAAATTATTTCCCGATTGTATTATTTTAAATCGTTATACAATGGCTTGAAAATAGTTACTTCAATATTTTTCCTATTCCTCATAATTGAATCTCATCATAACATTCACGGCTAAATTTCCATACCCAGACAAATTAGCTACAAATCTGTAATAAATATATGTAAAGGCTTTATTTATTTATTTATCATTTATTTCGTCCGTAGTTCATTCTAAACTGGCTCTACGTCAGTTGATTCCGATAACGGAAACTAAAAATAAACAATGATACATAAATGTGTATATTGAAGTAACGCAATGATGTTGCTGCAATCCAAGAAATCTGACATATTTTCTTTCACCACCCGTTCTTATATTTTCAGACATTCTTCTCTTTTCAGAGAGCGAGTAATGGCGCTATAACCATAAGCCATATGGAGCTAGGACTATAGTTAATTCTTAGGTCCCAACCGTTTTTCCTTTCCTCCCTTTCACCAACAGTTGCATGGACGTGGCCAGGTGAGCGATCGAGGAGTGTCTTCGTGGAGATCATATTTCCCTGCACTGGTGGTGGCTTCCTATCACATCACATCACATCACATATGATTTGGAGCATCGTACCAACAATCAATATGAAACTAGCGATTTGAAATTGCTTCACTGTTGTAGAATCCCTTGGTCCGAAGTACACCTTAAAGCCAGCACCTAACTATACATATTTGCGCCTTTGTTTTGATTTGCTGTGTTATTTTGACAGAATATTTGAGAGCGTGTTCGTGTGAGTTCCTTATTAGGGGCGTGTTATTAAGCTTGGGACCGAGCTGGGGACCGATGTGCTAGTACTGACTGAGCCAAAAAAAATCGTATTTGTTGGGGACCTACTGGTCTTAGAGTTAGTCTATGATCATACGGTATAAAAAAAAAACTCAATTTGTGTTGGATATTTTACTATCAAACAAAATTTCCCGCAACACTAGAACCTTTTTTCTGCCAACCATTTACTGCTAAATGAATCAGAAGAGCAGAGAATCGAACAAAGCAGAATAACAAAAACCAAATACGATACCACAAAGAAATTTGACAGGTGTGGCCATTTGGCCGTATGTTAAATTTCATGGCAGCCAATAGGTTTTATGAAGGTTCTCTAATGGTCAGAACGTCTTTCACTAGAACATTTTCGAATCTTGGTCTGGTCTTATAAAGGTTTTATTAACTTGTCTTCACAACCATCTATAAAGTGGGCTACTTTGTACAAAGTTTGGCTTTAAAGAAGCAGAGGAGTTGTTGGTAGACAAAACAGTTTTGAATGTAGTTTTATTAACAAAGCCGGGAGAAGTGCTATACGGCTGGAATAAAACTAAAATTGTTACTTGAGATCAGCTGTTAGATGCAGTCAACTCTATCTGCTCCTACCTGCTCCTAAGTGTGGTACAGCCGTCGAAAATACGAAAAACCGAAAAAACTTCAATAACTCATCCCACTGAAATAATGCAGGTATAGTATGTTCTAGAAAATTTTGTATTTTGATATTGCAAATAACTTTGTGGAACATTATATTGTCCTTAAAATTAAAAACAAAATGTTTCGGTGAAAAATGTGTTTTTGGAGGTTAGTTCTTATAAAACGCTCTCTATATCCAATTGGGTGAAACATACGATTTATATGTCTTGAGCAAAGTTGTTTGTATTGACTTGTTCTACAATTTTGCTGAAGACATCAACTCTCTATCTTAAAATCCTAAAAAAAGTTGAATTTCTATCTCACTTTTAGGGCCGTCAAAATATGAAGCTTGTCATATCCATCAGCTTGGCCAAAGACGCCATCGCTCTAGCTCCACTATTTAGGGAGCTATCAGTTGAGAGCCTTAAAATCGACTTTTTGACCACTGTGCCATGGTTGGATTCAACTAAGCCGTAGAAGAAGAAATGTCCAACAAAATAATTCATAATTTTAGACAAAAATCATTGCAGTCTTCAATTGCAATGATCAATTCTCTCTATAGATAAGAACTAGTTTTAAGAAATCAATAATTATTCTTATACGCAGGCAAAAGGAACCCTGTTAAAAATACTGAATAGACAAAGTAAAAATAAAATTAACACAATTAGATATAAATGATAGCATATAAGGTTGAAATGTAAATTACTTAGCGGATCACCTAGGTTAATATATGAATGTAAAATAATGTAAGAATTTGGAATAAATAAAGAGTTAAAAAAAAAAAAAACTAAGCCGTAGAAATCTCCTCACGCTCATTTGAATTTACCCAAAATTGAGTAACATTGACCCAAAATCAAAAATTGGAACTACTCAAAATTGGGTAACCGGGTTTAAACCCAAATTTGGGTAAACCCACGATTTATGAACTTTGGGTTAGGTCTACTCATTATTATAAAATGTGGATTTGATGTAAATTGGGTTAAATATTGAAATAAAAAAATACCCTAGGCTGCTGTAGCTCAGCTTTTTCTTTTATATTTTATTGATAATCCCGAAAATGGATTATTTTCTTGGTCATATCTCTAGCCAATACTGTACCATTTACGATCTAAACGAACTTGCTCTTTTTCCCATATATCCTTATTTTCTTCCGAATCCCAAGGGACATTCTTTTTAATAACGTGTGGGTGGCTCCAGATTCTTTTCGATCTGGCGCCCTTTTTTTATGTTGTGTTCGGGCGGGGGTCTCCCCCTTTTTCCCCTCCGGGAAGTTGGCGGTCACCTACAGATTGAGACCGCCCCCCCAGTTTCCCCCCCCCACCATTATTGTAACCACGCACGAAGTTCATGCACAATCCCCGCCCCCCCACACACACCCCCCCCATCGATGCGCGCTTTGAAGTGTTCTCGTTTTTTTTGTATAGTCTATATAATATAAACAAAAAACACAAAACACAAAATAACAACAACAAAAATAAATTATTTATAATTATACCTCCGGGGATACGGCGATATATTTCCCCGTGGCTCCTCGAAACGGCAGAAGAAGACTTTTGTTGCGCCTACAGTCAATCGCAAAATTGAGCATACACCTGAAGGGAGACGAGTGATGCTGTTGTTTTTGTAGGAAATCGTTAGTTTATCCAATTTATGGAAATGTGTTTCAATCACTTATTTATTAAACTAATTAAACTTACAATCAAATTTGTTTAAGGACTTTCATATTATTTTTGACTGCAATAAATTGTACAAATATTCTGTTTTGGGCACCGCAAAATTGAGCATACAGCGTCCCCGGTGTCAGAAAATTCTTATCGTGCAATGAAAATAGTTGAGTTTTGCGTCTGTTTTTTCTTCAGTGTCATATGTAAACAATCTTTAGCTGCTTGGGCAGTAAACATATCCTGTTGCTGTAGTGTTTTTTGAAAAAATGGCATCGAAAAGGAAAGAAACAGATATTGCTACGCGAACCCTGATCATAGTATGTGTTGCCGCGGAAAGTCGTTACGGGAAATTGGAACTGCCGTCGGAAGATCACATGCTACAGTGCAGAAAATAGTAAACAAGTGGAAGTACGAAGGCACACTGAAAAACCGGTCCGGCAGAGGACGAAAACGGATTTTGAACGCATGCGATGAACGGAAAATTGTGCGCGAAATACGAAAGAATCCGAAAACAAGCATTCCAAAACTGGCAAAGGAAGTTTCTGACACCGTAGGAAGACCCGTCAATGCAGATACCATTCGGCGAGTGGCTCACAGGAACAACCTGCGAGGTCGGGTTGCTCGAAAAAAGCCACTCCTTTCGAAAGTTAACATAAAGAAGCGACTGGAATTTGCAAAGGAGTATGTTGGAAAGCCACAGGAGTTCTGGAACAAGGTTATGTTTACCGACGAGACCAAAATCAATCTGTTTGGGTCTGATGGAAGGCAGATGGTGTGGAGAAAACCAAATACGGCGCTAGAGAGCCAACATTTGACCCCAACAGTCAAACACGGTGGGGGTAGCGTGATGTTATGGGGTTCAATGGCAGCTACTGGAACCGGTACTATGCAGTTCATCGACACCACCATGGACAAATTCGGTTATCTGAACATCCTCAAACATAACCTACAACCTGCCGTAAAGAAATTGGATCTACCTCGTGACTACTACTTTCAGCAGGACAACGATCCCAAGCACACCTCGTACATAGTACGAGAGTGGTTGCTATATAACGTCCCAAAACAGCTCAAAACACCTCCTCAATCACCGGACTTGAATCCCATCGAGCATTTATGGTGGGAGGTTAACCACCGGTTGAACAGCGGCGAGAAAAAGAAAGCAAGGAACAAACAAGGACTCAAAACCGCGATAGAGGACATATGGAATAGTATTCCATCAACGGTGACCAGGAATCTCGTGGAATCAATGCCGCGCCGCTTGCAGGCAGTACTGGATGCTAAAGGTGGTCATACCAAATACTGAATGGCGATTTTTTTTTCAATTTTTGCTTCAGTTTGCTCATTTGTTTGTTTAATACTTGAAGTGTATGCTTAATTTTGCTGCGCAAAAATAGGAGTTTTTAAGTTTGCTATGTAAATTTCAGCTGAATTCGTTAATTTGCTTTAATTTTTACATATGAAATACAAATAAAAATGTTGGAATTTGAAATGTGGAAAATTTGTTTTGATTTTTTATAAATTATTACTGCAAAGAAATAGAGATTTTTTTAGTTCTCGCGTGCAATAGACTGACGGTACCAGTGGTGTAGTAGTAACCGTGGTTGCCTCTCACCCCAGTCGGTGTGGTATCAATTCCAGTTGGTGCCATTGGTATTTTCTGAGACGAAAAATCTCTGATCACGTCTTCCTTCGGAAGAAAAGGAAAGCCGTTGGTCCCGGTCGATATGTTCATGGGTTCGATATGTAGGGTCCACGTCGTCTCCTTGGCTTGACGAACCAGCTTCAGGCTGAAAGTCGTGTAAAATACGAAACAACAACAATGTATCAAGAACAGCTCATGAACTTTCGTCATGCTTACCAAAACTAAAACATGATTTTCAGAATAAGGTTCACGCTTCGATGGATTTTGTTATCTCTGCTGATAGATGGTAAACTTTAACGCATGCGTTATTGTTATTTTGCTGAGGAATTTTCACGTTCCAAGATTTTTGTTAATAGTGTATATTCGTAAGAGAAACAATGACTTGTTCTGAAATTCGTGACTCTATGTTGACGTATTTTGGAAAGGATTTTCCCGTGTAAGCTGAACACTATTCAATCATTATATTTCAATCAATTCGAATACGCGGCGATACAAAGCTTAACAGAATACAATTCTCATTTTAAAGAACGCTATGTTCACAACGGGCAATGAATGGTTGGTACTTCAAACTTAGTTTTTAATGAAAATTATGATCACCTTCGTCGTTCGTCGTCTGCCGTCGTGCTCTATTTAGGACCTATATCATCCTAATAGACGACATCTTATAGTATATGCCTTTAGATTTCTCAATTTATCAGATGAAAAGAGGAGAGTGGCAAAGATACAAGGCTGAAAATTGCAACGTCCTTGGTTGATTCCGGTTTGCGACTTTTTTATTTTTTTTTCCCTCGCAACTGTGTGTTGGGTGGTTTGTACCTAATAAGTTATTGATCGCCATTACTCAAAATTGGGTTCTCTCTGTTAACTGAATTTTAACTTGCCATACGGAAGCTGTGAGTTAGGTCAATATAACATAAATTTAGGTTTTTATTTTTTAATCGTGTATTAAGGTATGTCGATTAGCGACAAAGCCATTAAGGTAATAGTCAAAATAATCCACGAATGACCGATAAGTATCGCCAGTTCGACTTATTTAATACATTAATCTGCTACTAATGTGTTGCATGCCGAACTATAGAATAAATTGTTGCTACATTGGCCGTCATTGAGAATTTGGTCGTTAAAATGCGAATTTGTCATAATAGGTCCAGTTGTAGATTTTATCAACTGCCACTTTAAATGTGGAGTTTTCTGATCGATTTAAACGTACAAAAACAATAAATAATCCTAGTAATATGCAAACATTCTACTGCAACGATCACAAAAATGCAGATGGTTTGGTTGTATAATTAAACCAAACAAATGATTATAATGAATTATTACAGTCTGGTCACGTCTTCCTTCGGAAGGGAAGTAAAGCCGTTGGTCCCGGCTCATATTCATGAGTCGTTAAGTAGGGTCCAGGTGGTGGAGTCGTCTTCCTGGCGTCGGTGATTGTCACCATGTGAGGAAATAGGCCGACGTAAAATGAAGAAGAAGAAAAAAAGTATTACATTTAAAATAAATGGAAATATGAAAACTGGACAGCTTTTTGAACAAATCTTAACAATCTTCGAAATTCTCAAAAGTTCAGGCATAATGTTGCATTATCAATTATAATCCAAAATATCACAGATTTTTTCCTTTTATTCCTATTACCATAATTAATCATGCTTTTTTTACTTTATTTCATTCAATCCTGTTGTGGGATTTTTTAACGATCTCTTAAATAAAATAACCTGATACGTTTTGGACCCCTAAAAAGACTTCTTTCGTATTTTTTTAAATATTCGCTTGAATCTTCTAGTACTCTCATGCTCCGACTAGCTGTGACTTTCTAAACCATCCCTATTTAAATAATCTATTCACAAATACCCTAGATTATCACAGTGAATCTTAATCCGAATAGAAAATGTTTGATTGATCAGGTTCAGTCTAACCTGTTATGAAATTTATAGTTACTCCATGATTCCCTTCAAAGTCATTTGCAAAGCAACACCTGAATTTAATCTGCAATAGTTTTCGAATTAGTTCTTTGCAAGAAATTATAACTAATGCATTTATTTTCTGCAAATTTTCATGTGATTTTTCTAGGAATTCAATTTGAGTTCTGCTTCATTTAAGAAAAAATATGCTTTTTGGCCAAGGATCATTTCTTCTCTTATATTTTCTGGCTAGGAAAAATAATGCGTAAATATTTGGATTGTATGACAACTGCGAATGTTCATTTTCTTTTCAATAGATCTTGTATGCATACTAGGAACTTTGTTTATTCGGTATTTATATCAAAATCACAAAATGCTCTTCCTCTGACCATAATATAACAGAACAAAAATAATACTCAATAGAATTTTGACAGAAAGAGACTGCCAGTTGGGGAAATGTCGGCTAACCGAGAGTAAGATACATTACAGAATAAAACTCTGCAGGGTTCAATCGGTCAATCGAGCAACGTATGAAACTCAGTGTCGACGCAAACACGACTAGTTTTCATAGCAACAGATAATGCTGTTTCATTAAACTATAAAATCATTTCGTGGCTGCTGGCTTCAATCGTCATTGTGCCAGGACGTCGAAAGTAGAGCGAAAATTCCATGGAAAACATCCACGATCTTAAGCATGCACATACAATATGGGACTTCTAAAAATTAACAACTTACATATCTTAAAAACGAGTACTATAGATGTGAATGAACTCTGTCTAGCTTTCAGTGGTAACCTCAAACGCATCCACATCTAATGAACTCCATTTCGCAACATTCAAATCCAACCCATCTGCATCCATGCCGAGCACCACAACCGCAACGACTTGCCTCGAATGATTATGAAGCATTACAAATACACAACCCAGAACGGCGACGAATATGTTAATTTAATGCACATTTTACGAGGCCATAAGCTTCGCATTCCGCCCGATCCGGGTTTGATTTGAGCCCATTTAAAGAAGGTTTAGTTTAGTCAGAAGCTACCCGATCTGAGCGATGACAATGAGAAAGGACAGCATTCCTTTCCAGGCAGCAGCAACAACAACAACGACGACGACTGTATTATATCTCCGTATTGTAATGCTAAAGTACACTCACAAAATTTGCATTAAGTAAAATCTTTTGTCCCATAGTCGTAACGCAAAACTCGTTCGAAAATATTACTAGTCAGGGGAGATTACGATTTTCCGGAAGGATATAAAGAAGATAATGCAATTGTTCTAAGGGCTGAAATGTTATATGACTTATGAAATATTTGATTCATTTCAAAATGTCGAGACACGTCAACTAAAACATCCAAGAACTGTACAACAGAACCGAGTGGTCACGTTCGATCTGTTCCGTTGCATGGTTCAAGGAGGCACTGACGTCCACGACGAAAGACATGCGTCATCTCCCTGTGAAAACGTGCCCGGAAAAGCAGTCTCTAGCCATGGCGCATGATCTCATTTGCTCCCCTCAACTGCTCGAGTGAAATACTTCCCCTCCATTAGTGACCCGATCTAAAATATGTTCCATTAAAACCGTAAGGAAAACGTTCGAGCAGTGTCCGGTGGCGGTGGCGAACCTTCTCTAATAATTATGTGAAGGGTGGCAAAGGTTGCCTATGAGTGGTTTTTGTCTCAGTGTATCTCTTGTACAGTTTTGTTAACCAATATGTGCATATTATTCATTGTAAGTGTAATCATCTGGCATTTGACGGATGTGATTAGTTTTGGAAGATTGTTTGTTTTGGCTACGCTCAGGGCTGGCAAATATCATTTACAATGAAAAATGACATTCGATTTTAACCCAAATAAGTCTGCAAATCTCATCGGGTGAGAAAACGATGATGAATATTTTCTTCTCAATCTTAAAATCCCCATATAGACCTCCGTGTTTACTTTGTCGGCTTCTGGAATGAACAGCGGGTTAATTTTTTTTTTGCCTTCGGAAGCCACCAAGCCAAACACCATAACACTAGCAGGATGTTTGGTCAGATACACGTTTTTATACTCGTTGGCCACGTCTTTTACCTTGAGAGAACTAATATAGCGAACGGTTCTGGAATTTGATACGGGATCGACGGTTAACATGCTCTCGTTGATGAACAGGATTACTGAAATTTTTCACTTGAGGAAGTTCAAGTTGTTTATATCGCATATTTTCCTCCTCGCACTGAATTCACCCGAATCTTCCATTTGATTGCAGCGATAACTCTCGGAATCCGAGCTAACCTTGGACGACCTGTGGCCATCTTCGCGGATAATTGTCCTTTCTTTTCTTGGTCTAAGTCCCTTGTCACGGTCCAACGGGACACTTTCACGGCTATTGAAACGTCTTTTTGCGAAATTTTCCTCTTGGACAAATCACGAATACCCTGCCACTTCGTCATGATGCAACTGTCAAACTAAGAAATCGGCTTTTTTTACATGCAGCCTACTATGATATGAATTATAGCTTACGTGCATGCAAAGAAAACCAAGGCATTGTATGCACAGGTGAAACGTGAACCTGATTAGTACGATGGTGCAAACATCATCACCCGTACGGTATACATCCTTGCCTCACACCGGTGACTACTCGGATAGGGTCGGACAAAGCTCCATTATGCAGGACTCTGCACGTGAGAGGCTCGTTCTACGCCTCGATAAGGTTGACGATGTCGTTTGATTTACGATCTTCAGGAAGTCCGTTCAACTTTTTGGTTTTGCCGACGATTACTTACTTACTTATGCTGGTCCAACGTCCTATTAGGACCGCACCTGCGTCACGATATTTCTCCATAAAACTCAGTTGGGGTGATTTATTTTATTAATGAGTTGAGGTGGTTGCTTGTCTCCAGTTCCTCGAATATCCCAATTTTCCAAGGTCTAGCTCGTTGCGCTCCTCTGCGTCTTGTACCGGTCGGATTCGAGGCAAACACCATTTTTCGGGGTTGTTGTCTGACATTCTTGCAACATGTCCCACCCATTGTACCCTTCCAGCTTTAGCGACTCTCTGGATACTGTATTTTCCATAGAGCTGCGCCAGCTCGTGGTTCTTCCTTCTCCTTCATTCGTTCGATAACTCCAAGTGCTTGCAGGTCCTCTTCGTGCATTGCCCACGTCACATGCCCGTAGAGAACTACCGGTCTTATTGGCGTTTTGTACATGGTACACTTTGTACGGTGGCGAAGTTTACCAGACCTCAAGGTGGATTCCATGGAGTCCATAGTAGGCTCGACTTACAGTAATAATGCGTCTCCGAATTTCTCTGCTGTAGTTGTTATCCGACGTAACCAATGATCCGAGGTACTCAAACTCATCCGCCACCTCGAAGTCATATCCGTCGATTGTCACAGTTCTGCCTATGCGAGCTCTATCACGCTCCTCCAGTCAACAGATACTTAGTCTTCAACGCATTCACCTTCAATCTAAACTTTTCCGCTTAACGTTTCAGCTTGGTGTAGTGATCAGCTACCACCTAGAACGTTCTGCCGACAATTTCCACGTCATTAGTGAAGCAGATGAACTGGGCAGATTTATTGAAAATCGTACCCCGCATGTTAAAGTCCGCACACAGGAACCGGAGGCAAGAAAGACCATCGCCTTGTCGAAGTCCTTTGCGTGTTTCAAACGAGTCCGATAACGCACCCGATATCTTCACGTAACACTGTACATCATCCATCGTAGCCTTGATCATTCTATTCAGTTTCCCGGGAAAAAACGTTCTCGTCCATAATCTTCCATAGCTCTTCAATAGTATCAATCAATAGTATCGCATGCGGCATTGAAGTCGATGAATAGGTGGTGTGTAGAGACTTGATATTTGCGACACTTTTGGAGGATCTGCCGCAACGTAAAGATTTGGTCAGTTGTCGATCGACCGTTCACGAGACTGGCTTAATAACTTCCCACAACTCAGCTTGCTAGCGGTGATAGACTACGGATGATAATCTGGGACAGCACTATGAAGGCCGCGTTTAGAATAGTGATCGCTAGAACCTGTTACCCATTATATTGGACATATAATTCGCCCTTTCCACTCCTCCGGGAGCTGTTAAGTAATCCCGGATCCTGACTATCAGTCGATGCATAAAAGTCGCCAACTAATCCGGGCCCATTTTTATAACTTCCGCTCCGCTGCCATCCTTCCCAGCTGCCTTGTTATTCTTAAGCAGTTTGATAGCATCCTTAACTTCACTTATCGTGGGAGTTGGCACGTCACTCTCGGCCACCATACCGATGAAGCCATTCCTCCTGCTGTCTTGGTATTCCGCCTCTTCAGGTGTTCATCGTAGTGTTGCTTCCACCTTTCAATCACCTCACGTTCAAACGTCAAGATAGATCCATCTTTATCCCGACACGGTTCGGATCGCAGCACGAAAGCTCTACGGGAACCTGTGCTTGCCTACAGCACGGAGGCACATCGGCAAAAACAATAGCCAACACAACAGCAACGTAAGGCCAAGTAGTACATGTTTGTTGTTGTTCCCACTCGTCTATTAATGGATTTCATATTTTCTCCCATATAGTTGAATCGTTTCGCATAGGGTGGTTTAAAAAAAACATCAGATTTTTATTTTGTTTTATTTAATTTTTGATTCAATTTAATTTTTCATAGATGATTCTACGGAAGGCGTCTTGTCTCCCAAAGATGTTTTAGGGCGCGCTGTTACCAGCCGCCTTCTGCCTCTCCTTGGGTTGTCTAATTTCGGCAGAAAGTGAAAGCCCTAGACTTTCTGGGCATTAAAAGAAATTTGACGCGTCGTTATCCGGGGACCGAATTTCATCAGATCAACCGAAACAAACTGCGTGTTGCTGCACCTACGTATAAAATTGCAAATGAAATTGCTAGTGACGAAGGTTACAATGCCGAGTACTACGTCTACATCTCATCTCGAGATGTGGAAATACATGGTGTGGTTTCTACAGCGAGCCTGTCGTGTGAAGACATTATGGAAGGTAAGGGGTGACTTCCAAATTCTGCTTCGTCTACCATTGCAATTCTGGAATGAAAACAATGCATGCAGGATCAATGGTAGATGAAAAAAGACGTATTCCGCGTCGGACTGAACGGACTTTTGTCTTCCGACGAACTGGCCTCTGGCGTAGCCGATGAGAGAGGATTTCCGAAGGTTCACGCCCCCAGTAAAAGGAAGCCCACGAGTGCCCCTGGTGTGCACCGGAAACAAATAAAACCTACTATCAAAAGCTTGCAACAAATTGGAGGTAACGGGGGTTAATTTAAAAAAACCGAATAACCCGGTAATAGCTGATGTATCCGATCCTTGCTGAAGCTATACCACCCTGCTGCTATCTAATAACAGTTTCCGTAAGAGGTTTTCTTAAGAAAAATATCCCGTCCAAGCGAGGTAAGATTAAGTTTATGGACCTTGTGGATAATATTTTAAATGCTCTTGGTCTTTCGGATATTTCACCGTTTCGAGGACTTATTGACCTGCTTATTCCTATAGATGGAAACTACTTCAAGCAATTGACTGTATCATGGCCCCTCATTGATGAATTCATATCTTTAGATGAATAATTCGTCGAGTATAGTATCAAGATATGATCACCGAGTTACAATGGAACTGTTGCAGTCTAATACCAAAATTAGATTTGTTTAAGTATTTGATTTACAATTCTGAGTGTGATATATTTGCTCTCTGTGAAACATGGCTCTCTTCTGAAGTGAATTAAACTTGCACGAGTTTTACATTATTCGCCTGGACCGAGATCTGGATCAACAATAGAAAAGGGCCTATCAACATTTGTAAACAAACGCTTCTGAGCCCTTTTTTTCGCAAGCCGTTGGCTATACACGCAAACCTGCAGAATCGTCGTGTAGGGGAAACTTTCCCCTACATGATGATGGCATTGGTTTGCGTGGGTGGCCTACGCTTTGCGAGGAAATAGGCTCAGAAGTTTATGTTTACAAATGTTGATAGGCCCTTTTCTATTGTTAATCCAGAGATGATTCATATGGTGGCGTACTTTTGGGAATCAAAACGTGCTACCCCTTCTATAAAATGTCACTCCCAATAATCTCTGGCATTGAAATCGTCGCTTGCCAAATAAATGTAAAGAATAAAGATCTTTGCATAGCATCTGTCTATGTTCCTCCGAGGACTCAATAAACCACCGAAAACTTTGGAGTTCAGTTAAATTACTTCCATCTCCAGTTCTTATTCTGGGCGATCTAAACTCCCACGGCACTGCCTTGGGCGAACAATACGATGAGAACAGAGCCGGTATTCGATTTCAACTTGACCATCTTGAACACTAGGGAAGCGACACGAATAGCAAAACCTCCTGTCAGGGAGAGTCGACTTGACATATCTTTGTGCTCTAGTTCACTATCATTAGATTGTCTGTGAAAGGTAATCAATGGAACCGGTGGTCATATTATTATCTCAATCAAAAATGGGTGTCGAAAATAGACCAGTCAATCTATGTTCCTTACGACCCCACGAGGAATATTGATTGGCAACATTTTGCACCGGCGGTTACCGGCATCCCTCAAAAGAAGACCCGCTAACTCTGGGTGGGATGATGAATGCGCTGAGTTGTATCTTGAGAAATTCGATGCATTTAAAAATTATCGTAGACATGAAACATCTGAATTTTCTGATAAGTACCTAAAGCTTGAAAAAAAGCTTAAAAACTTTCTAAAGGCAAAGAAACGCAATTACTGGCGTTCGTTTATAGAGGGACTATCTAGAGAAACCTCGATGGCAACGCTTTGGAGAAAGGCTCGCTACACGCGAAACCACTCATCCTCCAATGAGAGTGAATAATACTCCATGCAGCGGATATTTGACTTCGCTAAAAGGGTTTGTCCAGACTCTGTCCCAACACAACCGAATTTGCGGGATACTACCTGAAGTAACGGTTCTGTGGACGAACCATTCACAATGTTGGAATTTTCAATGGCACTTCTTTCATCGAATAACTTTGCTCCGGGAAGCGATATGATTAAATCCAACCTTCTAAAACACCTTCCCGATATCGCTAAAAGACGACTACTCAACCTGTAAAACACTCTCGTGGAATTAAATATAGTTCCACCCGCATGGATGCAGGTTAAAGTAATAGCTATTCAAAAGCCTGGGAAACCAGCGTCTGATTACAATTCTTACCGTCCGATCTCTATGCTATCATGTTTAAGGAAATTGTTAGAAAAAATGAATAAAAAGAAAAATGAAGACTTGGGTTGAATCAAACAACCTGCTATCAAATACACAATTTGGTTTCCAAAAGAGCAAAGGAACCAACGATTGTTTAGCGTTGCTTTCATCTGACATACAACTGGCTTTGGACACAAGGAGCAATTGGCTTCAGTATTTCTAGATATTAAGGGCGCATTTGATTTGGTTTCCATAGATATACTGGCAGATAGTCTGCACAGTACTGGTGTACCAGTAATTTTAGATAACTTATTGTATAATTTACAGTCAGAAAAACAAATGACCTTCAATCTAAGCCAACTGACAACTTCCAGAATTAGCTACCCCAAGGCTCATGTTTAAGTTCCTTACTTTATAATTTTTATGTTAAAGATATTGATAACTGCTTGGAAAATAGATGCACGCTAAGACAACTTGCAGACAATACTGTGATCTCCTTTAGAGGTCCACGTGCGGAAATCTTGCAATG
The DNA here is from genome assembly GCA_024533555.2 of Aedes koreicus. Taxonomy (NCBI): domain Eukaryota; kingdom Metazoa; phylum Arthropoda; class Insecta; order Diptera; family Culicidae; genus Aedes; species Aedes koreicus. The sequence continues at coordinate 195,092 of JAHHFK020002076.1, read as the reverse complement.
ACCATAGCAAAATTCCCTAGATAATCTGTCCATCTGGGCCAGAAATTTGGGGATCGAGTTTTTACCGCATAAAACCGAATTGGTAGTGTTTACTAGAAAGCAGTTCCCAGCCCAACTGCGTCTCAAGCTGTTGGGAAGAGACATTACTCAATCTTTGACCTTCAAATACCTTGAAGTCATGTTTGATTCGAAATGCACTTGGAGTACTCACATTGCGTATTTGAAACAGAAAGGTCAACAAAGTATCAATTTTCTAAGATCAATTTCCGGGTCCTGGTGGGGTGCCCACCCGGAAGACCTCATTAAACTCTATAAAACAACTATTCTTTCAGTTCTCGAATATGGCTCTTTTTGCTTCCTTTCGGCAAGAAACAGCCACCTCATCAAATTGGAACGCATTCAATATCGTTGTTTACGTATTGCTCTTGGCTGTATGCATTCAACGCACAATATGAGCTTGGAGGTTCTGGCAGGAGTAAAACCCTTACAGAACCGCTTCTGGGAGCTCTCATCTAGAATACTGATCAAGTGTGGAATCAGTAACAACCTTGTGATTGAAAACTTCGAAGAAATGCTCGAATTGAGTACCCAGTCTAGATTCTTACGAATCTATATTAACTATATGTCATCTGATATTAGTCTTCCATGCTATAATTCTCCTAGTGTTCACTTCCCTAATCACAGTTCCTCCATTGACTATAATCTCTCCTTGAAACAGGCTATTCAAGGAGTTCCAGATCAACATCGACTTATTTTAATTCCCCATATTTATATTAAAAAGTACCAAAATGTCAATGGTCGCGTATAGATGGATTAACTGGTTTCGGTGTTTACAGTGAATACTCATCTGCCTTCCGGAAACTTCAGGAACCTTGTTCCGTATATGCTGCTGAGCTGGCAGCTATCAATTTCGCATTGGAGATAATTTCCGACATGTCCATAGACCATTACTTCATCTTCTCGGACATTGAGGCCCTCCGGTCGCTGAAAACAGTGAGGCACTTATCTTACTTTCTTTCAAAAATAAGGGAGCAGATGTGTGCGTTGGTCGGAAGACCATTTAGGATTACCTTTGCATGGGTCCCCTCACATTGCTCAATTCCAGGCAATGAGAAGGCGGACTCTCTACCAAAGGTGGGCGCAAAAGAAGGCGAGATTTTTGAAAGAAGAATTTCACATGATAAATTTTTCCCATTAGTACGTCAGAGTTCTCTTCAAAGTCGGCAAAACGCTTGGACAAGTAATTCTCTTGGGCGGTGGTTACATTCTATTATTCCAAATGTTTCGTCGAGATCGTGGTTCAAAGGTCTGGATATAAGTCACGGTTTCATTCGTGTGATGTCAAGACTTATGTCCAACCACTACTCGCTAGACGCACATCTCTACAGAATTAACCTCGTCGATAGCAACATTTTTTGGATGGGAAACGGTTATGTTGACATCGATCACGCAGTTTGGTATTGCCTGAGGTAGACAACCCTCCCGCGAGGTAAGAGATGTATTGGGAATGCGTGATCTCCCCTACATGCAAGCGATTTACGAATTCTTTTGTTTGTCTGATCTAAGAGTGTAATGTCATCACTCCCTCCCCTCCAGTCTAGTAAATCCCCTGCCACTGTGCCCCATCCTTTTGTTTCCGTGCTACTTGTACCTGCCCAGCAAGCAGCGGTCACCCATCTGCGGCTTAGTTCCTGAAAGGGACTACAGGGACCGTGGATTTGGTAGATGTTGCAACCATGAGCAGCAAATGATACCTTCAATAAGTTACCTGCCTAGCCCCTTCCAAACGATAATGTGACCCATTAACCTCGGGTTAGCCACGAGTAATTGGCACCCCATTTCACTAAAATTGAAAAAAATATACATTGTAAATAACAAATATTGAATATCGGCTCCGTAAAGTGTCACACACGCCTGAGCCTAATAAATAAACGAACTAATTAAAAAAAATAAAAAGCTAGCAACTGATTTTCCACACAGGGTGTTAGAAACTACTACTTAGTAACTACTTCTATTTAGAATCTTTAACTTAGTAGTATTAGAATAATGTATACACTAAACTTGCGTTTATTGACCATTACCATAGGCGTAGCCAGGAGGGGCAGGGGGGGCGTTGCCCCCCCTAACTTTTGATTTTATTTTTAGATTTTTAATATTTGTTTCAATTTTTTATTATATATTTTTAATGTTTGTGAGATTGTTCCTTTACCTCAATGAAAAAGCGCGAAGTCGCCTCGATTTTGTAATAAGTTGTAGCAAAAAAGCGCAAAAAGCGGACATCCATGAGATTTTTTTTTAAATAGTACACTCAACCTAGCTAACCTAGCGTATCTATTAAATATCTCTAGCCTGTAATGTTAACTATGATTCAAGCATTTATAGGTTTTTTTCCCGCTAGCTCAAAGTGAAAAAAGCTATGCTCAGTTCAATTTTCAGTTCTTGGCAATTAAAAAACGTAATATTTTAACTCTGTTTATAGCTTTCGGAAGTCAAATAACACCAGAAACATATTTCATAATTCATAGTTAGAAAGTGTATTAACGGAAAATGTATATTTGAACTATTCATTATATGGGCCAAACCGATCAATGTTACCGCGCTGATCAATAGTATCCCGTTTTACGCTACTATACCCAAGCAGCACACAACCGTCAAACATGGTTTCAGCAGCTCTATTGTGACTTAATTGAGTCACAGAGCAGTCACCTTTACTGGGTTGAAACAAGTGTGCTACTAGGGTAGTTTCGTATTATAGAGAATATATGTTAATCATATCTTAAAGTTTGATTTAGTATTTTGAAATATTGTTTCTGTATCCAAGAGATATTAATGGAGCACATGCTACGATATAATCCAGGTGAAACGAAACGAATCGTATCCGATTTTCAGACCAGTAATTGGATAAGCGTGTGAGAAAGCAAGACAGCATGCTAATCAGTAACTCAGTAATCAGTGCGAGAAGATGCAGTGGTCTTATCCTATTCAAAGATTTTATCCCTTTCTATGAGCATGAGCAAGATAATGAGCATTATTAACCGCCCAAGGTTGCTACTCCAACAGATGATGGTTGAGACTAGCATACATCCTCAATGTATAAAAACTGGTGATTCCAAACTAAGGCAATACTGGCGCCTGCTTCACCCGAATGCAGGTCGAATAAGGAAAGGGTAAGAATGTGTCGACGTGATACTCGTTTTATTGGAAGCCGAGACCGCCACTGCACTTTCACTGGGATGTTGGATAACAGGATTGGGTGGCAGCAGGATTATTTTTGGTAAACGATAAGCTGAATTTACGTGGCGTTTAGAGAAATAATAAAATATTAGTACCGATTCCTGATTTGAACCTATTTGAACCAACAGTGAGGATGCTATTGAGGCCACTCACAAAGTGTTATGGTGGTTTTTCCTTTCGAAAAACAAAGAGATTCTCTATAATGCTGGAAATCCGATTTGAACCGATTTAAACCAATAGTAAGGATGGTATTGGAGCCACTCACAAAAATGTATAGTGGCTTACTTTCTTCAAGTGACACGGCAAGTATGGCAAACCAATTTTATGGATGAAAATTAATTGTGATCCTCACCACCGGTCCCAGCCCGGCGAACCACCACAACTAACCATGAGGCATTTTTGTAGTTTTTTTGTTCTATGCTCACTCGATCACTCGCTTCGCTGAATTAAAGATAACCGAAACAATACGAAACGCGCCATGCCCTATAACAAAATAGTGCGTAATTAAGCATCGACACAACCTTTCACAGTCGATGCTCGAAGCTTCTTAAGAACAATCTATGCTAATCCATTTAAATTTGCGATTGAGGGATTTGGTAAAAATAAGAGTGCGTTGATGCATTTCGTGCCCTCTGGCAACTTTATGCTTCTATTGATGTCCAGGCTCATCCGTTTAGCACCAACCGGGGGAGACTGGTTCCTATACCCAGTGATTTCATTATCTCCTATCTGCTCAACCAATCCTAATTTATTGTGATGTAGTGGATGGATTTTATAATTTAAGATAACTCAATGTAGACGTCTTCCAAATTTGGCAGATCGACAAGACAGTCCACCAGTGGAGACCCACCCGGTACCTCATAGCAAGATGTTTAGAGGCGGACCGGAAGATTCTAGAGCTACACCCCCCCTTCAAAGATTTTATCCGTTTCTATGGAAATAAACGCGCTGAATTTATGTGCGATGGTTCGGCGCGTGTTCATAAATAGAAGAATGTTTGTAACAAAACGGATCGCCGGATAGAATACATACATAAGCACTCGGTTTTAAAACAATACTAAGTTGAATAGGTTTATTGGTAGGAAATTCATTAATCAAATACATACCACAACAAGTCGAGAGCACTTGCATGAACCCAGAAGAAAGCTACTATTAAAGTCGATGTTCATTACTTCTCACTCTAAATTTGATTTCGGAAAAGTGCTCTGCTGGTGAGTGCACATTGTGTGAATTGCGTAATGAATTTTGTAAATTATTAGCAGTTATTTAATTTTTTGTTGTCTAGTAGTACCATAAATGTTATTAAAAGAAACAAACGAACCAAACTAAACAAATGCCGCTGCAATAACCACGAAGAGAAAATTATGCCAAATGATGATTTTTCTTGAATTTGAACAACAATTTTAATAACATTCAATAATACACCGTTTTTGTTTAAAACTACTCAGATACACTCCACTTGATACGACGATACTATACCATCGACACTATACCGTTTCGACAGATCGTGTCTCACTTGGATCATATCGGAAAAATTGGTTCAAATTTAAAAACTCAGATGCACCAGTGTATCAGAACTATTTTAAGAATATTGACGAGTATCAGATAGAACGCATATGAATTCCTTTTCGTCATTGATGAATAAAACTTCCTAAATTATTTCTTATTACTCGTGTATTAAGAATACAAGCAGCAACAATTTATCAAAAAAATCACAGCTTGCTTACAATCGCAACTTACGTCGGTTTGTAAAGTTATGCATGATTTTCCTGTTTAGATAAAACAGAGAAAATAATTAAACTGAAGGTATGTTAAGAGGACACAAACCATAAGCTATACACCACCAAAGCTCAAAATGTATGTTTGTTAAAAGCTAACCACTTATTATTTGAACAACCATTAAAAAAAATTCTATTGAAACGGCGTGAGCACGGTAAGTAAAAAAACGATGTTTTTGCGGTGTTGCTTTGTCAGTAAACATGAATTTTGTTCATAGAATAAATGTCTCGTAATTTGTATAAAACATCCCTTATGCTTGTCATCTGGTGAAATGCTGTCATTACACCTTTCTGTACAATGCACGAAATGAATTTTGTGAAGGCCAACGTATCACTGCTTTTCTTCGATCGTACTCATACATGTTGGTTTTGCTGCTTGGGTGGGCTGGAATCACTGATTTATCTCTAAATAAAACTTAAAGCGCTATCGAGAGTTATAAGTTCATACTCATTACTCCACTAACTTCTAACGAGTCACCATTTTCTAATTTCTAATGAGATCAACCACGGACTCAATAACAAATCTTCCTGAAAATACAGGTTCAAACCTCATTTCAGAAATATTTAAAAAAATCTGAAAAACTCCTCGTGGTTTGCGCTTTTTTTCAATTACATACTGAGTCGATATAGAAGTTCTGTCAGTCAATTATGTAACCATGCATTCTTATTGATAACAAAATATTCGTAGCATTTTGTATTGTTTTCGTACAATGAACGAGTGTTCTTTCTGTGTCAACTAACGCTTCGTGCTTTTAACAGTTATGTAACAGCATGTGGCATTGAATACGAAGGTAGTTTCTTGAAAAGTACAAATCAATTTCGTTGTAGAAAACAACGAATAGATTTGTTAGTTCTACATTCGATTTCGTAATAAAAACGAAATTTAATTTTCAGTGTGGACGAGCGGGTCGCGAGGAAAAGTACGTTTTCAGGGAAAACTGTTAACAAACTCCGTGGTTGTCGTATACAAAAATCCAACATGACTGCGAAATGAATATTTTGACACATTACAGTACTCGTTAGATTTCAGCATGGTTTCTATTTAATGGGATTCGATTTTGAAACTTGAGGATAATCGAGTATTTAAAATCTTTTTTTTTTCATTCCAGATCAAGTCTAGAATAGTTTAATCTTGTTGCCAAAATCGGACAGGTATTGTAAAATACTTTGGGTGAGAGCAGAAAAGTTAATCCAGCCGTCGTTCAGGTGGGTTGTCACAAACTAAGGGCTCGATTCCCGCTTCAGCTGATGGAACTCGATAATGTCCTTACTATATGGGTCCGGGCGTAGTGTTGTCCGTTGTATAATGTTAAGTGTTCAGTCTGTGCAGCAACTGGTTGAAGACGGTGTAATTCTCTCTCTCTATCTCTCTCTCTCTCTCTCTCTCTCACACACACACACACACTATCTAACTCTCTAACTCTCTCTCTCTCTCTCTCACTCTTCTCTCTCTGTCTATAACAAAAAAGGTTGCAAGCCCCCCCCCCCCTATTTGCAATCCTGGCTACGCCTATGACCATTACAACACAATTTATTGATCATTACAACACAATCAGCAAAGCTAAAGATACGTTAAGCTTTATTAATCGATTCCGTTTTAACTTTCAATACTCATATGCTATAAAAAAAACTATATATTGATTATGTCAAATCAATGTTCGAGTATGGCAGTATAACTTGGGCACCTTTTACAATCACACATGATGAAATAATAGAGTCGGTACAAAAGCTATTTTTATTAAGTGCACTATGCAAGTTATGTTGGAACATATTTCCGTTGTCATCTTATAAATCGCGATGTATGCTTCTTAACATTCAGACATTGAGAGAAAGTCAAGGGATTGCTACGTTATTATTTATTAACAACATCGTTTCTTAAAAAAAAATAATCAATGTAACCCCTTTTACATAACAATACGTCATTGGCGACATCGATTTTTGCTAAAATTGAAAATTCAATCAAATGATGAATATTTATTTTAAAAAAAAACACTGCAAAATTATTGACTTAACAAAGTTCAAAACAATGTTGAAACAATTGGATTAAATACATAGAAGTATTAAAAGCATTTAACACTAACTCAAAATTATTTGGTTATGTGATGTAGTTTTAAAGGTAAACAATGTTATAGGCAAGGTCCGAAAACAAGATTGACGCCAAATAAACATCACGGAGTGTTGAGACGACGATCGACTACGATTGGGTCCATCGAGTGAAAACTGAACTGCGAACTCTCCTCAGACGGCGAGACTGTCGAAGTTTAGCCATGGGCCGATTAGCATAGAAACTACTTCTAAATACATCAGAGGTTACACAGGCCGTGGTCTGACTTATAAGGTGAGTAAGAGTACCTCCAATGCTGAATGCACAAGTCAAAAAGAAATAGAAAAAGAATTAATACGGAAATTATTTCACAACCAACTATTCAAAATCTCTTGCCAACAAAATACAGCACTACTAATACTATAACACATAAGCATATAATGCCCACGCAAGTCGAGACGTTGATAAACTCAAATGGATTGAGTCGCACACCTTGGTCAAACTGAATCGCAAAATCATTGCGTTTATCACAAAAACACTTCTTCTCGTCCGCCACCCTATAAATGTCTTCATACTTTTCAAAATCCTCTAAAAAATCCTGTTCCATCATATTGATGGCTAGCGTGCCGACGGTATCGTTCAACATTTCGGTATTATTAGTTTGAACGGTTCCCCGCAGGTAAAGCTTTTGTTTAGATAGATCCACATGCAGCTGGTAATCTACTGTTTTACAATTCGCCCAGTTCCATTTGAGATGCGTCTTTCTCAAAAATTCTCCGTAAGGCAGTCCAACGTTCTCCGTGCATACTATCGATGTACGGAGGATGCCATTCTGATAGGAAACAGTTGCGGTGAGGCAATCTCCGAGCTGATGAATTTTGAACACGGTGTTGAATGGATTGAGTGAGTAACCATTCCCTCGGAGGTAGGTCAACCGGCCACTAATCACAAAGTTCTGCAATGGACTCGAGCAATTGAACATAGTCGCTGCGCTGATGAACATTGCAGAGACAACGATGATGACTGCGGGACACTTCATTTTGGTCTGACCAAATACTTCGAAAAAGTTCACGGAGGTTTCCACTTAGCATTCTGGAAAGTCATTAGGAGGGACAGCAATTACTGCAAACAGTTGAACCACTTCTAAAAATTGAGCCTAATGACCCTTTCGGTTAGTGACCTTTTTATTGATGAAACTGAAAATAACCATGAGTGTTCTGAGGAGTGCATCTAAAAGTGGTTATACATTTTGAAACATTATAAAGGGTGTTCCGATCAAAATTTGGTTAAATAAGAATGAGTTTAAATTGATTACATTTTTTAAATAAAAAATCATACTATGTTTCTTTAGGAAGCTCATCCAGATTGTTCGCCACAGAACACCAGTTTGCCATAAGCTGAAGATACATTTAAGACAAAAAGTCACAGCTAGTATGGCACAGAACTCACTCCATCCCTATTTCCCCTACCTTCCTAGAGAACCAATAAGTTCCAAAGCATCTTTACGGCAGCCTATCAAGCAATAACGTCACCTTAAATGCAACATAAATTCCGCTTTTGGCAAAATATACAGCTGCTTAACTGCAATGCTATGATAATGCTTCATTAATGCTATTTTGCCTTCGAAATGCTTATTACAGGCTACAAGCATTTAATTAGCATTTGAAAATCTACTTTAAAACAGATTCAAGATGCTGATACAATGCTAATATAATGCTTGTAGCATCTGAAATGCTGATTTAGGGTTGATTCACTGCATATGCTAATGCTTATTGGTTACCTGGGTGGCCATGCATTTCATATAACGAAGAAAAGAAAATAAACTATTGCTTCACAACGTTGGCTAAATAATCTGATACTTGCCGAGCAGCCGATTGATTTAGGACCAATGGGGTTGCCAGCAGTGAGCAAATTTTAAATCGCTAGTTTTCTATTGATTGTTGCTTTGAGTACGTTGTAGACAGTTTGTTTGGCCATTTTAACGATTTCGCTAAATCGGCGTGCGAGTATAGACTGTTCCGATAATTATAAATACACTAATGATTAACCGTCAACTCAAAGTGCGTGCAGTATTCAACCAACTTTTGGCTGCGTCCTGTTTTTTACATCAAAATTAAACAGATGTTGTCATTTTTTCAATTTTCGTTCGGAAGTTTGAAAATGCGTGGTCTTTCTCCCAGGCAAAGAAAACGGATTGTGCGCAAACGGTGCACCGTCAGTGGTCTTTCGATCAGAAAACTGGCTTGGGAAGAAGGTGAGTGCTTCGAAGCAGTTCAAACCGCATTGCGAAAGTATCAACAACAGTGCTCTTTCGAAGATTCCGCGAGACGGGGAAGAAAACCCGGCCCCGCTGACCCTATTATCGACAGAAAGGTAAGGGACTCTTTCAAGCGTTATCCTTCAGCATCAGTCCGAGATGTGGCGAAAAAGCTAAGAACTTCGGCGACTAATGTTATGCGTGCCAAGGAGAGAATGGGCCTGCAGACTCGTCGGAAGCAGAAGCAGCCAAAACGAAGCACCAAACAGGCTGAATTTGTGAAACCGAAGCTGTACGACAAACTGCTGACCAAAAAATCGGTCGTATTTGTACCAAAGGAGATGAATCCACCAAACTGCCCAGAGATTCACCATATCGGAACTTTCTGGGCTTTGAGGAAAGCGAAGCTGATAAAACACATGAAACCAGCGGATAGTGTTGAAAAATTTAAGAAAGATTGGTCAAAAGTGGTGAAATTGGTAGGAGAAAGCACTGTGCCGAAGCTTATGAGTATTGTTGAGGGAAAAGTTAGAGATCTTGCCTACCCTACGAAAAATCAAGCAAATTGAAATGAAGATGGAAAGAAAACATTGTTATTTACTATGCTTGAGAATAAAATTATCAAAAAACACAATATGGTCTATTTTATATGAGAAAGAAAGTGTATTTATATTTTTAGGAACAGTCTACAGCTTGAATGTTTGCTATATGCGAGCAAAACTTTGATGCGTTGCTACTCTTTCTTGCGCGCCGTTTTGATAATTGAAGAACTAATGTCAAAATGAAAATAGGTGCATCACGCACTATACATATAATAACCATAGAGAGAGAGAGAGAGAGAGAGAGAGAGAGAGAGAGAGAATGAAAGCCGTCGCCATTGACAGTCATCGTTAGCCACCGGATCATAAATCACTAATTAATCTTGGTTTGTGGATCAGCACTGGTCATTCCTATAATGTAAATTTTTTTAGATTCCAAAGTGGGAGTATTGGGGTAAGTACCTCGCCAGGAGAGATGGCTTATTTTTAGATGCAAGCCATGGCATGCGGCATATCAAATTTAATGATTTAATGATTATGCAAAACTACGCCATTGGAAGACGTTGTGGGGCTTGCTCACCGTACTGGTCACCTGAGAATGCCCTCCGGAATAAAAGCTCATCCGTCAAAGTTAGGGTGGCTCTTTTGTATCCGTTTTCCACCAGGAAAGTAGCCATATTCAAATCGTTACCAAAATATGATTTTGCCATACAGGGTCATCGGAGGGCATTCTGATTTTTGGGCTATATTTTCCACTTAGGGTGACTCATCGATAAACCAAGAAACACTGGGAAAGCAGCCATATAACGGGTGTTCAATAAAAAATAAGAATGATTTCAACACCTTTCTGTAATTAAAGTAAACAGCGTAAAAATTTTTCTCTCCAAGAGAATTTCTCTCTGGACTCCCTAGAAATGGGTGGCATGTTTCTTTTCGCTCGGGTGCTGTCAGTTCAATCAAAGATGGCGTCGAAATAGCAAGCACTCCGCGAGCGTGTTGTACGGTTTTACGAAACGCATGGTCATCGTGGAAAAAAGTTTACGGTAGACCACTTTCGAGACGAAAACGTGCCCGTGAGTACAGTTTACCGGATCCTGGCATCCCTGAGCGTAGAGCGGAAGGCCGGTAGCGGCCGTCCGGCGAAGATAATGACGAAGAAGAAGAAGGAAGTGCTGAAAAAGCTGTTCGACAACAAGGACGGAACGAGTTTGCGTGACGCCGTGGGAAAATATCAATGCTCCCACACCTTGATTTACCGAACCCTCAAGATGGAGGACATCATCTGTAGGAAGAAGACTCGGTCCCCCAAGTACACGGACGAGCAGATCGCGACCGTGGAATCGCAGTGCCGGTGGATGACGAAGAACTACTGCGGGACGTCGGTCATGCTGTACGACGAAAGTTGCTTTCCGCTCTCGAAGACTCACATTCCAGGAAATGACAGCTACTATTCCAGCGACAAGTCAGCCACACCCCCGAAGTAAAATATAAGTTTAAGCATAAATTTAAAAAAAAATTATGCTGTTCATCGCCATATCGGACAGAGGGATTTCAAAGCCGTGCGGCGTGGCCGAGCGGTCTGGCGCTCAATCAACAAGTATACCAGGAGGAGTATCTTTAGAAAATTCTTCTGCCATTCTTAAAGGAGCATGGGGATGGGAAGTTCGTCTTCTGGACGGACAAAGCGTCTTCCCATTACGCCAAAAAAACGCTGGAGTATCTTGAGCAGAAAAAGATAGCGTACGTGCCGAAAGAAAGGAACCCGACCAACTTGCCCCAGTGCCGTCCCATTGAGGATGTTTTCGGCTCCCTCAGTGCCCTAGTGTACAAAAATAATTGGCGGGCCAAGGATACGAAGCAGTTGACCACGAGGATCCGGAATTGTATCCGGAAGATGAACGTCAGTGCTGTTCATTTTTTATTGAAACCCCGTTAAAAAGCGTTACCTGAACATGGCTTGCGACTTATCGAAATTCAAAACTATATCATCTGAGGACATTCTGAGGATTTCTAACCTCTTATAGCGGTCATCAGAATGCGAGTTCCACCAGACTAGTATTCAAATCGTTGCCAAAACCGGTGTTTACGGCACACTTATGACTTTCCTAAACTAGGTCATCGGACGACATATAGAGGATATGATCCGAGTTCCTCATGATTTGTGGCCATATTCAAATCTTTACCAGAACCTGTACTTGCAAATAATCATACTTCACGATGTACCTAAACTAAGTAATCGAAGTCATTCACAGGATTTTCTACCACATTGGTTGCTTATGGTAACGGGATCAGAGTTCCACGGGGTCATATTCAAATAGTTTCCAAAAAATAACTCCCGACACATAAAACTTCATGATTTTCAAAAACTAGGTCATCGGAAGATATTCAGAGCATTTTTGACCGTACAGCCCTCTTAGAATGGCCTTGCGGGATTCAAGCTCCGGCAGGATGGGGCCCATATTTTGATCCTTACCAAAACATAGCTAACGAAGTATCAAAATCCATGCTTTCACAAAACTAGGTCATCTAAAGTCATTCAGAGGGTTTCTGATTATTCTGGCCACTTAGGATGGCCCTTTTGGGATCCTCGTTCCCACAAATAATGCCTTGTTCAGATTACAGAGTTGTAACATAATACAAGGCTATCTTGATGACGTTTTGACGTAGGACTACGTCTGTGTTTTCAATACTGGGGTACACGTTCGAATTGCGAAAATTTGGAGCGTCACGAAAAATATATAGGTTTTAAACGTTAATAACTAAGTCATTCCACGATTGATTTCCAAAATGTTTGCACCAATCGATCGGAACATTTTCTACGCTTTGATTTAAATATTTCAAACTATTGATTTTTAACATGCAACTAATAAAATTAACGCAAATATGAAGTGATGTCTTATAATATCGATTTTTCATAGTAAATTTACCAAATGCACAGTACTTTCCGCGCACAGACTTCATATTTAAGTAAGGAACGTCTCCTAGGAAGCCATGAATGTTATATAAGGGGTACACCTTCGCATTTTGATTTAGTTTTCCGGCGGTCGTGGAGCTGTGCAGAGTAGGATCTGCAGTTGGACGAGCAGTCGCTGCCCAGAGAGGCGTTGGTGCAGTTGCCTGCTGTTGCCGATGTTCCCGTCAACCTTGCTGCGAGAAACATGGCTGCTGAAGCCTACGAGTTGGACGGAAAAAGCCGCCCGTGACAACGAGACAAGAATCAATCATCCCACGTCACCTGCAGATGGCCACCCGCAATGAAGAGGAGATGAACCAAGAAAGAAAGTCCAAGTTCAATCGCGAACTGTTTCTCCCCCGTTAACTAAATCCGTTCTTTTTAGAACGACCAAATTAGTTTGCCAACTAAAGAGTTTATTTGGTTGAAATTTTCTCTTGTGCTGTGTGAAATTAATTTCAATTACCGCGCCCCGTCTGAACATGGCATTCATTAAACGCCGTAGTAAATGACAAAGAACGTTTAACAACCAACGTACGGAATTCGAGCCGAACTTCGTCACTTCAGACCGTCCATGTGGTGGAGTTCGTTGTAGTTCCTAGCTATGCATAGCGAATTAGTTGCTGGCGGTGGCAAGCAAATTAGGAAAGTTTCGGTTAAGAAAATCATCCGTCTTGCGTGTAATAATTAAAACTAATTATTGTGGCGCAATAATTGAAGTTCGTCCCCTTTGATGCAATTTGTAACACATTGCCTTCGTTGGTACCGCCTTCTTTCGTGCACTAGCATCCGATGCCTTTACCTAATAGCTTTTAGCAGAACATTTTGATTCAGTCTTACGACAGTCGTTAAGCTGTGCAGTGGCTGTAGGATCGCAGTTGGCGGCGGCGAGCAGTCGTTGCCAGAGAGGCGTTGGTGCAGTTGGCTGTTGTTGCCGATGCTCGCGTCAACCCCGCTGCGAGAAACATGGCTGCTGAACCCTACAAGTTGGCGGGAAAGAGCCGCCCGTGACAACGAGACAAGAATCATTCATCCCGTGAGATGAATCAATTGAGAAAGCCCAAGTTCAATCGCGAACTGTTTCTCCCCCGTCCACTAAATCCGTCCTTTTCAGGACGACTAAATTAGTTTGTCAACTGAAGAGTTCGTTTGGATGAATTTTTCTCTTGTGCTGTTTGAAATTTCCATTTCCGCCCCCGGCTGAACATGGCATTGCTTTAAACGCCGCGTCCTGGAGTAAATAGCAAAGCGCGTTGAACAACCAATGAACCAACAGATCCATAAATATCTTCTACGCGTTAGAGATAGTGGCCCTCTCAACCGCCGTAGAAAATACAACCGGGGCCGTATCATAATTAAGAGCCACCAAATGCTTTCTAAAGAATTACAATAGAATTTTCTTGGCCCTTTTCAGGACTGACTTCAATCAATTAGCGGATGGCCCTGACGTGTATAGGAATTAGATTGCTGCGTAGTACTACGTCACCTTTGCGCACAACCCCATTGGGCTGTACCTTGTAGTTTTTCATGTTGAAGTTATTTGACAACCGTTATCACATGTTATAACTCTGTAGTCTGAACAAGGCATAAGTGACTATATTCAAATCCTTTCCAAATCGTGGTATTGTGAAAGATCGAAGCATGCTGTGCTCGCGAGTGGACGTGTTTTTGTCTCGGTTGTCAATTTTTGTTGTTCTACACCTCATATACTTTTTTAAATTAATATGATTTCTTCTTCAAGTGAAACAAGTGCGATGGACAGTCTATCAAAAGAAAAATATGTTTATCAGTTGTGTCTGCTAAAAGGTCCTCGGTAGAGTTGATTATGGTATCACAGGATATGGAGCAGGCACCGGAAGCATAACCAGTTCAGAACTGAGAGTGCTTATGCGATTTTTGAAGATTGATTGAAGAACTTGAAGAACTTGAATATATTTTCGCTTGATGACGGAGAGTGGAACAAACTAATAACTGATCCAGCTGTCAGAAGACCTCTTGATGAGCTCGAGCCATTGTTTTTTTTTATTTGAATATTTTTCGTAACTTTAGTAGAAATATCAAAAGCATACGAAAAACCGCTTTACTTCGTGAAATGACGAGAATCTGCTGAAGAAACCACAATTGCCAAAATTACGGCACTCTCTATGCGGCGACCAGTCATTGCTCAGCCAGTTAACATACTCTTATTTTTACCGACTTCTTGTTTCCCTCGAGTTATTTCGCGTCTGTGTTATTTTAAATAATCGTCATAAATGGCTTGAAAAAAATTACTTCACTTAACCTTCTTAGACTAGATGCTCCCAACGACCATTTTTAAATAAATTTTTGTTCTGTACACCAAACAGGGCATTCTGTGCAACTATTCACTCCAACTATTAATTTCCTTTTTCCTTTGATATCTACTGAACGCTACGTGGGTTCCCCGTGTCTTCGTGGAGATGTTTGCGTTAAGAAACGTAACTGGAATCGTTTCATGGTGACATGCAATATGTTCAACGAATTATTCCTCATCGTAGCTCCATTCACGAGGTGTGCAAACGTCAATGCTAATGCTAATACTAATGCTAATATTCAAATCCATTCCAAATCGTTTTCTCTTTCAACGGCATGTCTTCTTGAAGGGTGGAACAATACGTCGGCAGCAGACCGATTCCAGTCTTCTATCGCTATTACCCAGCTTGTGTCATACCAGGTACTATAATTGTTATATCTGTATTCTCCGTACGTGGAGTAACGATTATGATGTACAAGGAGATGTTTCGCTCATCGCCATGAGGCACCAAGAGTGCATTCTATTCTTTCAATACTTCTATTCAATTTTCAACCTACCGTACACTGACGGAACTTTCAACACTTACTCTTCATATCTTTCATTCTAGCGAATATTACTGTCCACTCATGGTGCCTCATGGTGATTTCTAGGTTAGTCAAAAAGTTTTGAAAGTGACATCTATGGAGCAGTAGAACAACCAAAATTTCTACACCATTTCAATATTTCATCTATCATAAGAACGTACTAAAAATTTCATTTCGATCTGTAAATTCATTCTTTGTTTACAAGCAATTTGTAGTTGATGTGTCAGTGTATTTTTTAACAATGGAAAAGTCCGAATATCGTGCAGTGTTCGTAGAAGCTGATTTGTTCTCCTGAATATATCCGACGACTTTTTGGTCCAATTTGGGATTGCTGGAACCGGGTATTTGTCCAGTTCTCGGCAGATCCTGCTGGGTGTTCTGCTCACCATTATTTTCCAATCACTCGTTTTACACTTGCTGGATGCACTTTGGCCTTTTTGGCAATCTGATTGTGCACTACATCATTTTTAGTACACCAAGTGTGCAGAATTTTTGTTCGTTCTTAAAAACTGTGATAATTAAAAAAAAACGAAAAAAAACTAAATACGCTTTTTGACATGTAAACAAAAACGTAATACAAATACACGTTAAAATAATATGCACCAATTTAAGCTCAATTTCTTATCAAATGTTTATAACAACTTTTCGATACACTCTTTACAGAGAAAAGTTCACCATAGAGAACACTTACCCGAAGCAAGTTGTGTCCCTGCACGGCGTCTCTTTAGGCCAATTTGGTCAGAAATTCTGATAACGTCCTCTGACTCCAAATTTTTGTAAAATATTATAAGTCGCAAGTACTTATCCGGAGGAATTCAGGTCTTAACACAAACCCCTTAAATGGTCAGTATTATCAGAAATCCTCAGAATATCTTCCGTTGATCATGAAGTTTGATAGTGCGTAAGCCATGTTTTGAAAAGATATAAAAATATGAGCCCCTTGCCTGGAGGAAAATCCTGCAGGGTGACCAGTATTGTCGAAAATCCTCAGAAACAGGATATAATGACCTTTTTAATTAAGATTAACATGACCTAAGCCATGTTTTGTCAACGATTTTAATATGGCCACTTTCACGGGACTCTGAAGAACCACACTGTCTGCTCTAGCTATAAACAAGCAATGCCTCGCGAATAACGCCACTCAGCCTTGTACAATTTCTCCATAGGTCGAACCCAAGAAATCTTCGGGAAATCGGAGAAAGAAGAGAGAGTGCTGGCTATCATCGATACAGAAGGGCCAGCGATTGTAGAATAATCTCTCGTGTTGCCGATCGATTTCGAAAAAGATCGCGGGGAAATTTCCGTAAAGTTTGGCTGAAGATACCTTCCCTAATCTGACGATCACGGTTTCATACCACTTCTGTTTGAATCGCAGATCGCAGTGGAAGTTTGTGTCCGCGTTATCGTTTGTTTGTGAGTGAGTAAAAAGCAAGGTGGTTAGACTTTCGGCTTTAGATATCTAAATTTGTTTCTCCTCGTCTTTGTTTAGCCATTGTTGAACATAGTTTAAACCGTAGTACGCATCGTAGGTTAGATTGTGCGAAAGTTACATTTAGATCAGGTAAGGTGATAATTGTGCTCGTCAAAAGGTAATGTGCTAACTGTACTCGTTGTACTATTGTGTCTAGACCCGCCATCGCCTACGTGCATCATTGTTCCACCTGCGTTCCGAGATAAAGATTCCGCCAATCATCACTTTGTCCGGTACAAGGAATCCCCCATCAACCGTCATCCGTCGACCACCAACAGCTCGCCAAGTGTCGTTAGCTGACGACAAGGAATACTTGTTCTTTCGTTTGGCTGAAGGTTAGTATGTGAATGCATGCATTTCATCAAAACGATATTAGATAATGCTGATTTATAGTTTGGCAGCGGATAAACAAGAGTCGAAACAGACAGGGTCACATCCTGGTTGACGCCCCAACGTCGACCGTGATTTCCGTTCCGGTCATCAGAAGCTGTTCCAGGACTACTTTAGCTACACGTAAACCTACAAATAGAAGCACTTTCTGCGTTTCCGCATGCCAAGGGAGGTGTTCCTGGACATTATGCGACAACTAGAGTCAACTAGAGGCTTCTCCGACATTTATCTGTATGAGCTGTTTGCAAGTACTTATCATGACCAATCTATCAATAAACAAATTGTTTACTTTGAAGACTTCATTACTTTTAATTTCCGAGCAATCGAAAAACTATTTGAAATCTCGGAACCGCTGCATTTCGATCTAGTCAGCGTTTTCCGGAAAATGCAGTGGCTGAAAAAATTAAGACAAGCAATCGTTATTTAGGAATGAAACGAAAAGGCATTTCACAAGCACCAGGAGAAACTTGAGGTAATTATCAGCATCCGAGGCGAACAACACAACTTTTTGTCCGCCGCCAGCATCACACGCTGCAAACACGGTTACTTTTCGGCTCACAAATATACCTCAGAATATACTCAATAAAATTGAGTTATTGTTTAGTAAAAGCTGAAATTTTACTCAATAATTGGTATTATCAAGTAGCGTGTAGTGTTTTGGAACGGTATTTTTCTTGTTCCAAATTGCTGAAGGAATAGATCAAAACATATACCAGTTTTAAAATGATGCAAAATAGATCCCGTATAAAACCAAATTTACAACACCGGTGCAGCGATATTTTAGCGTTTGGTCTAAAAAAATAAATCCAATCCACAATTTGGATCGCCGTTGAAGATGCTTCAATTAGATTATAAGGGAAATTGTGTTGGCACGTTGCTTCGCGTAGTTCGTTAATTAATATGCGTGACGTCTTCCGTGTGATCGGAATTTGATGTTGTGTTGCGTTCTCTCTGTTGCGATCGCGGCTCTGGCGGAATGTATGTGAAGCTACCTATGATGAGAGCTTGACGTGATGTAGCATCGTTTTAGGTTTGGGTGTTCTCTACCCGTGAGCTTTGATGAGGTATTTTGTTGATGCGTTAGATTATGCTACATTGCTATAGAGTTTCTTAACCATCCTATTCCGGTTCGGCTCGATCTCATCTTTTCAGAAAGATTACAAATGGGAGCCTCATCTGGGCAAAATAAACTTGGCACACGGTCTCCTTTACCGGAATGGCGCTTAAGCCGCGTGCTTACGTGAGATCGGCCAGTGACGGCTACAAGTGGCTAGTATGATAAACAAATCCTCAGAATGCCCTTCATTAACCAAATTTAGCAAAATTATAAAGTTTGAAATGTAGCAAGTCATGATTTGCTACCGATTTTAATATATTTGCTTTCCCTGTGAAACTCTCATACCAATAAACTACCCTAAGAGCCTGAATGTTTCTTTCTACGGGAGATTGGGGGCGTCTTAAAGAAATACTCATCCGTCAAGTGTAAATTTTGATCGTGATACCCTTTATGATGCTTTCTGATTTTAAATAATACATGCCACGCTCAAAGCATTCCAGTATTTTAACTTTTGTCAAGAAATAGTATCATTTCATACCTGGAGTAAACCACGAGTTATCGTTCCACTTCCTCTAGACATAGTACTAGGTGGGGTGAAAAGTAACCTCCCCAATAAAAATAACATTGAAAATACCATACAATCTTATGTGCAAATACAGTGATATGAATGCTTGATACTGTAGATCTTTACGATAGGATAACAATTGAACATATTGTTTTTCACCATAGAATCAATTGTGAATGGCAATTCTACAATAGAAACAAACGGTTGTTAAGTATCGTAACAATATAAAAAATATTTTTTTCTCGAATAATTTCGAATAAATACTATTCATTTTATGGTTTTTTTATCATCAAAATTTCGGCTACAATAGAATTTATTGTCTATGTATCATGTTGACAACAGAGTCATTCTAATGGAACAATACATGAACAGTAAGGTGTATTGTACAACCATTGAATCAATTACTACTTTATGGTTCTGTATGGTAATCCTATTGTACTTTTTTATTCGGGCTCCTTGACCGCCAAAATACGATGCTACTGCAAAAAAGGTTATAGTGCCTTGTACTCCGTTCATATTTAGGCATACTCGCCAAATTTCAGTGCTAAAGGGCGATACGGTCAAAATTTGGTCAATATCAACTTGACGTATTTCTTTCAATTTTGCATTTAAAAAACCTGAACACCCCTCATTTTGAAGGTGTGTGTGTGTGTGTAGAATGTTGCTCCTATTTTGATTTTGGAATTCACTCTTCAGTTGTCAAAATGCCGTCCAAGCAAGAAGAGCAGCGTATCAAAATTTTGCTCGCGCATCGCGAAAATCCGAGCTACTCGCACGCAAAGTTGGCAAAATCGCTAAAAGTTGCCAAATCATCCGTTACAAATGTAATTAAAGTGTCTGGGGAACATTTGTCGACAGCCAGGAAGTCTGGATCGGGGGGAAATCGAAAACCGGAAGCCGCTGAGACGACAAAGAGAGTTGCCGGTAGTTTCAAGCGAAACCCTAACCTATCTCTCCGAGATGCCGCAAATAAGCTGGGTGTATCGTCTACAACCGTGCATCGAGCCAAAAAACGAGCCGGGACTATCGACTTACAAGAAGGTAGTGACTCCAAATCGCGATGATAAACAAAATACGACGGCCAAAGCGCGATCCCGGAGGCTGTACACGACGATGCTGACGAAGTTTGACTGCGTGGTAATGGACGACGAAACCTACGTCAAAGCCGACTACAAGCAGCTTCCGGGACAGGAGTTTTATACGGCAAAAGGAAGGGGAAAGGTAGCAGATATTTTCAAGCACACGAAACTGTCAAAGTTCGCTAAGAAATATCTGGTTTGGCAAGCCATCTGTACCTGTGGCTTGAAAAGCAGCATTTTCATAGCTTCCGGGACTGTCAACCAAGAAATTTACGTGAAAGAGTGTTTGAATAAACGTCTGCTGCCTTTCCTGAAGAAACACGGTTGTTCCGTACTGTTTTGGCCGGATTTGGCATCTTGCCATTACGGTAAAAAGGCCATGGAGTGGTACGCCGCCAACAACGTGCAGGTGGTTCCCAAGGACAAGAACCCTCCCAACACGCCAGAGCTCCGCCCAATTGAGAAATACTGGGCTATTGTCAAGTGGAACCTAAAGAAGACCAAAAAAACTGCTAAGGACGAGCAGCAGTTCAAGGCAAACTGGCTTTCTGCGGCGAAGAAGGTGGACAAGGTGGCTGTACAAAATCTGATGGCAGGGGTCAAGCGTAAGGCCCGGCAATTCGGATTTGGAAAAGCGGAAGCCTAACTGAACATTTTTCCTGAATTTTATACTAATTGAACTTGAAAAAGAAATTTAATTTGATTTTTTAAATAAACGATTTCACCGATTTACACGCGTTTTCCCTTGACCAAATTTTGACCGTATCACCCTTTATACTGCCCTTAGTTTTGTTTTGACAGCTGATTATTGTTGACGTGATTGGCATCATGTAGAATATGGATAAATACGATTTTCGTTCTCTCATAAAACATTATTTTTTTGAGAGGCAAAACGGCAAAGGAAACAAAAGAAAAGTTGGATAAGTATTATGACGGCAAATGTTCCGTCAGATTAAACCGTTAAATATTGGTTTCGAGAGTTTCGTGGTGGTCGCAACTCCACTTCCGATCAAGTCCGCAGCGGCAGGCCCTCCGATGCGGTTACAGAGGACAATGTCAAAAAAAGTTCATGAAATGGTGTTGACTGACCGGAAAGTGAAGGTGCATGAGCTAGCAGATGTCACAAAGATTAGTACTGAGCGCACGCGCCATATTTTGGGCGAGATTCTGCATATGAAAAAGTTATCCTGCCGCTGGGTGCCGCGCATGCTCACTCCTAACCAAAAACTCGAACGTGAGAGCACTCCGAAACAGTGTTTAGACTTGCTGATGTGGAATCGGAAGGACTTTTGGCGTCCATTGGTAATTGTTGATGAAACCTGGATCCACTATTACACCGGCACGAGTGCTCCAAAGTGGCCTAGGGAGGCTCAATTGGTCGGAAAGATGTTGGCGTCGGTTTTCTGGGATTGTCATGGCATACTCCTCGTGGACTACCTCGAAAAGAATAAAACCATCAACAGCGAGTATTACTGTGCCTTACTGGAACGATTGAAGGCTGAAATCGCTGCAAAACGGCCTCACATGAAGAGAAAAATAATGTTGTTTCTGCAAGACAATGCGCCGGTGCACAAGAGCATCACAACCACGGCTAAAATCAAGGACTTAGTTACGGCTCCCCCGGACTATTATCTGTACCCAAACCTTAAAAGATGGCTTATCAATAAAAAAATTCAGCTAAAGCGAGGAAATCATCGACGCCGCGGAGGAGTATTTTGCAGACCTTCCGGAAAATCGCTGGAAAAGTGTATCGTGCAAAAAAGGGGACTACATTGAATAAAATAAAAAAAACATTCAAAAAAATTTTTTTTCATTCCCAAGGAGGTTACTTTTTACCCCACCCCCACGGTTAATTTGAAAGAAAAAAAAAACTTCCTAAAGTATTAAACTTTTATCTGATCGTAAGTTGTCCTGCCCTTATATTCGATCGTGAACGTGCCTCTACAGTCGAATAAATTCTTATAAAACGACAATAGTTACAACATTCTTCCCAGGGCATAGACAACT
Source organism: Aedes koreicus (assembly GCA_024533555.2). Lineage (NCBI taxonomy): Eukaryota > Metazoa > Arthropoda > Insecta > Diptera > Culicidae > Aedes > Aedes koreicus. The sequence goes on along the minus strand of JAHHFK020002076.1, from coordinate 172,862 downwards.
ACTAGCAACACCAGAGCACAAATGATGATAGATATGTAATTCACCTCAAACGTACTGTGTCGCTCATCTTCCTCGAACTGAATGACAAAATCATTGCGTCTATCACAAAAACACATATTTTCGTTAGTTACACGGTAGCGATCATCGTACTTCTCGAAGCTATGCAAAATGTCATTTTTCTTCATATTGATCGCTATCATACCCTCGGTATAGTTCAACATATCGGTTTCGTTAATATGAATAGTCCCCCGTAGGAAAAACTTCTGTTGAGATGGTTGCACAAACAGCTGGTACTCCACTTGCCTACAGTCTGACCAGTTCCATTTTAGATGTGTATAGCTGAAAAAATCTCTATAAGGCAGTCCCACGTTCTCAGTGCATACAATCGAGATTCGGAGGATTCCATTTTGATAAGATACAATCACAGTCAAACAATCTCCGAGACGGTGAATGTCTTCAATGCCATTGAAAGGATTTCGAGTGAAGTCATTCACCTGAAGATATGTCATTGGGCCTTTGATGGTGAAGCGTTTTTCTACTGAAGATCCCTCCAGCAGCGCCGGACCCATGCAGTTCAACTGAGACGACAAACGAACGAAAACCAGTGTCATGACTGTAGAGACAACGACTCGTTCCATTGTTCCAACCGGTCCGAAGAATTGATTGAAACTCATGAGACGAATTTACATCACCAACCCTACATATATGCAACCGCATTGCAGACAGACAAAACAATTAAGCCCATTACACCAAAGTGTAAGAAATCAAACTAAAAGTTTTGTGCAGTTACTCAACGCTCCATTATTATGTTAGCTATCCAGAGTGAAGTTCCTGCGATAAGTGTAGTAAGGCCTTCTCAAATGAGATTATTTCATGAAAAATTTGAACCTGCATCAGCAATCTACACACTTAAAAAGTCCTAATTTTACATGTGACTGAGTGTTAGGTTTAAGGGAAAAGCGATAAAAAGGCAAATCATCAATTATATTAAGTGTTCCGTGACTGAAAAGCTCATTACTGACAGAAAAGAGCGTTTGATTGAAATTAGAGTCGCATCTGTGTTTCAAAATTACGTTAAAATTGACTCTCGTAAACAGGGTGCGACAAGAAAAACTGCGATATTTCTTTTCAAATCCCATTTTCAACTTTACGAACTTAACGTCGATCAACGTTTTCGAGTTCAGTTATCTTTATTAGAGTCCTTTCAAACAAATGTACTCCAAGTGCCTTCCATTTATATCAATGACATCCTCAACATAATGCCGGAAGCTAAAACACGCCCTTCGAACGTAGTCCTCTGACATCGACTGCCATGTCCAACGGGTTCAGATCCGGACATCTAGGATCTTTCCACAAATCTTTCGGCTAACACTTCATGCTTTCCATCAGCCATCGTTGGGTCCAATTTGACGAGTGACCTGGCGCTCCATCTTGTTGTAGAAGTTGGCCTTCACCCAAAGAAGCACTTGGTCCTTCAAAACACCGATATACATTCCGATATTGATTTTAACATCAGCATCAATGAAAACAGACGGAATTTCAAACCACTGGACGCCAAGCCAAACATCATGACACCAGCCGGATTTTTGGTTTGAAAATTAAACCTTACTTTCACCGAAACATCCTGAAGTTTCTTCGATGAAATGTCGGTCTGTGTGGCTGTTGGGCACAGCATCGATGCTGACCAGCTTTTTGTCGGAGAACAGGATAATCGTTTTCCCTCATCAACAAAGAAAGAAACTTCTTCGAGCGAGTCACTCGTAGTTCCTTTACCCGCTCTGTATTCAAGTGGCGTTTTACTCTAGCTCTGGAAGATGCGTGTAAGTCTTCTTTGATGATTCTTTGCATGGATTTTTCAGAAATATTGACTTCTTTGGGAAGTTTCCTGATGGACCGTACCTTGCTCCGAGCAATCTTAGCACGGACCGATTTGAACCGCGTACCTTCGCTTTCCGAACTCCGCAACTTAGGACCTTCATGTAAAAACTTTTTGATGCGATAAACTGTGGCCAAACGACATCCTACCAATCCTACCTAATCAATCTCCTTTGGAGTCTTCTGGGCGAGCAGCAAACTCGTAAGCACTTCCTTGGCGTTCATTTTCACAAATTTGAAATAAAACAATTCCTAAGTTCTCATGCAGCACTTGAAAGTAAATAAAAACAAATACACTGTCAACACAAATAAGTCATAAGTTACACAAATTAACCTAACATTAAACCCAAACCTTCTATATTTATATCTATCAATATATATAAAAATGGATTTCTGTCTGTCTGTCTTTCTGTCTGTCTGTCTGTCTGTCTGTCTGTCTGTCTGACCCTAATACCAACAATCAATATGCAACTAGCGATTTGAAATTGGTTCACTGTTGTAGAACCCCTTGGTCCGAAGTACACCTTGAAGACAGCACCTAACTATACATATTTGCGCCTTTGTTTTGATTTGCTGTGTTATTTTGACACAATATTTGAGAGTGTGTTCGTGTGAGTTCATTATTAGGGGCGTATTATTAAGCTTGGGACCTAGCTTGGGACCGATGTGCTAGTACTGACTGAGCCAAGAAAAAAATCGTATTTGTTCGGGACCTACTGGTCTTAGAGTCTATGCTAATACGCTCCGAGACTACTAAACCGATCGGCGTGAAAATTTGTATGCAGGGGATTTTGGGGCCGGAAAAGGTTCTTAAGATAGTAAGAGACCCCTCCCTCCTCTGAAAGGAGGGGCTCCCATACAAATGAAACACATATTTCTGCATAACTCGAGAACTAATCAAGCAAAGGAACTCAAATTTAGCATGCAGAAGTTTTTGGAGGCAAGAAATATTTATATGGTAGTTTGAGACCCCTCCCCTCTCTAGAAAGGGAGGCTGAAACAGAAGTTTCTGCATATCTCAAGAACTAATCAAGCAAATGGAACCAAATTTGGCATGTGGGGGATTCTGGTGGCGAAAAATGTTTCTATGGTAGTTTGAGACCCCTTCCCTCTCATAGAAAGGGTGCTGTCATACAAATGAAACTGAAATTTCTTCAGAACTCTAGATCTAATAAAGCAAATGGAACCAAATTTGGCTTGCAAAGGCAATATATGTTTCTACGGGTTCGAGACTCCTCCTCTCTCTCTGGTAGGGGCTCTCATACAAATAAAACAAAAGTTTCTACATAACTCGAGAACTAGTCATGTAAATGGAACCAAATTTGGCAGGTAGAGGTTTTTGAAGGCAAGAAATATTTCTAAGGTAACTCGAGACCCCTCCGCCCTCTGTAAGAGGGGGCTCTCATACAAATGAGACACAAATTTGTTGCATAATTCGAGAATTAATCAAGCATATGGAACCAAATTTGGCATGTGAAGGTTTTTGGAGGAGAGAAATGTTTCTATAGAAGCTTGAGACTCTTCCGCCATCTGGAAGGGGGCCAAGGGGGGGGGGTCCATACAAATGCAACACAAATTTCTGAATAACTCGAGAACTTATCAAGTTAATGGAACCAAATTTGGCATGTGGAGGTTTTCGAAGGCAAGAAATGTTTCTAAGGTGACTCGAGACCTTCCTTTCTCTGAGAGGAGGGCTCATATACAAATGAAACACATATTTCTGAATAACTCGAGAACTAATCTAGTAAATCAAACCACTTTTAGCATATGGGGGTTTTTGGAGGCTAGATTTCTATATACCTTAAAATGAATTTCTGTCTGTCTGTCTGTCTGTCAGACCCTTATAGACTCGGAAAGTTTTGAACCGACCAACGTGAAAATTTATATGAAGGGGTTTTTGGGGCAGGGGAAGGTTCTTATGATTATTTGAGACCCCTACTCTCTCAGGAAGGGGGGCTCGCATACAAATGAGACTCAAATTTCTTCGTAACTCGAGAACTAAACAAGCAAATCGAATCATATTTGGCATGTGGGGGGTTTTGAAGGCAAGAATGTTTCTATGGTGGTTCAAGACCCCTGCTCTTTCTGAAGGGGGGGGGGATATTCAAACAAATGAAACTCAAATTTTTATTATAATATAAGAGCCCAGTGTGATGGTTCGAGAACTAATCAAGCAAATGGAACCAAATTTGGCATGTGGGGAGTTTTGAAGGCAATGATTGTATGGTGGTTTGAGAAACCACCCCCTTCTGGAAGGGAGGGCATCCATACAAATGAAACACAAATTTCTACCAAAAATTAGAGTTATGCAGGTTACCTTAACACAAAACGTGTATTTCTCGGGTAAGAAGCATGTTTTGATACAAGTTTGAACCCTTGCTGCAAAAAAAAAAAACTCATTCCGAAAAAAAAACCATAAACGTACCTTATATTAAATATTCCTTAATTTAGTTGCAAGCGTACCAGCCCCCGCCGTGTTCAGCCAATCTATCTATATATATATGTATGTCTGTCTGTCTGTCTGTCTGTCTGTCTGTCTGTCTGTCTGTCTGTCTGTCTGTCTGTCTGTCTGACCCTAATACGCTCCGAGACTACTGAACCGATCGGCGTGAAAATTTGTATGCAGGGGTTTTTGGGGCCGGGGAAGGTTCTTAAGATAGTAAGAGACCCCTCCCTCCTCTGAAAGGAGGGGCTCCCATACAAATGAAACACATATTTCTGCATAACTCGAGAACTGATCAAGCAAAGGAACCCAAATTTAGCATGCGGAAGTTTTTGGAGGCAAGAAATGTTTCTATGGTAGTTTGAGACCCCTCCCCTCTCTAGAAAGGGAGGCTCCCATACAAATGAAACAGAAGTTTCTGCATATCTCAAGAACTAATCAAGCAAATGGAACCAAATTTGGCATGTGGGGTTTTCTGGTGGCGAAAAATGTTTCTATGGTAGTTTGAGACCCCTCCTCTCTCATAGAAAGGGTGCTGTCATACAAATGAAACTGAAATTTCTTCAGAACTCTAGATCTAATAAAGCAAATGGAACCAAATTTGGCTTGCAAGATTTTAAAGGCAATAAATGTTTCTACGGTGGTTCGAGACTCCTCCTCTCTCTCTGGTAGGGGGGGGGCTCTCATACAAATAAAACAAAAGTTTCTACATAACTCGAGAACTAGTCATGTAAATGGAACCAAATTTGGCAGGTAGAGGTTTTTGAAGGCAAGAAATATTTCTAAGGTAACTCGAGACCCCTCCGCCCTCTGTAAGAGGGGGCTCTCATACAAATGAGACACAAATTTGTTGCATAATTCGAGAATTAATCAAGCATATGGAACCAAATTTGGCATGTGAAGGTTTTTGGAGGAGAGAAATGTTTCTATAGAAGCTTGAGACTCTTCCGCCATCTGGAAGGGGGCCAAGGGGGGGGGGGGTCCATACAAATGCAACACAAATTTCTGAATAACTCGAGAACTTATCAAGTTAATGGAACCAAATTTGGCATGTGGAGGTTTTCGAAGGCAAGAAATGTTTCTAAGGTGACTCGAGACCTTCCTTTCTCTGAGAGGAGGGCTCATATACAAATGAAACACATATTTCTGAATAACTCGAGAACTAATCTAGTAAATCAAACCACTTTTAGCATATGGGGGTTTTTGGAGGCTAGATTTCTATATACCTTAAAATGAATTTCTGTCTGTCTGTCTGTCTGTCAGACCCTTATAGACTCGGAAAGTTTTGAACCGACCAACGTGAAAATTTATATGAAGGGGTTTTTGGGGCAGGGGAAGGTTCTTATGATTATTTGAGACCCCTACTCTCTCAGGAAGGGGGGCTCGCATACAAATGAGACTCAAATTTCTTCGTAACTCGAGAACTAAACAAGCAAATCGAATCATATTTGGCATGTGGGGGGTTTTGAAGGCAAGAATGTTTCTATGGTGGTTCAAGACCCCTGCTCTTTCTGAAGGGGGGAGGGGATATTCAAACAAATGAAACTCAAATTTTTATTATAATATAAGAGCCCAGTGTGATGGTTCGAGAACTAATCAAGCAAATGGAACCAAATTTGGCATGTGGGGAGTTTTGAAGGCAATGATTGTATGGTGGTTTGAGAAACCACCCCCTTCTGGAAGGGAGGGCATCCATACAAATGAAACACAAATTTCTACCAAAAATTAGAGTTATGCAGGTTACCTTAACACAAAACGTGTATTTCTCGGGTAAGAAGCATGTTTTGATACAAGTTTGAACCCTTGCTGCAAAAAAAAACTCATTCCGAAAAAAAAACATAAACGTACCTTATATTAAATATTCCTTAATTTAGTTGCAAGCGTAGCAGCGCACGCACCGGGTTCAGCTAGTCTATCTATATGTATAAAAATGGATTTCTGTCTGCCTGTCTGTCTGTCTGTCTGTCTGTCTGTCTGTCTGTCTGTCTGTCTGTCTGTCTGTCTGTCTGTCTGTCTGAACCTAATACGCTCCGAGACTACTGAACCGATCGGCGTGAAAATTTGTATGCAGGGGTTTTTGGGGCCGGGGAAGGTTCTTAAGATAGTAAGAGACCCCTCCCTCCTCTGAAAGGGGGGGCTCCCATACAAATGAAACACATATTTCTGCATAACTCGGCAACTGATCAAGCAAAGGAATCCAAATTTAGCATGCGGAAGTTTTTGTAGGCAAGAAATGTTTCTATGGTAGTTTGAGACCCCTCCCTTCTCTAGAAAGGGAGGCTGAAACAGAAGTTTCTGCATATCTCAAGAACTAATCAAGCAAATGGAACCAAATTTGGCATGTGGGGTTTTCTGGTGGCGAAAAATGTTTCTATGGTGGTTTGATACCCCTCCTCTCTCCAAGAAGGGGTGCTGTCATACAAATGAAACTGAAATTTCTTTATAACTCTAGATCTAATATAGCAAATGGAATCAAATTTGGCTTGCGGGGATTTTAAAGGCAATAAATGTTTCTACGGTGGTTCGAGACCTCTCCTCTCTCTCTGGTAGGGGGGGCGGGGCTCCCATAGAAATGAAACACAAGTTTCTGCATAACTCGAGAACTAATCAAGTAAATGGAACCAAATTTGGAAGGTAGAGGTTTTTGAAGGCAAGAAATGTTTCTAAGGTAACTCGAGACCTCTCCGCCCTCTGTAAGAGGGGGGCTCTCATATTAGTGAAACACAAATTTGTTGCATAACTCGAGAATTAATCAAGCATATGGTTTTTGGAGGAGAGAAATGTTTCTATGGAAGTTTGAGACTCCTCCGCCATCTGGAAGGGGAAGGGAGGGGGGTTTCCATACAAATGCAACACAAATTTCTGCATAACTCGAGAACTAATCAAGTAAATGGAACCACATTTGGCAGGTGGAGGTTTTTGAGGGCAAGAAATGTTTCTAAGGTGACTCGAGACCCTCCTTTCTCTGAAAGGAGGGCTCATATACAAATGAAACACAAATTTCTGAATAACTCGTGAACTTATCAAGTTAATGGAACCAAATTTGGCATGTGGAGGTTTTCGATGGCAAGAAATGTTTGTATTATGGTTTGAGACTCCTCTGCTCACTGACAGAGGAGTCTCTCATATAAATGAAACACAAATTTCTTCATAACTCGAGAACTAATCAAGCAAATGGAACCAAATTTGGCATGCGGTGGTTTGAGACCCCTCCGCCTTCTGGAAGGGAGACTCCCATAAAAATGAGACATAATTTTTGCATAACTCGAGAGCCAATTAATCAAATGAAACCAAATTTGGCATGTTGAGGTTTTAGGAGGCAAGAAATGTTTCTATGGCAGTTCAATACCCCTCCCCATTTTGAAGGTTAATGGGGAGCTCCCATACAAATAAAAAGAAAATTTCTGCATAACTCGAGGACTAATCAAGTAAATAAAACCACTCTAAGCATATGGAGTTTTTTGGAGGCTAGATTTCTAAACACATAAAAATGAATTTCTGTCTGTCTGTCTGTCTGTCAGATCCTTATAGACTCGGAAAGTTCTGAACCGACCAACGTGCAAATTTATATGCAGGGGTTTTTGGGGCTGGGGAAGGTTCTTATGATTGTTTGAGACCCCTACTCTCTCAGGAAGGGGCGCTCTCATATAAATGAAACACAAATTTCTTCATAACCCGAGAACTAATCAAGCAAATGGAACCAAATTTGGCATGTGGGGGGTTTTGAAGGCAATGATTGTATGGTGGTTTGAGAAACCATCTCCCTCTGGAAGGGAAGGCTCCCATACAAGTGAAACACAAATTTCTACCAAAAATAAGAACTATACAGGTTACTTAAACACGTGTATTTCTCTGGTAAGGAACATGTTTTGATAGAAGTTTAAACCCCTGCTTATTCTAGAAAAAAAAAAACTCATTTCGAAAATAAAACCATAACCGTGCCAGTTATACTAAATTTTCTTTCATTTAGTTGCAAGCGTAGCAGCGCACGCACCGGGTTCAGCTAGTATATATATAAAAATGAATTTCTCCTGGTTGTCCCCCCCTAAAACCCCCGGAACCTCCTTGCCCCCCCCCCAGACAATTTTTTTGCGGGGGGTTTTTGGGCCGGGGAAGGTTCCCAAGATGGTTTGAGACCCCTCCTCTTCCTGAAAGAGTGCCCTAATAAACATGAACGATACAGGAACGATATGATAGACAATATTACCATACCAGTTACAGTTGGGATGATACCCCGAATTGGCGGTTAGGCACTTCTTATGGTTATTGTTTATGCGGGTGGGCTCCCATACAAATGAAACATAAATGTCTGTATAACTCGAGAACTAATATAGCAAATGGAACCAAATTTGGCATGTGGGGGTTTTTAGAGGCAGGATTTTGTCCTATATCAGTTCAAGACTCCTCCTCTGTCTGAAAGCGAGGGGGGGCTCAGATACAAATGAAACAGAAATTGAACCGATCAACTTGAAAATTTGTATGCAGGCGTTTTTGGGACCGGGAAAGGTTCTTAGGATGGTTTGAGACCCCTACCACTTTTGGAAAGGGGGGCTTCCATACAAATAAAACACATTTTTTGCATAACTCGAAAACTAATCAAGAAATGGAACCAAATCTGGCATGTGAGGGTTTTTGGTGGCAGAATTGTGTCCTATAGCAGTTCAAGACCCCTCCTCTCTCTGAAAGGGTCTTATACAAATGAAACACAAATTTTTGCATAATTCGACAACTAATCAAGAAAATGGAACCTAATGTGGCATGTGGGGATTCTGGAGGCAGATTTTTTTTCTTTTGTGATTCGGGACCTCTCCTCTCTCTGGAAAGGAGGGGGGGCTCTCATACAAATAAACAGAAATTGGTACGATCGGCGTGAAAATTTGTATGCAGGGATTTTTGGGGCCAGGGAAGGATCTTAGGATGGTTTGAGACTCCTCCTCCCTCTGGAAGGGGGGGGAGGGGGTTTGCATACAAATGTAACACAAATTTCTGCATAACTCGAGAACTAATCAAGCAAATGGAACCAAATTTAGCATGTGGGGATTCTGGAGGCAGGATTTCTTTATCTATTCCTCTCTCTGAAAGAAGGAAGGGGATTCTCATGCAAATGAAACAGAAATTGAAGCGATCGGTTTTAAAATTTGTATGCAGATGTTTTTGAGGCCGGGGAAGATTCTTATGATGGTTCGAGACTTCTCCCCCTCCTGGAAGGGGGTGCTCCCATACAAATGAAACACAAATTTCTGCAAAACTCGAGCAATAATCCTACAAAACGAACCAAATTTCGCATGTGGGGGTTTTTGGAGGCAAAATTTTTTTTCTAGGGGAGTTTGAGACCCTTCTCCCTTCTGGAAGGGGAAGCTCTCATACAAATGAAACACAAATTTTAACCAAACATGAGAATTATCCAGGCAACTACAACACAAAATGTGTTATACTCGGGTTAGAAGTATGTTCTGATAGATGGTCGAACCTCTTCTTAGTCGAGAAAGGGGAGTGCTTGAGCTACTCTCAGTGCTACATCATTCATAAAAATTTATGCAAGAGCAATTCAAAATGGCAGGATACGGCGAAGTTTGAAGATAAAATATTTGTGTATTAAGTTCTTCTACACAGAAAAAACCCACGTTGAAACTACCAATCCGAGGGTTTAATAAAAAAAACGAACACCTACATTTTTTTTGCAGAAAATAATTTAGGTTAGTTCTGCTATGCCGATACACTGGTATGTAAGCATTGCAATAGAAAATACTATGACCTAAAGACTGTATTCGATTAAATTTGGACACACAAAATAGGTCACCAAAAATTTTCCTTGAGCCCGATTTTTTTCAAACTTTCTGGAAATAAAGTACTACTAAATGGTTAAGTTTTGACAGCATTGGTTTATTGAACCTCTTCTCCCAACCCAAATGCCCGCACCTTTGCCTTGACCCCTTTCATCAAATTTTGGGCAATGATAGGACCGACTTGCTTACTTACTTTTAACCACACTTTCTTTAGTTCAAGTTCATTTTCTATCAGTTTTGGAGTTTTAACGAGTTTTGCCTTCATGATTGCCCAAAATTTTACAATTGGGCGAAGTTCCGGAGTGTTTGGAGGGTTGACGTCTTTTGGTACAAAAACTACATTATTATCTTTGTACCAGTCTAAGACGGGCTGGGCATAGTGGCAAGATGCCAAATGATGATGATGATGATGATATAATACTACCATCTATTGTAGCAAGCTAACTTCCCATAGCAGTGGAATAATCTGAAAAACGATTTGATCAGGATTCTATTATTGTTTGTGATCATCAAGCTCCTGTATGAAGGGCCAAAAACGTTTGGGCGGGCCCGTAAGCAGAGACACTTACGCGAAACCCGCGAATATAGGGAAAAGAATCTCCTTCCAAAAGCAAGGTCACACATACAGCACTAGAATCGAGCCCTCGTTTGACAGAATAAACCCAATAGATGGGGTCGAAGAGCCCGCCCTCGTTCCGCGAAATGTTAACAATAGGGAGGAGGCAGTCCCATGCTCCCTATCCAAATCGTTTCACTTGGGTGCCCTGATGGTCCTTCCCTTTCCCCGTTATATGTTATTTAATATTAAGTATATTTTGTACACGAAAAATTAGGATATCATTATAGACGAGAATGCTAATTTATTAAAATTTTAAAATTAAATGATGCATCCAATGGATTGTTACTGAAAAATAGATAAAAATTAGAAATGTATGAATATCCTTCTAGTTCCGGAAAAGCTGAAAACAGAATAGATCATTCCAAATATCTGAGATAAAATTTCAATAAAAGATATTATTTTATAAGACATGTTGTAATATTTTTCTTTATACTGTTCTAGTAACATTTCAAAGATAGCAATTGGAGTGATCGAAGAGTCCGGTTTGATGATTTCTGAAATAATGGCTTATCTTACCATAATACCACTAAACACAATATTAAAATATAATCCTACATTGCTTATAAGCACATGCCAGTCTTTTATGAATATAGTAGTTGAAGTTTAGAAGTCCAATTTTAAATTAAATGTTATGCTGAAATGCAGAAAAACAAATAGAGCCTTTGATGCCTGTCATGTTGCTCTAGGTTCTTACATGGTTTTGGAATGCAAAGATGATTCTAAAGCGTTATTATACATAGCATTTCAAGCTTATTGCTTTCACAAATTGCTTATTGCCTGCTCTCAACTCAGTGTTCCAAATGCACTTCCACAGTTATTAATTGAGAGCTTTCGATGCCGATGATCCTAATGCATGCTGAAATTATTATTAAATTATAATGGAAAATATGCAATATGACTTAAGGTACATGATGTTCAGTCGCACCCCCTCACTTCGCTATTGTCAGATTGACAACATTGCCCAGGCTACGCCAACCAGCGTCTCCATGTTTCAGCTGGCAGTCTTTTGTGATCATATGACTCGTGGAGGCGTGAGGTAGGAACTTGTGAGGACGAGAGGTCGGTCGCACCCTCCTTCGAAGTTGTCAACTCACCATTTGAAGCAGTGGCAAGATGCCAAATCCGGCCAAAACAGTGTCGGGCCATCGTGAGATCTCAAGAAGTGCAGAAGTCGTTTTTGGAGGCATTCGTCCTTGTAGATTTGTCCGTTGACGGTCCCAGAGGTGATGAAGGGCTGACTCATTTTGCCACATCCGCAGATCGCTTGCCAGACAAGGAATTTTTTGGCGAATTTCGACAGTTTCTTCTTCCGTACACTCTCCGGAACGGCCAACTTAGAGGTGGCGACGTAGTGTTCCTGTCCTGGCATTTGTTTGGTGTCGGCTTTAATGTAGGTCTCATCGTCCATCACAATGCAGAACGGTTTTGTGAGCCACTCCCTGTACAGTTAACTTGCACGAGTTTTGGCCAGCGAGTTCTGTTTATCGCTCCGGTTCGGTGCCTTCTGGACCTTGTACACATGTAATTCAGAACGTTTCATTGTTTTCTGCACAAAACAAACTGAAAATTTCGCCTTTTTCGCAACATCCCTGATCGAAATGTTGGGATAACGCTTAAATTGGTTCAATACCATCCTGGCCTTTAGATTGACCGGATTTGATGTGCCACGTTTTTTGCCACTACCATTTTTCCGCTTGGTTGTCTTACGGTCCTTGAACGTTTTGATCACATGAGATACGGTTGAATGTGCTATTCCGAGCTGTTTTCCGATCCATCGATGAGAATCGTTTGGGTTTTCGAAGTGAGTGCCCAAGATTTGTTGGCGCACTATTTCTTCATTCGAAGCCATCACTTAAATCACTCGACCGATTTTCACGAAACTCATGACACAATTGAGACAACACAATGAAATACATTCAGTTAAAATTTCAATAATTTTTACCCACACGCTAAAAAGTTACGAACAATTGCGTGTGTCCAAATTTCATCGAATACAGTCTTTATCAACATTTATGATAGTTTTCACGTAAATTCAGTAGTTTATACGGAAGTTATTGAAGATTGCCATAGTATTTTCTGATGGCCAAAATAGTACCCAAGTAGCACACTACGGTCATAATTAGTTGTAGTAACTTGATTTTGACTTAGCAAGTCATATTTATGTTATCTCAACCGAATGGCAACAAGTGTGTTACTAGGGTAGGAACTACCGCACTTTTTCTTTATGTGTATGTGCTATTGAAAAAAAAATGTGAATAAATTTCATTCTACGAACGGTAACGTTAATTTCGACTAATTTATGCAACGCAGCTACGTAGACAAAATTAAAAACAAAACATAAATCTTTAATCGAAGTCACACATTAGCAAATGAAAATACTTTAACAAAACACATTCCGAAAAACAAACATAAACGCGACAGTTCTATTTCATTTTCATTCATTTAGTTGCAAGCGTAGCAACGCTCGCACCGGATTCAGCTAGTTTATATCAGCGCCAACATTTGATTAGGGCAAGTCTGTTATAATGATTAAGAATTTCGCTGTAGCTCACATGGATTTCAGTATCAATGTGATAAACATATGGTTAGGATGAATGCATCAACCTGTCAACCATCAACATTCAACACTTTCATATGTGCGCATCGTCACGTCATTATTGGATACGAAGCGAGTGTGAAAGAGTTGGTTGATTTGTTCTGTCTCCCCTGTCGTGTCTTGGCATTGATCGATTTGTTTTGATTGGCCATATTTCGACAAAGATTTTTCATTAGGGCCTAACTGACAAACGTAAACAATGGCTTCTTCCGTAAATGTTTCGTAATAGAAAATATACCCGCGTAAGCTTCCAATTCTATCGAATAGAAGGGCTCTTGTTCTTCGAAATGGCTGTGGTAGATTAATGAGGCAAGTTTTCAAAGTCGACAAATTGAACGAAGAAGCCATTGTTTACGTTTGTCAGTTAGGCCCTAATGAAAAATCTTTATTGATTTCAGTTGTCAGATATCCAAAATTGTCAGAAGTCCAAAGTTGTCAAAATCATGTGAACGCAGCGACGCAGAGCTCCTGAAATTAACCCAATATGTATATCAGTTTCAAAGAGTTAAATTGCACAATTTCTAAAACAAAAATACTGCGATCCCTATCATCTACGGCATTTGAATAACTAACGGGAGTCACAGCTTCAATGATGGAACACAGAAAGATGTTTCATCCTTACGCAAATAACCAGACCACTTCTTCCCAATTCATTCCCTAAATTATCAACCAATCACTTTTCAGTGAAGTGGCAAATTTCCGACTTCCTTGTCCCAGAAAACCTCACTTCCACAAGCGATTCTTTCTGCACATGCACTGAAACGAACATAGCTCAAAAGAATCACACAAACATCCACCAACTGAACAATCAACAACAACAACGCCACCAAAACACAATCACATCAAAGCTTATGAAGTGTGAAGTGATGGTTCAAGAATCTCCCTAAAAAAAACCTGGAGCGGGAATAAATACCATCTCAACTTCCCTCTGTGTCCACAAAAGGGGGAGTGTGAAACTGCCTTTCCCGAAAAGAAGCACGGAAGAACAAAAAAACGGTTCTTCATACGACCTCCAGGCTTTCTCCCTCCACCACCACAGATCGCCATCCTCATCATCAACGATGCGTTAACTGAAGATGGTGTGGTGGTTATTTGAATAAGTAATATGATAAATTTTATAGGATTCTTTTTTTTTGTCTTCGGTTTTCCGTCTCGGTGGAGATGTCTCTGAAGATATACGATGAGGGTGTGGGGTAATTCAAGTGGCCATTGTTCTCGGAGGTACAACTCACTGTCTTCAAGACAGTCCGGCGGAGTGGGAGTGAAATTCGAAACGATATTGCCGATAAACGAGTGTTTGGACATGGAAGCAAATTGTCGGTCGTTTGATCTGCATACCGAATGAAAAATGATACTTTCTTGATTGGGGGCGGTGCTGCTGTGACAGTAACGTCAACATCTGCCAAAACACAAATTGATTGAGAGAATTTGAAGCAACAGATGGGGTGAACAGTTGTTTTGGTTAAAGAAACTGAAGTATCATTCTTGTAATTGAGATAGACCAATGCATGGCATTCATACCTCTCACGCCAAAGTCACGAGTTCAAATCTCACCTCCAAATAAGTCACAAAAAATACCTAATAGGTGCTTAAGTGACTACGATGGGAGATGAACCAGCTTGAGGCTGAAAATCTTGATAATAAAGTAAAAAATATAGCTCAGTGGCAAGAAGGCAGCCTTGCTTCAAAGTAAAACCGTACAACCGGGTACCATTGATCTATTTTTTTCACTAATTATTAAAGATTCCCTTTATACAGACCAGCTTCGCTTGTTTCATATTTTAAAGCTAGTACGGTAATTTAAAGTAATTCATATACATATGTTCATATTTTGCAATTGCATTGCAACAAAGTAAATCTATAAAATTAATAACTTTCAAAATTTAACAGGATAGATGGGACATATAGGGTGTCCCAGTAAGTCTAAGCACGATTTATAAAAAAAACAATACGAGCTCGGTTTTTAAGTAAATTGAATTTCTATCGCACTTTTATGCTCCCTACAATCTTCTTCTACAGTTCAACGTGACATTTAGGAGATCCATTTAATCGTACGCCAAAGAGCGCCTTTTGTTCTAACACTGCACATGAGCCTCAGCACAGACTGTTTGCCAATGATTTTTGATACTTTTTTCCAGTCTCTTCCAAAAGTTTTGATGCAATCCGCTGCCTTAACATGTTCGCGCAAATATGCCTTCACACTTAGTTTTTTTTCAATGAGGTCGGTAAATTTCTGCTGAGTTTTCAAACAGCTGAAAAAGTCAGTACACTTTAAATCATCAGCACATGAAATTTAAGGAACATTATTAAAATATTATATTTTTCTATCAATAAATAATGTTGAAATGAAGCATTCATTCAGCTGTTTGAAATTTTACCGAACAGATTGAGTGTGTTTGTCAGAGCCCAAAAAGTTTCAATTGGTCTTGCCTGGGGACAGTTTGGAGGATTCATCTCCATGGGTACGAATTCGACTCCGTTGGCTTTGTACCAGGCTACCGTGTCCTTTGCGGCCAAAACAGTACTGCACTATTATGTTCCCGGATCATGCAGAGCAGGCGCCGCTCCAAGCGTTCCCGATCGTAAACATCAGCAGTTATCGTATCGGTTGTTATAAACGGTTTTGAATGCTTCCACACTCACAAATTGCTTGCCAAACCATTGCTTTTTATCGAATTTTGCGGTAAAAATTGACATATAGGCATCGTCAATAGTTTGACCAGCACGGACCGTGTAGAACTGGTCACCCGAAAGCGTCTTAAAATTTCACGTAAGATTAATGATCCATACTTACGCATGCCGATTTTCCATCGTATAATTTACGAGCCCTTGGTTTGACAGATGCTGCTTATTTTCACTTCGTTTTGGCTTCTTCTGCTTCTCGAAAGTTCTTAGTCCATTTCGTGTCTTTGCGCAGTTGACGTTACTCTTCGAAGTTCACAGCTTTTCGGCCACATCTCGAACGGAAGTACGCGTTTTTACGGGCGAAAGCTTGCGTGATTTTCCGGTCCAGATTTTGATCCACAGGGCCCGATTTACATCCAGATTTTTTCAAGGAAGACTCCTCACCATACTTCCGAATCGCGTTGCGAACTGCTCCGATGCTCACACCTTTCATTTTCGACAACTGACTCAGCGAAACGTTGAGAAAAGTGCACCATTTGTGCACGATCTGTTTGCGCTTTTCCGGGGAAATGCTTGCCTTTTCATGCAAACTAAATGCACCGACACTTGAGACTAAAGGGTGTTCCGATCAAAATTTGGTCAAACAGTAATGTGTGTGAGTCGATCAAAGTTTTTACTAATAAGTCAAATTCTTTTTCTTTTTCAAGTTCAGTTAATACAATATACAGGAGAAATATTCAGCTAAGCTTCCTTTTTACCGAATGGGAATTGCCGGGTCTTTCGTTATCATCTGCCATAAGATTTAGTACAGTCTCCTTGTCCACTTTATTCGCCGCAGAATGCCAGTTTCCCTAATAAATTTCGTATGGTTATTTGTCTTAACGACCTATTTGGGGGTATCATCCAAACCATTAAAGAAATGGTTGGAGGATTTGTGATATCATCCAAACCATTAAAGAAATTGTTGGAGGATTTGTGATATCGTTCGTTTAAGGTAATTTTTTATCAGGGTTGCCTTGAACTGTTTCTCGCTCACAACAGCTTTTTGAGTCTTCTTAAGGTTCCGCTTGACAATGGCTCAATATTGTTCGATTGGGCGGAGCTCTGGCTTGTTGGGAGGGTTCTTGTCATTGGGCACCACTTGACTGTTGTTGGCAGCATACCACTCCATGGCCTTTTGTTCCATAATGGCAAGATGCCAAATCCGGCCAAAATAGAACAGAACAATTGTGTCGCTTCAGGAAAGGCAGTAACCGTTTTTGTAGGCACTCGCTCAGATAAATTTCCTGGTTGACGGTTCCGGTCGCAATGTAAACGTTGCTTTTCTAGCCACAGGTACAGATGGCCTGCCACGCCAGATATTTCTTCGCGAACTTTGACAGTTTAATGTGCTTGAAAATATCTGCCACCTTTCCCCGTCCGGTTGCCTTATAAAATTCCTGTCCAGGAAGCTGTTTAAAGTCTGCCTTGACGTAAGTTTCATCGTCCTGTACCACGCAATCAAACTTCATCAGCATCGTCGTGTACAACTTTCGCGATCGTGCTTTGGCCGACGTGTTTTGTTTATCTTCGCGAATTGGAGTCACCACTTTCTTGTAAGTCGACAGTCCAGCTCGTTTTTTAGCTCTATCCACGGTTGAAGGCGCTACTCCTAGCTTCTTTACGACATCTCGGACGGAGAGGTTGGGGTTCCGCTCGAAACAGCGGGCAACTCTTTTTGTCGTCGCTGTGGCCTCCGGCTTTCGATTTCCCCCCGATCCAGCTTTCCTGGCTGTCGACAAATGTTCACCGAACACTTTTAATACGTTGGTAACAGTTGATTTAGCCACATTCAACAATTTCGCCAACTTGGCGTGAGAGTAGTTTGGATTTTCGCCATGCACGTGCAAAATTTTGATGCGTTGCATCTCTTCCTTCGACAACATTTTGAAAACTGAAGTGCTAATCTCAAATGAAAAATAGAGGCATGCTGCTACACGCACGCACACATCTTCAAAATGAGGGGTGTGCAAAAATATTTTAATGCATGATGAAAGGAAATGCGCCAAGTTTAAGTCGACCAAATTTTGATCGAAACACCCTTTATTTGAAAAAAAAATCTAATCAGCGCAGCAGGCTACGCGAAGTATTCTGCTTTGAAGTCAATAGACGACTGGATGTTTACATCATTGAAGCAATTTGCGAGAGAGAAATGTTCGACCAACAATAGAATAGGGCCTATCAACATTTGTAAACAAACATTTCTGAGCCCTTTTTCTCGCAAGCTATTCACGGTAAGCTTCCTTTACCCATTAATGGGTACGATTTATTATTATTGTTATTCCTCCTGTGAAAATTTTTACCCATTTTACCGTAAAACTGCGTCTATCCATTTAAATGGGTAGGCGCAGTTTTGCAGTAAAATGTGTAAAAAATTCACAGGGGTAATAACAATAATAATAAATCGTACCCATTAATGGGTAAAGGAAGCTTACCGTGTAGGCTACACACGCCAACATACGGCATCATCGTGTAGGGGAAACTCTAGGACAGGACCTGCAAGCTCAGAGAGAGATGACCTCTAATAAATTTATCATTGCTATGATACGGAGGTCGCTCCAGTGTTGCCAGATATGTTTACACATGTAATCCCATTGAAAATAAAGTAATTATAAACATTTCTTTTGTCGTTCGGGAAATGAACCTGCATCAAACTAAACGGTAATTGATAAGGTTTCATTGAATTTCATTGATGCTTACGCTGCAAATTCTGCTGTGGGGAGAAATCTTGAGCAAGAGAATGTCTTCCTCACGTGCGTTCCCAATGCAGGCCTTCACCCACTTTCGGCGAACGATTGGATCTCTCGGGAACCGATGAAAATGGAGACCTGGATGTGACACGTCACTGCGACCACAATTTATCGCTTTGCACTTAATTTCGAACTGATTTAAAATAAACCACTGCAAAGGTGAACTTTTGTTCTAGTTGTCACAAACGAAAAAAATTAAAAAGCAGTGACTACTAGCAACACCGCCAAACCAACAACAAACTGCCTGCTTGTAACATAACTCGACGGAGGCGGTAGAGGTGGTTGTCTAAGCGATCAATAAAAAACGGTCTTTTTTGACATGTTAATGGTCTTGCTTTTGCACTAACAGTTATTGTTGGTCCTGTCCTAGGGGAAACTTTCCCCTACATAATGATGGTATTGGTTTGCATGGGTGGCCTACGCTTTTCGAGGAAAAAGGCACAGTTTGTTTACAAATGTTGATAGGCCCTATTTTATTGTTGATCGAGAATTGCTATTAGTTTCTGAAAATACATCTGAAACGTTGCATGTGTACCACAAGAATCCCGAAAAATGTAAAATTGTTCCTGGACACATCGAGCTTCTGAAGGAAGCGGCTGGAAAATTGCCAGACAATAGCATGGTGTTGGTGAAGGTAAATTACAAAATAAATACTTGATAATCGATTGAAATGTTTAAAACACTAATTAACAACAATCTCAGCTTTATCGCAAGAACCTCGGCAAAAACTTCCTGCGATCTGACAAACCTTTGGTGAAACCTACAGAACATATCGGATCCGAACGCTCCAACAACATCGCTGATAATTTCCAGCTTCCTTCTAATTGTCTCACCGAATTTTCGGAGCGAGATTCTGAAACCGCCGCCGCACCAAGACAAGCGAGTTGATGGACAAACAAGGGCATGACCTCAGGCAAAACCGGAGACAGTCGCTGAATCGCTGTTCACTATCTTTCCAATGACACGGGCATCTTCCGGAATTTTTATGCTCATATTAATGAGTTGTTTGATTATACGAATGTGACTACTTACGTCATGGTGATCTTCTATTGGTAGAAACTTCATAGGCTTGGGTGAACATCCAGCTATATGGAAATAAAATTAATTGAAAAGTTTTTTAATAATCCAGAACAAGCCCACGATGACATGGTACGATTTTGAAGAGTGTTGGTGAATCGCGATAAACGAAGAGTATCATGTGCTCCTTTCTCTCCACATTGTTAAAATGATCGAGCTGTTGCCTCCATTTCTGTTTTGTTTTGTTGGCAATTATTGAAAGTTTCCGCTATTTAAACCCTTTGTGGGTGACAGCACTCTTCAAAGGCGCGCCCCTTTATCAGTCAAAACCGGATTAATTGCAAACAAAACAAAAAATGACTCCGATACTGACCATGCATCAGCACCCTAATCATAACTAATTCAAACTATAGAACATTAAATAGAAAATGAGAATTCACATAAATGAAGACTAACCATGTTTTCCTTATTCCAAGCTCATCCTCGGTGGCACAATCCGAGTATTGTCACTTTTCACAAGGCATAAAATGTAATAAGGACTAATAGGGAAACTGTCCCCATATTAATCTCATTGTTTCTTTTTTTCTCCTACGATGAATCAAACAATTGGGCAGTTGAAGGATCGGTTTTGTTTTCTAATAATGTTTGCTTACGTTAAATAACTACAACAAACATTACTAACTAATCCTGTCACGTGTATATCGTTTTATTTCAAGTAGGATGAATTGCAAAGTGATGAGATTAATATAGGTACATCTTCCCTATATGTTCCTTTGACTACAAAAACAAATATGTTCCCCAGTTTGAATTAATTCAGACTAGGGTTCGGTGGTAGATCTGATATCCCGCAACGCACCACGAAAAGGTGATCTACCAGCATTACGGGTCAGTGTTTATGTATACTAGTAGTCAAATCATTGGAAACATATCATCAACACTCATGGTTTGAATCCAAGTTGTTTCCTATTTTAATTTTTTTCAGGATCATTATATTTCATACGGCATATTAATTAAATTCATACTGATTTCTTACGGCGAATAAGCATAATGCAATCTTATGAATATCGAAAGTTTATTTCGCTGAGGACCCACCACCATGCGGCAGCATAGTCGCATGTAAAATCGGTTAAGCATGTCTCTTTTTCGTTAAATTCGTCGTTAGACGGTTTTCAATTGTAGTCATGATTCACGATCATGGTTCCGACTGACAGTCCCACCGACTGTGGCTTTGCCTTCTTCTTTCCTACGCTCACATGCCTCGACCTTCCAATAACTCATCTAAATAAACTTTAGATATTCATAAGATTGCATTATGATTATTTGCCACAAGAAATAAGTATGAATTTCATTAATTAGCCTTATGAAACATAATGATGTTAAAAAACAATGATATCCCAAGTAACCACGAGGCTGTAATAGCATGCATATATAGGGCATATGTATTACGTTTATTGCATCATTGAAGTTGAATTAAAACTGAAACGGGCCCCACTAAGATCGAACTAACGCTATATCTTTTGGAATGCCATAAGACATTGCTAAAGTAGCATTATTGCATTGGTAATGCATCACCACATTCTTAAATCTAATCTAACGCTTCATTACTTGACAACTGTTAAATTAATGCGATCCCGCATTAATGATGTCGAATAAATACGATCCAGCAATAATGATGTTGATTTTGGGTTGAATAAGTGCAATAATATAATGCTTGTGGTTACTTGGGTAGTTGCACATTGATTGTTGGAAATAGGCTCAGAAGTGTTTGTTTACAAATGTTGATGGGCCCTTTTCTATTGTTAATTCAGACGTTTTTAGCTTTTATTTATTCTTAGCAGTCGTTAGTATTGTTTATTTGTTACTTGTTGTATTTACATTCCTTCATTTGTTTTGAAAGTTTAAATACAGTACCCAAATTTTACTTTGCTCGATCCCAGACATGAACTCGTGATCCTTGGATTGAAGGTTGCCTCATACTCCATTTTCTCCATCCTTGGTTATACATTTGACATAATTAATAGCCGTATTTTCATTTTCAATCTCTAATTTGCATGACATTGTTTAACAATCGTTAGTTAACAGTCACTTACCCAGAACTTTGACTGTGAATTAATAGAGTTTTATAACTGTTCTATAAACGTTCCATCACATATTCAGAAACGATAGTTTTACATGACTGATTAAGCGTTGCACAATTGCCGAATAAATGTCTTAATTTATATCTTGTAGCACTGTCTAATACCAACACATTTGTTGTTGGGTCTTTGTTTCAACGAATTTTGATTGTACTTAAGATGAACAAGAGTTTGTTTGTAGTCAGCCACCATCTCATTATTTAAGTCGAGTGACTGAAGGATATCGTTGTATAGCTGAACAATTCGTCTAGATGACGTATTGTCGTCTAGATAATTGTTTGAACTTTTTTCAATAATTATATCTAGCTGCCATTTAATAATAACGATTTTGGAGTCACATGCTTTTATTCCATATTTTCTTAGCTTTCCCTGGTGATTGAACATAGAACATGATAGAGTAGTAAAAAATATAGTACAGTTAATAAAACACGTTTTTCAACCAAATGCAAGCAATCATTTAAAATTTTGTTGTTCAGTTTCAAGAACTTTTATTCATATGAACAAAACAACTACTGTTTCATTCAGCTCTGGAATCAATAATTCCACATTTAATCAACATGGGTGTTTATTAACCGCTTTACATTGTTTGTTGGGAAATAGACCCTGTAGGGATTAAGTGGGGCAAATGAACAGATTAATAATAATAATAAAAATAAATAAAACGGGATATAATGGGTTCAGAAGTAAGATAGATGAGAGATTGGTGCGAGAACTAGGAAACAAGTTAGGTAGTAGGCGAACGAAAAATCAGAGAGTTGGGAGATAAATATATCCAGTCTTGTGATTGACCGTGACAAGGAAAGACGTGTTCAAGTTATTATCCGAAACAGGAAGCCCGAAAATAGAGCCCGTACATTCCGAGATTCACGACAATGGCGTAAGTCGGTAAGTGAAGTAGAACTGGTTCGTGCACGACAGGCAGTTGATTCAATTCAATTGCATCTGCGTGGCTCGGATTGGGGCAAAAAAACAGAGAAATGCATATTGTACAACGAATGCAAGCACCAACAATTTTATGGGAGTGTGATTTTGTCGCGGTTAATGGTCTCACAAAGTAATTTTTTTTTAATTTTTTTGTTAAAAAGTGAAAAAAAAATGGAAGTAAAAACCTGGCACGGAGACAGACAGGTTGCTTTGTCGAGATTGTCTCTTCACAGATGCTCTTGTTATTAAGTTGCCCAGAGAAATAAGCCTCATCGTTGTGCAAGGGCATACCTGCCATATCTCATGTATGTGCAAACGAGTAATAGAGGAAAAGTGTTGTTCTACGGTATGAGTGACAGTGAAAGATGAGAAGACGAAAATAAACAAGCTAAAAATATTAATTTCCGTTCAAGACAAAACAAAAATTCCCCCGAGAGGGCTCTGAAGTTGAAAATATTCCCCGAGTGGAAATGTTGTTTTGAGCAGGTGTGATACTGTCGATTAACGATTTTTCTAGCTCCTTGTTATCAATACGAGGTTGACGAGACTGTATTGGTGGCAATTTAATTCATTTGGTAGTGAGATAGTTTCGCCTTCAGTAGCACGATAGCATTGGTATTCTGAAATAATGTTATCAGAACATGTTGAACTAATTGAAAATACATTTCCACACGTGAACGTGGTTATAACTCTTTCAAATGTTTGATCATTTCATTTTAGTAACGGAAATGTGTCCAAAGCTAATGTCAGCCTACTGAAAAAAGCTCTACAAGCTGAGAAGCGACGAAGTGCTGCATTAGCAGCCCAGCTCAGGAACACACTCAAAGGAACCAGTCGACACGATGAATGGATTGAAGAACCATCTGACGTAGGGGAACATAGCTTCGAATTCATGCCTCGTAATCCAACTATGCGTGAAGCAAGTCGTTCTGCTAACGATTCATCGCTGTTTACGTCAATGTCGTTTGCATCACTGCAAGTCACAGAGTGCAAGCCTGTGGAAGGACAATACGAAGTGGACGAGAAAACGTTCGACCAATGGAAGGACCATTTCGAAGCTGCTATGCAATTTGCGGGAATAACAAGCGAATTTATGAAGATGACTGCATTTAAGATGAAAGCCGGATCGAAGTTGATCGATGTGCTCGACGGTACTATTTCCAACAATACCACTTCGAATGCGGAGTTGTACCCTTACTCCAATGTGATGCAGAGATTGAAGAACTATTACGGCTCGCGTGATTATGTTTTTCTGCAAAGACAGAAACTTCGCTCGATGGTTCAAAATCCGGGCGAAGCCGACCTGAGATACGTAGAACGGGTAACCGGTGTAGCTAAACTGTGTGACTATAAAGAAGAACATATGAAGGAGACAGTGGCGGATGTGATCAAAACACATGCAGTGAATACCAGAGTGCGTGAAGCAGGTAGGAAAGTTCTGAGAAAAGGCGGAACGATAACACAACTTTTGGACAAGGTGCGTGCTTGCGAGATCGAGACACTGAATGAGGAGATGTTTGCCAAAAATCACCGACAAACGAAAACCGTGGCAGAAGTGGTCGCCGTTTCATACCGACATCAAGCAAGAGGCGAGTTTCGTTCAGGTGGCTTTGAGCGAGGACCACAAGTCAACCGTCAGAGCTTGTCCAGTCATCAATCGCGAAACTGGGACATGCCGCGGGGCAGAAACCAGGCCAGAGGTGACTTTACACGTCACGGAGCAACTCGTATGCAACGTCAGCCATGCTGGAGATGTAGCAGTAATTACCATACACCTGAGAAGTGCCACGTAATTGGCAAAATTTGTCGTCAGTGTCAGGGCAAGGGACGCATTGATCGAGCGTGCCGTTTGGCAGAGCCTCATACGTCGTCGATGCGTCATCTTCCGGAGGACGATGTCGATGTCGTCATTCTCGAAGACAAGGAAGATTGCCGCAATTATGAGCACGGAGAATTCGGAGGATGGGAAACCAAAAGTCGAGAATAAGCCCGTGAGTGCCACTTTTTCGTCATATATTCAATTCAGGAAGCAATTATTCACAATTCAACATTGACACCTGTATACAGCTATTGAACAACTTTGTGGGGGACATTGAATTTAATTGAGCTGAATATCATCGAACGAAATTAGTCACGTAGGAGGAGGTTGCATCCCAATTAGCGATTTTTTATCATAAAGCTCAAATTGTAAGGCTCATTCATGGATCTTTGTGCAAATCATTTACAAACTACGAGTTTAAACCTATAACACCTTACTCTATGTTTTAGCCTATTTCAAACCAAGCTGAGCTAGATAGCGCTGCGGAACAACAAATTGAATCCGTGCATGAAGACTCATATGGAATTCAGGTTGATTCAGAGCGGGACACAAGTTCGTTAAACTTTATTGGTTTAACTAAAGCTAACAATGGCACTATCGTCGGACGGGTAGCAGGAATTCCCGTATCATTTTTAATTGATTCGGGAGTGGAGGTTAATACGGTCAGTTAAGATACTCTTGATCGCTTGATGGAAAGTGATCCTTTGACGAGTCAGATTTTCAGTTTGAAAAATGGATCGGACAGGCAGTTAAAAGCATATGCAGCACAAGAGGAAATACCAGTAGTCGTGACATTTGTGGCAGAACTTTATATCTCCGATGAACGTCCTCTGTTCATGGAGAAGTTTTATGTTGTTAAAAACGCTAGAGCTCTGTTGAGCAGAGGTACGTCAATGAGGTATAGCGTACTTCAATTGGGATTAGATATTCCGGTGAGGGAATCTTTGGAGCGTTGCCCAACAAATTTGTTGCCAGGAGAAATTTTTGTAATATCAATTCAAGGTGAATTCCCCAAGTTTAATGTGGCTCCGGTGATGTTGACGTACGACAAAAGCAAACCAACATCACGAAACGTTTTCACAAGCATCCCTCCAGCATTCAGAGAAGAAGCGGAGCAGAGATTAAAAGATTTGCTGTCTCCCGGGATCGTAGAGCGAGTAACGGAGCGGATGGAAAAGTCCTTTTGTTCATCGCTCTTAGTTGTCCGCAAGGGTAAGAACGACATTCGGCTCGTAGTGGATCTCAGAGGCCCAAAAAGAAGCATTGTTAGAACACCATTCAAAATGCCTACCTTGTAAACAATTCTGTCGGATTTAAATGGAGCGTCATGGTTTTCCACGATCGATCTGGAAAGTGCGTTTTTTCACGTTGAGCTGCATGAAAATTGCAGACATTTAACCAATGTTTTTTGCCGGAAATGGAACCTATAGATTTAAGAGACTCCCCTGTGGCCTTTGTAACTCGCCTGACATATTTCAGGAGCTGTTGCAAACCGTGATACTTGTGGATTGCCCTGGGGTTGTAAACTACCTGGACGACATTTTCGTTCACGGGAAATCTAAGGAGGAGCATGACAGGAACCTGGAAAAGGTACTCCGACAATTACGTGAGCATAACGTTCGTTTAAACACTGCCAAATGCGTATTTAGCGTGAAACCTGTCAAATTTCTCGGGTTCTGCTTGCCCCACGATGGATGGAGAGTGGAAGAAATAAAACAATAAATTAAAAACAATTATTTTTTTTTTTTAATCAGTTCGTTTATTTATTAGGCTCAGGCGTGTGTAACACTTTGCGGAGCCGATATTCAATATTGTAATTAACAAATTTTCTATTTCGATTTTAGTAAAGAGGGGTGCCAATTACTCGTGGCTAGCTCGAGGTTAATGGTTCACATTATTGTTTGGAAGGGGCTAGGCAGGTAACTTATTTCAGGTATTTGTTGCTGCTCATGGTTGCGACATCTTTCAAATCCTCGGTCTCTGTAGTCCCTTACAGGAACTAAGCTGCAGATGGGTGACCACAGCTTGCTGGGCAGGTACAAGTAGCACGGAAACAAAAGGATAATATAACTGGGACACAATGGCAGGGAATTTACTAGAGTGAAAGGGAGGGGGTGATGACATTACACTCTTAGATCAGACAAACAAAGGAATTCGTAAATCGCTTGCATGTAGGGAAGATCACGCATTCCCAAAACATCTCTTACTTCGCGGAAGGGTTGTCTACCTCGGGCCACAAGGGTATCCAATAGTCGTGCTCTGGAGGCATCATTACCCGGGCAATGCCAAACTGCGTGATCGATGTCATCATAACCGGTTCCGCACCTACACATGTTGCTATCGACGAGGTTAATTCTGTAGAGATGTGCGTCTAGCGAGTAGTGGTTGGACATAAGTCTTGACATCACACGAATGAAACCGCGACTTACATCCAGACCTTTGAACCACGATCTCGACGAAACATTTGGAATAATGGAATGTAACCACCGCCCAAGAGAATTACTTGTCCAATCGTTTTGCCAACTTTGAAGAGAACTCTGACGTACTAATGGGAAAAATTCATCATGTGAAATTCTTCTTTCAAAAATCTCGCCTTCTTGTGCGCCCACCTTTGCTAGAGAGTCCGCCTTCTCATTGCCTGGAATTGAGCAATGTGAGGGGACCCATGCAAAGGTAATTCTAAATGATCTTTCGACCAACGCACACATCTGCTCCCTTATTTTTGAAAGAAAGTAAGATGAGTGCTTAACTGTTTTCATCGACTGGAGGGCCTCAATAGAACTGAGACTATCTGAGAAGATGAAATAATGGTCTATGGGCATGTCGGAAATTATCCCCAATGCGAAATTGATTGCTGCCAGCTCAGCAACATATACAGAACAAGGTTCCTGAAGTTTCCGGAAGGCAGATGAGTATTCATTGTAAACACCGAAACCAGTGGATCCATCAATGCGCGACCCATCAGTGAAAATTCTTCTATTGCAATTGACATGTTGGTACTTTTCGATGAAAATATGGGGAATTAAAATAGGTCGAAGTTGATCTGGAACTCCTTGAATAGCCTGTTTCATGGAGAGATCATAATCAATGGAGGAACTGTGATAAGGAAAGCGTACACTAGGAGGGTTATAGCATGGAAGACTAATATCGGATGACATATAGTTAATATAGATTCGTAAGAATCTTGACTGGGTACTCAATTCGAGCATTTCTTCGAAGTTTTCAATCACAAGGTTGTTACTGATTCCACACTTGATCAGTATTCTAGATGAGAGCTCCCAGAAGCGGTACTGTAAGGGTTTTACTCCTGCCAGAACCTCCAGGCTCATATTATGCGTTGAATGCATACAGCCAAGGGCAATACGTAGACAACGATATTGAATGCGTTCCAATTTGATGAGGTGGCTATTTCTTGCCGAGAGGAAACAAAAAGAGCCATATTCGAGAACTGAAAGAATAGTTGTTTTATAGAGTTTAATGAGGTCTTCCGGGTGAGCACCCCAACATATCCCGGATATTGATCTTAGAAAATTGATCCTTTGTTGACATTTCTGTTTTAAATACGCAAAGTGATAACTCCAAGTGCATTTTGAATCAAACATGACTCCAAGGTATTTGAAGGTCAAAGATTGGGTAATGTCTCTTCCCAACAGCTTGAGACGCAGTTGGGCAGGGAACCGCTTTCTAGTAAACACTACCAATTCGGTTTTATGCGGTGAAAACTCGATCCCCAAATTTCTGGCCCAGATGGACAGATTATCTAGGGAATTTTGCAATGGTCTTTGCAAGATTTCCGCACGTGGACCTCTAAAGGAGATCACAGCATCGTCTGCAAGTTGTCTTAGCGTGCATCTATTTTCCAAGCAGTTATCAATATCTTTAACATAAAAATTATAAAGCAAGGGACTTAAACATGAGCCTTGGGGTAAGCCCATGTAGCTAATTCTGGAAGTTGTCAGTTGACCTAGATTAAAGGTCATTTGTTTTTCTGACAGTAAATTAAACAAAAAGTTATTTAAAATTCCTGGTAATCCACTACTGTGCAGACTATCTGCCAGTATATCTATGGAAACTGAATCAAATGCGCCCTTAATATCCAGAAATACTGAAGCCAATTGCTCCTTGTGTGCAAAGGCCAGTTGTATATCAGATGAAAGCAACGCTAAACAATCGTTTGTTCCTTTGCTCTTTCTGAAACCAAATTGCGTATTTGATAGTAGGTTGTTTGATTCAACCCAACGGTCAAGTCTTGATAGGATCATTTTTTCTAACAATTTCCTTAAACATGATAGCATAGAGATCGGACGGTAAGAATTGTAATCAGACGCTGGTTTCCCAGGCTTTACTTTAACCTGCCTCCATGCGGGTGGGACTATATTTAATTCCATGAGAGTGTTATACAAGTTAAGTAATCGTCTTTTAGCGATATCAGGAAGATTTTTTAGAAGGTTGAATTTAATCATATCGCTTCCCGGAGCAGAGTTATTCGATGAAAGAAGTGCCATTGAAAATTCCAACATTGTGAATGGTTCGTCCAGAGAACCGTTATTTCGGGTAGTATCCCGTAAATTCGGTTGTGTTGGGACAGAGTCTGGACAAACCTTTTTTAGCGAAGTCGAATATCCACTGCATGGAGTATTCTTCACTCTCATTGGAGGATGAGCGGTTTCGCATGTAACGAGCCTTTCTCCAAAGCGTTGTCATCGAGGTTTCTCTAGATAGTCCCTCTACAAACGAACGCCAGTAATTGCGTTTCTTGGCTTTGAGTAAGTTTTTAAGCTTTTTTTCAAGCTTGAGGTACTTGTCAAAAAGCTCGCATGTTTCATGTCTACGATAATCTTTAAACGCATCGGATTTCTCAAGATACAACTTAGTGCATTCGTCATCCCATCCAGGGGTGGCGGGTCTTCTTTTGAGGGATGCACTTGGAACACGTCGTTTCTGAGCTTCTAATGCACTTTTGTACATCAGGTCGGAAAGGAAACGATACTCTTCTAATGGTGGAAGAGGATCGGTAGAATCAATACCAAGGGTTACCGCCGATGCAAAATGTTGCCAATCAATATGCCTCGTGAGGTCATAAGGAACATGGATTGACTGGTCTGTTTTGTGAAAACTATTTGTGATTGAGATAATAATTGGTAAGTGATCACTACCATGGGGATCATTGATTACCTTCCACAGACAATCTAATGATAGTGAGTTAGAGCACAAAGATATGTCAAGTCGACTCTCCCTGGCAGGAGGTTTTGCTATTCGTGTCGCTTCCGCTGGTCAAGTTGAAATCGTCGCATAAGTCATAGAAAATACCCGCTCTGTTGTCATCGTATTGTTCGCCCCAAGCAGTACCGTGGGAGTTCAGATCACCCAGAATAAGAACTGGAGATGGAAGTAATGTAATTGAACTCCAAAGTTGACGGCGGTTTATTGATGCCCTCGGAGGGACATAGACGGAAGCTATGCAAAGATCTTTATTCTTTACATTTATTTGGCAAGCGACGATTTCAATGCCTGAGATTATTGGGAGTGAGATTTTATAGAAGGGGTAGCACTTTTTGATCCCCAGAAGTACGCCACCATATGAATCATCTCGGTCCAGGCGAATAACGTTAAAATCGTGGAAGTTTAATTCATTTTCAGAAGAAAGCCATGTTTCACAGAGAGCAAATATATCACAATCAGAATTGTGAATCAAATACTTGAACGAGTCTAATTTAGGTATTAGACTACGACAGTTCCATTGTAATACGGTGATCATATCTTGATCCTCACTCGACGAATTATTCATCGAAAGATATGAATTCACCAATAAGGGGCCATGATACAGTCAATTGCTTGAAGTAGTTTCCAACTATAGGAATAAGCAGGTCAATAATTCCTCGGAGCGGTGAAGCATCCGAAAGGCCAAGAGCCTTTAAAATGTTATCCACAATGTCCCTAAAATTAATCTTACCTCGCTTGGACGGAATATTCTTAGAATTGCGAGAAGACGTAGTTTTTGGTAACCTCTTACGGTTACTGTTATTAGGTAGCGGCGGATTGGTATAGCTACAGCTAGGAACGGATGCATCTGCTATTACCGGTTTATTCGGTTTTTAAATTGACCCCCTCTACCTCCAATTTTTTGCAAGCTTTTGAGAGTAGGTTTTATTTGTTTCCGGCGCACACCCGGAGAACTAGTAGGCTTTCTTTTACCGAAGGCGTGTACCTCCGGAAATCCACTCTCATCAGCTTCGTCAGAGTCCAGTTCATCGGAAGACAAAATCAAAAAAGGATTTTCATTTTGAGCGGCTGATACAGACGATGCAGACGCTCCGTTTTGCGACTTTAACATTTCTGCATACGTCTGCTTGGAGCGTTCTTGTATGGAACGTCTCACGTTAAATCGCATTTGTTGAAATAATAAACATTGATGAACTAATACAACAAACCATTGGATTGAAATAAAACTTCATGCTTTATAGAACTGAAAGTGGTGTTTTATTGTTTTTACCGTACCATATTCCCCCAGCAGAACGGCGTTTTCGAACGCAAGAATCGGACTTTGCAGGAGTTGGCATCGTGCATGTGGATGCTGGAATCCGGAAGAAATATTGGGGAGAGGCAGTCATAATGGTAGCTTATTTGCAAAATTGTCTTCCATCGGAAGTTGTGCTGTTTTTTCAGTTATCTGTAAAGAGAATAACTCGTTGATAATCTGTTAAATTATAATTGATTATATTTAAACTTACATTAGAAAAGCCCATACAAATATTTTATCAAAACAATAAATTAACCATTTTACTTTAAAACGAAGTTGAAAAAAATGTGATTGTTATTAATCAAACATTATTTAAATTAATATCACACAGCGGTGATTACTTTAAATAATATGATTGGTTTGATTTGAATTGATTTGGAACTTTTTTATGAATTGAAACAAATAGATACCTTGTATTGAAAAGCAACACATCGTTTTGTTGATTCTAACCACAGTGATTTCAAAGGGTGAAACAATATTTTGTTTAAACAAAAAAATAATCATTTGATTTTAAAAATAGATGTGATTGTTATAAATCAGATATTATTTAAATTAATATCACACAGCGGTGATTACTTTAAATAATTTTATTGGTTGGATTTGAATGAAATTTTAAATTGATTTAGTCCTTTTTTATGAATTGAAACAAAATTAAACTTTGTATTGAATGCCAACAAAATATTTTGTTGATTCAAAACAGAATGATTTCTTTGCGTGTGTGTAATTTGAACACAGCCTTAAACAGGACTCTTATTATACCATGCAGTGCCATGCTTTTTTGCGTTGTCGTGAAAACTTCGACTATGTAGACAGACTCTTCTCCGCCCTGGGCACTGCACGTTGCAATGAGAACTCTGCTTTAACGAATTTTATTGCTACATTTTCGACCCAATGCCAACGGCTATTTCAAACGTTTACAACAAGTGTTTACACGACTGAACCCTGCGTCATGATTTCCATTATGTGAATTTAATTTTCTTGTGCTTAGCCTTCCCTCTGGAATCCAGCCGGTTCGAGCCAGTGACGTTGGTAAACTTCATTTTCATTCCGCTGCTTTCATTCCTACTGGCATCTCACTTTTAAAACCAATGAGTGTAAATATGACAGAAGCGAATCAAAACACAACCAACAACAAAACTAACACTGCCACACAGTCAGCAGCGAATCCACTCGAGTGCAGAACAAAAGAAGACCTTCTACATATTTCTGTATGCGTGTGTTGGAACGGTGTTTTGCGTATGCGTCGCAAAGCTCGAGCTGTGTTGTGTTGACATTTTCCGCTGTCATTCTACCCGTTCGCTTGCCAGGCGGCCAGACACAAACGGTATCGTGTGTGTAAATAAACGAAAATATAAATCCAATGACTTGCGCCTGTATCCGTCTCATCGGTGCGTTGCAAATGTGTGTGAGTGTCACATCCCGTGCGACTTCTCATTCGACTAGGATTGACTGGCAGTAGCACAGAGAGACAGACATGGTGAAAAATTTGGTTCGCATCGCAGTCTCAAGTCGCGCAAACAACAAGCTGGAAAATCGTGCAGAAAACCCGTAAAATCGTGCGTGCAGTGTGGACCGGATTTTACGGTCGTGGAACGCGTTCGTCTCGTGTTTTCAACGTGAAACGGTCACGCTGTCTCAGGGTAACAGTGATTTTTTGTGGTGAAGCATTTTTGCATGAAACATGTGAAAAAACAAGTTCCAGTCTGACAAGTTGGTGGTGAGCAGGGTCGGGCAGAACGGGTCACTCGTGGGACAGAATTGAAAAGCAGTGTCTGTGTTTCCTTTAGTGCTTTTCATCCATTTTCCTTGCCCAAGCGTGAAATAGTGGAAAATTGTTCCCGAAGGACACTCTTCCATGTAATTTCCAAGTGGCGTTTTTCTAGTGAATGCTAAGTGCGATTAAAATCCGTGAAGGAAAAAGACAACACCTCCCCTCGTACCATCATTCGTTGTCGTTGTCGTCGTCGTCATCATTGTCGGCCTGCGCCCTAGAGCTAGTCGTTCATCGTCCCGGAATCAATTTTGTGTGTGGCCCCCCATCAACCCGATACAAGTGCAAGTTTGTCATAAAACCCTTCAAAAATCGTAAAAACTTGTTCGCCTCAAGAAAAAGGACAGTTTCTTACTAGAGAAACAGTTTGTCATCATCATTCTGTGTGCTTCTTGGGGCCCAGGGGTTTAATCCTACAAAATCCTTGGACTTTTTTTTTTTGCTCCTGAGAAGAACACGTACGTACGCACACGCACGACGGGACCAGTTGGAATCCCGGCCTCCCCGACAGCGGGGTTGGTGTATGGGTTTTATGGAAGACTGCAGAAGGGAAGTCGAAACCCGGAGTCCACAGGTTGGGCGGGAGGGGCTTGTTTATTGATTTTTCTATATTGTTTTTTTTTTTTGCTTCTGCACAGTTAACTCTGTGCGGATGCGATTTTACCGACTGGATGTGTGTCTAACCGGACGTTTTTGAAAGGTCCATCAAAATTTGATTGCTTTAAATATCATGCGGGAGGGAGGCCTAATGAAAAAATGTCTATGACTTTAAAAGATGAAATCCACAAATCATTTAACATGCAACTCACTTCACGTTAGCTTGAAATTCGAAACCCATTTGAAAAAATTAAACACATTGTAGAAAACTGTTGATGCAAATAGTTACTAATTGTTCGTCGTGGACAAAGCGAAAATTTAGAATTCCCAAAAATGCGAATCTGTTATTGCAAACACAGATTACGGAAGCAGATACAGATACTCTCACAACTTGGATAAAATTCGCTAGGAATTCTGATCAGGAAACGATTTGAACCACAACCAAATAAATCGGTTAAAAACGCTAAGCATAATTTTCGAATTCGAATTAGATTTTATCATAGTTCTGAGCAGGATATGATTAAGAATCTATTCTTGGTGGAGCCACTGAAATATCAAGTAGAATACCTTTTCCTATATGATACAAGTAAGATTCTTTTGTAATCAGAATCAACAGACGGATTCCACGCCAAATGACCAAACTTCATGGCCGTTGATTGGAATGAGATTTCGCACATGCTTTTGGTGTCGGAGACTGATCATTTTCCACTGATAGAAAAAAATTTTTATTCTCGAGTAAGTTTTGAAAAGGTCGTAAGTGTTTTTGTATTAGTTTTATTCAAACAATTTTAACTCGATTGATTGTATGAAAAAAATGTTTGGAAACGAATTGTACATGCAAAAAAAAACGCAGTAGGAACTACCATTTCGAGGGTTAAATTAAACGCAAACACCAACAATTTTCACCTGACTATAAATGCGTTTGATTTTACCATGCCTGCGATTAGATCGACCATGGTGCGGTTAATATTAATATAAGGTCTGTCAAATATACCACAAATGTTGAAGGTTTTACAATAAACGTAGTAAATTTGACTGAAATTTCATGTTACTTTTAAAGATAGGCATAGTCGGGTAAAATGGTAGTTTTTACTACAAGATTTTTTCTGTGTAGGGAACTAATAGGGGTTTATGAAAAAAATATTAAACTGGTCGAAAAAAAAATTTCCATAGTAAAAACTTGATAATAAACCTAAAATTAAAAATAAATCAAAATGCATATCTTTATATTTTTGTTAAATTTTTACCACAAAAGCTAGACATCCAAACGCGCATTTCCATGACTTCAGGTGGATGGAGAAGTTTTAAACAAAAAAGTTTCTGAAGAAGCAATTTTGGGTGCATTTTTGAAAAATTGATCATTTTCAAGAAACCATATGTGTTTGTTTGATGGCAAATTATGATTCCTGAGCCAATTTTAAACAAAAAAAGTGAATAGAATAAACTTCTTCAGTATTGCCGTTTTCGATATACTTTTAAAAAAATATTTGTGTTTCGCACTATTCAAAATTTAACCGCGATTCTTCGTCAGCAACTAGTGGTGTTTTGAATCATGCATGGAATTGTCTACAATTCAGTAATTAACATCAAGACAGTCGGATGAACTATTTGAAATTCACCATAAGGATGTTCAATTAAATAAACTTTTAATGAAATAAAATGGAAGTAATGCATAAACAGTGTTAATTTTTAATAAATGAAAAATCCTGATATTCATTGTGTAGGGCCGGTTTGACTGGAGTGTTCGTTCCATAGGTAAATAAAAAGAACTAACATGTGAACAATTTTCAAAATATTTTACTTTTTATTTATTTTATATTTAAAAACATCATGAATGCTCGACGTATCATCATTTGAAAACAGTTTAGCTTTGATTCTATTCTCTGAAATGGGAACAAAAGAGTGATATTTTTGTGTACCACTAACCATCTTTGTCTGTTTAAAGATATTGCTCCATTCTGTTATTCCTGTCATACCGTCACTCCGCTTGGCGATCAAGTGTGCTATGCAAACAGATGTCAAGAGATATCTTGTGGTTAGACAAAACATTAAACTTTATTTCGTATTTTTTGAAATAATAAGGGAAAATCCCTAGAAAAACACAAGTTTTAGACTCGCTTGTCCCTAAAATGTGTCTAAATGCAATTTACTTAAAGTAAAAAGGACACTATTAAGAAAGTTACCAAGCTATCCGATGAAGGTAACAGTTTTGTGTTTAATGGCATAGTTCTAGAGTTAGAGCCAATTTCTGGCAAGCATAGACCAAAACAGAAAAAGTTTAATAACTCAGTGATTTTTTTAGATTTGATCATATGCGTAGAACAATTTTTTCTTCAAATATGATCTTCTATCACCCCTTGAATTATTTGCACTAAGGAACCGAACACCCTGTATAAGACATTTTAATTAATTCTATTTTAGATTTCCAAATGTTTATCAATTTTGAAACGAAAACTAAGAACCTCAGAAATGACAATAAAGTACAAAGTTCTTAGCGTTCCCGACACTAAATAATAAATAACAAACGGATGAATTGTAGCCTGATCGTTATTCCAATAACTTCTTTGCGCAACATCTTAAAGCACAAATGAATAATTTTCAGAAAAGTCTCATACTACAACATCTCCGTTTTCCAAAGCAGATTTTGTTTGCTTTAAAACTTTAGACTGTTGAAGTTTTATAAAATTGTGGGTTACCGACTTTTCCAATTTAGCACAAAAGTACAATACAAATTCATCAACCTGTTGAATAAGCGTTTCAAGATTGCAACGATTTATTGAAATCCATTGCTCGAAAATTATATCAAATAAGTAACGTTCCTCTAATTGTGTCAAAAAAAAATCTTTCAAAAGCTGTGCGGGTTGGACAACGATCACATTCGCGAAGATAACAAAGTTTTGATCTAGTTTCTTTTTCGCATAATATTTTATCCGTGTATAGGTTTGCGTCAGTATCGAACGAATATTTTTTCAGGGCATGTATGTATTATCAATTCAAGGTTCTCATGGATGGTACAAACGCAAATATTATGTGAACCAGAACTTCCAAGTAATTTACAATGGCTGAAGACCACAATATTCCTAATATTTTCTTTGAAACTTATGTATGCTTTTCGTAATGAACAAAGGAGTAATCGTTTTTGAACGTGTTGTCGCTTACCATTTTTCTTGACAGAAACAAAAGCATTTCGCTCTGGCATGACTTACAAAATCACTGTCAAAGAACTGTTGAATTTCGTTCTTTACCTCCAAGTCCAAACCGTGACCAATCCTATAATTCAGAGTTGGATGGATTCCTTTCTCTACAGTGAAGTCCCGGGCTTGCTTCACCAGATATAAAAGTACGTTAAAATACTGCAATACATTCTGAATGCTCCATAATTTTGGCAACAGTGACAAAATCCTTAATTTGTCATCTCTCGTACACTCTGGATTACTTTTTCCTGAAATCGTGAGATCATTTCGTTGAAATCTGCATAACGATATAGATGTATATGTTCGCATTGTTGAATAATCGACACGAATCACAAATTCACATAGACGTGTCTAAACGAGCGTTGCACCCCATTGAGTTCGGTGCATCGATCACTTTTTCGGTAAGTTTACTTATGTTTTCTGAGCACTGTGTGCTAGGAAATTGTTTACAACACTTTGGAAATCTTGTAGACATTTTAATAGTAATAATAATAGTAATCATTTAAATCACAAATGATTACCAACCGTCTCTCTTTGTAACATGACAACGCATTTATTTACCCAAACAATGGTACTTTTACCTCACGCATGTATGCTATTCAGGTATACATTCCAACGGGTAGCTTCCAATACTGGATACCAAAAATTCACAATACCAATTTATCCGATTGTCCTGATGTTGAAGAGTAATTAGTTGGTCACTGCATGTACAATTGGGAACATCACTTGTTTCTGGTGGAAAATCACGAGTAAGTTTTGAATAGGGCGAACAACAAATTTGAGTTTAAAAAATTTAGTTTAAAAATCTCGAAAACGGTAATACTTAGGAAATTAATACTATACAGATTTTTTGGTTAAAATCGGCCCAGGAATCATAATTTGCCATCGAACACATGTGTTTATTTGGAAATAATCAATGTTTTGTAAATATACACAAAAAAGATTCTGCATGAAAATGCTTCATGAAAAGTTTTTTGTGGTAAAAATTTGGCGAAAAAATAAAGACATGCATTTTGATTTTTTTTTAAATTTTAGGTTTATTATAAAGTTTTTACTATGGAAGATTTTTTTTTCGACCAGTCTGATATTCTCCCATAAACCTATATTAGGGGGAATTGTAGGGAAATTCATTCAGTTTTATCATACAATCAACAGTTTTCGAGTTAAACTGGTTGAATAAAACTTGTGCAAAAACACTTACGACCTTTTCAAAACTTACTTGAGAGTCAATTTTTTTTCCTCAGTGATAAATGATCAGTCTCCGACACCGAAAGCTAATGTAATGTTTTATCTCAATCGGATAGAATCAAAAATTCAACTTTTATCAGTCATTTGGCATCAGGGGGTTGTCACTCTGCCACGCTGTGTTTGTGTTTTAGTGTTTCAACTTATCTGTCAATACTACACTCGAAAATTTATGCTTATTGGCAACCATGGACCTGTTTTAATTTATTTATTTATTTATTGTTCTTCGTCTCGAATTAAAAAAAAACTCAACAGACTGGTACTTAACCTAGGTTTCTAATTCTAATCTTGAACACACATTTAGACATATTAAAATCAAAAACAGCACTCACATTGTTAAACGATCTAACACAGTTATCGAAAGGGTTGTTTTGCCCATACGTAGTTCTATGGCGACTGACTACAAGTAAACTACGGTCACGAAACTGGCGAGAAGGTGCATAAAAATTGATGTTTTGCAACAGCGCCGGGCAATCTACACCACCTTCGACAATGTCAAAAACAAATAACCTCTGTAGGTTAGTACGTCTGCGCATTAAAGTTTCCAAATCGATCAGTCTACAACGACTCGGATAGTCAGGTAGATTTGCTGGGTCATTCCACGGAAGTTGACGAAGAGCATACCGTACAAATTGCGTTGAACCCTTTCCATCCGGATGATCTGAACTGAGTGATAAGACGACTACACGCTAACTGCATACTCCATGATGCTACGAACGATCGATCAGTACAGCGCCTTGAGAGCATTTATATCGGTAAAACCACTTGTATTGCGACGAATAAATCCCAGTGCTGCAAAGCCCTTTGCGGTAGTTGTGCTAATATGCTCATTGAACCGGAGTTTTGTATCTACAGTAACCCCTAGGTCACGAATTTCTTGAACACGCTCTATAGTTATAGTTTCTGAGCTGATGGAGTAATCAAACTCGGTTCGGGATTGCCGGCGGGTGAACGAAATAACTTTACACTTTTTGATGTTCAGTTCCATTCCATTCTGAGAACACCACAACAAAATCTCGTCGAGGTCAGCCTGAAGAGCGCAACTGTCGAGATGCGATGATATAACCTTGTAGATTTTTAGATCGTCAGCGTAGAGAAGAAAGCGTGATTTCAGCCGAAAGCACAAGTCATTCACG
Organism: Aedes koreicus; assembly: GCA_024533555.2. Taxonomy (NCBI): domain Eukaryota; kingdom Metazoa; phylum Arthropoda; class Insecta; order Diptera; family Culicidae; genus Aedes; species Aedes koreicus. The sequence goes on along the minus strand of JAHHFK020002076.1, from coordinate 133,771 downwards.
AACAATATACAATTCAGTGATCCCAGAACGCTTCCTTGCGGTACACCTGACGTGACGGAGAAGACGCGTGACCGACTACCGTTTAATTTGACGAAAGCGCTCCGACCAAATAAGTAAGAGTGCAACCACTTTGTGATCCAATCAGGAAAGCCCAGATACTTCAGCTTGTCAATTGCAAGGGTGTGAGGAAACTTGTCGAACGATTTTGAAAAATCGAAGTATATGGCATCAACTTGGTGACGATTCTCAATTTCCGTTGATAGGAAATTGACGAAAGACATCAGATTCATTGTCGTGGTTGAAATTCAGAAATCAGCGGTTGAGATACAGCGTAAAGAGCTTTGTGAACCAATTGTTCAAACACCTTGGCCATACAGCATAAAATCGAAATACCTCTGTAATTTTCAACAGCATGTCTGTTACCAGCTTTGAAAATCAGAGTGATTGAGGCTAACTTCCACGCTTCGAGAAAAGTTCCCTCACTGAGTGACCTGTTAAAAATAGTCGTCAAAGGCATCAGCAGTGAGTCAGCACATTCTCTTAAAAACAGCGGCGGTATCTTGTCTGTGCCCGACCCTTTCGACACATCCAACTTTTCCAGGGCTGACAAAACTTCATGTTGGCTCACAACTAGAGCAGGAGAATTCAAATTGAAAGCAGGACAGGATTTAAGATTGTTAGCGGAAAAAGTTGGTGACGTTTGAGTGTGTACATTTTCGAATAAATCCGCAAACAGATTAGCTAGCTCGTGAGGTGAATCGGCCGAAGTTTCTTTAAAAGTCATGTTGGTAGGGATCCGGTTAGATTGCTTACGGCTTCGAATATACGACCAAAAGGATGACGGGCTCTGCTTCGCAGTCCGCTCCAATCGTCTTATATACAAATTTTTTTTCCCCCCCCCAACCCCCCCCCCCACCCCCCCCCCCCCCTCCCCCCCTTTCACCCCCCCCCCCCCCCCCTCCCCACCCCCCCCCCCTCCCCCAACCCAACACAACACTAACACCAACCATCCAAATATTCATCATCCTCCATATAAACTTTTCCTTTCACCTTGCAACGAAAAGCCGCGTCCTGACAATTGGCGTAATGGGTTTCGAGCGACTGTAGATTGATCCGGTTCACAGTAGTCCGTGATCGAAAATAGCGTTTACGAGCTTTTGTTACGGAGATGCTGTAACTCAGTTGTCCACCACGGTTGCTTAAACGAATGAGGCCTACTTGTTCGACGTGGAACATATTCCTCCATAATGTCGTACAATAAAACATACGTACCGTTTCATCCGTATCTTTTGCACGAAACATTTTAATCCAATCGACGTCCATGAGAGCGTTATTCAGTTCCGGAAAGTGGCAACGTCGAAAATCGAAATCATCAATGATGTTCGAGTCGCTAGCTGGTTGCACGTAGGAGACATTCACGCCAATGCGAAGAACGAATGGCTTGTGATGGTTGTCAATTCGGAGGAGGGATGACGGAGGTTCGATAAGTTCAACATCGTTTGGTTCGTTAACAAATGCCAAGTCAAGTGTACGACCATTCGAGTTTAGCAGCCTGTTGATCTGATGTAGTTCGGAGGCAATCATTAATTCAACCAGAGCGATTTCCTGTTCAGTCGATGCGTTGGACGGCAGCAAGCTGTTGATCTCTTCATCGTAGGACCATACCAACTGAGGTAGGTTGTAATCTCCAACGATGACAGTATTATCAGAATCCGATGCACTTTCACAAATGTGCTGGACTGCTGTGGAATGCGCTGAGTACAATTCCGGAGACGAGTTCGGTCGAAGATAGATTCTGCACACAAAGATCGTCGCCTTGTCAGCGATTTGCTCAATACTGACACAGTCAAGAAGGTCTACCGACTTACAGTTGAGGTTTTCTTTAACCGCAATTAAAACTCCACCCCCTCTCTGAAAGTTGCTAGAAGCTGCACTGCGATCACACCGAACTATCGAGTAGCTGGCAGCAAACTCTGAACTAGCGATATCAGAACGAAGCCACGTCTCAGTGAGTATAATAACTTCGTATTCACAGGCAGAAAGCTTCAGAAAGAGCTCGTTAGTTTTAGTACGAATGTCTCTCACATTTTGATAGTATACCGTTAAATATTGCAGGTCGGTTTCATTCGAGATTTCGGCACAAGTTGAGGTATTGTAAGCAGTTTCGTTCATCGTTATTGATCCATTATGACGTTCGTCTCTGCGTAGGTCGAAATATTCGGGTTGTTGGATCCTGTCTCGGGTATTGTTAGGACGGCTGGCTTCCAAAAAAACCTTTCTCGGAATGCTCCTTTCCTCAAACTCTCTGAACAAGATCTCACTGGGCCAAGTGGAATCCTGCAAAGCCTTCTCCTTCAGTTGAATAGGCATCCCTACTTTGTATGACACAAAGTTCAAGGAGCGCACATCCTGTCCTCTCGGATCCACCTTCACGATTTTCAAATCATTGGAGCCTAGCCGTTGTGATACTAACTCTGTTACACTGTCTTCAGGAGTTTCAACGGAAGTATTAACGTTTAAAACACGCACACGTATGCATCATCTAAATCACATCAGTGCAAGCAAGAGGGAAACAAAACAGTGAGAAAACAAACATTCGATTCGTGTAAGTGTTGCTAGAAATTAATTTATCTTTCAAGTGGTGGCGAGTGTGTTTCAAGTGTGGCGAAACGTGTTTTTGAGGGTGTTAACACATGGTGGCCGAGTTCTTACCCCCTGTTTGGCATGGAATCCGTCAGCTGTCAAATTAAGTCATAGTCATTTTCGCAAATCTGCTTCAAGGTGTATCCATAAAAAACGATACGGTCTTTATTTTTTTCAATGCTCGCATAATCTTTTGAGTCATTAGCTTTTGACATAACATTTTCTACATTTTGGTACGAAATTCCCATAAGCGCACTTGAATTATCAACACCTAGTCCAATTGCGTGTCATGATTCGGCTATCAGAGCTTGTATGTAAACCATAAACTGCATAGCAAAATATTGTTGTTGACGCTTTTCAGATGCCAAAAGCAAAGTTCTTAGATAAAACAGAGTGGCGATTGATCCACCCGTTGAAGGATATCGGTTAAAGTAACCGAGAAACAGCCAAGAGAATCAACATAGGACAACCGTGATAAAACATCTCGAGAAGAAAGGTGAGAAATATGGCATCCGGAAGAAAACCAAGGGCATCTCCAAAATTTCCAATCGAGAACGGAACCGTTTCATACAACTTGGTGACACTGAAAAATGCAATCCCTCGGAAATAAGGCAGCAACTGGATCTGGATGATGATCTGGACATCTGCATGAGCAAGAAGTATTTGCCATGGTTTTCGTAGTCTCGTAATCTCGTAGTCTGGACCTGAATCCTATTGAAAATCTTTGGGGAATCCTGGCGAGAGGAGTTTGCAATGGTGGGCGGCAGTATTGAACAATTCGGAAGCTACAAACATGCCTAAGAGACGAGTGGTGGACAATTCTATCGGATTTGTTGGAAAATCTCATTGACTCAATGCCAAAACGGACTTATGAAACAATTCGGCATAATGATAAACCAACCAAGCTAATGGTTGTAAGGCCAGGCTTTGTCTTTCGTACCACAAAAAGGCGGGCCATGGCGATTAAGGGAAGGCAAAGTCGGTCAAACCATCAGCTAAGAGCTGATGTCTAAAAATGAAATCATTTTGCTTCGCCCACAGTATTATATACTAGTGTTGAGTAGCATAGTCTGGAAATAAGAGGGTTAGGCGAATGCAGAAGGAAGCATAAGTCATTAAAGAGGAAGGGCTCGGTTATAAAATCAAACACTAGCGCAGTATTAAATGTGGAATGGAACTTAGTGCAATGAAAATAAGAAGACAATTGCGAACCTTTTGCTACCCGTTTTTGAAGATCCCAAATTGATTGGAAAAACCAAATTTTAACCTGTTCATATTCAGATTTGTATGGGTGCATAAGTAGGTCAAGTTTAATCACGTAGTTCAAATGTAGTAATTCTTTTCAGTAGAAAGAGAACTATTTGCATTCCAAAAACCTTTCACTCTTTCACACACCTTTCACATTTTTCAAAATTCAAAAAGGAAACGTAGTTATGCGTTAAAATTTTACTGGCCAAAGTACAAGCATTATTCCTGTCTTTATCTCATCTATCGTTTCATTCATTATTACGAGTATATGACGATCATCTTTCTTGGTTTCAGGATTACCAAGATTTGATACAAGTACACTTGGTCTTCACTTGAATGATCGAATATATGAAAATGTGTTTTCATCATAAATTCTAACGTTTCATTTGCAAAGGTAGTAAAGGAGTTATCCTTTTTTTTTAAGTATGCAGCCCATTTGAATGATCTGAGCGAATATATTCTGCAACCTGGTAGTAGCTGGAGTTTTTTTTTTTTTAATTTCACATGTATGCCTCCAGTCAATCCGCTTTGATTTTTTTAGGACCATCACAAATAATTATCAAATTTGACATGTCCCTACGATCTGAAATTAAGTGGAAGCTTTACTGCTTAATTTTGTTTTGAGAATAAATAATCGCCAAAAAGTTCTTTTCCGATTTCTTTTCAGCTGTGTATCAGCTACTTCCGATTACATCGAAAAACTATTCAAAATGCATTTATAGTAACAGATTTAACCGCATACGTTGTTTTTAATAAACTTATTTCAAAATTTAAAAAAAATGACAACTGATGATAAATTATATCTACCGATCACAACTATTATTACAACATTACGTTTTTCAATCAGATCGCATAAAATAACATGAATTCCTCTCTGGAGAAGAGCTCTATGAAAGTAAATTTACCCTGTAATCTGGGTGTTTAATATTAAAATATAGTTGAAAATCCGTTGCACTGAAACCGTGCAGCTTCCAACAACGCTCTGACTGCACCTCCGACGGGGCCACCGCACGAATGTGACTCGAAACCTAATCTGCAAATGTGTAACAACTTCTTACACTCGCGCTTATTGCATACGTGAGCCAAATTCATAATTTTCCTTTTGCACCTTCTTCTTTTTTTTCTTTTTTTGTTTCTCCATCTAATCGTATTACCGACTGACCTCGCTGCGATTTTTCTTTGCACCCATCTTTCTCATTTCTTCCATTGCCGGGGGGCGCCACCAAACACAAAAGATTCCCACGTAATCGAAATACCGACCCCCCATTAGTGATAACATTCGGCGACCGCAATCCTCTTTCGCTCTCGGTCCTCCTCGAGCCGACCGACGGACAAAATGCTGACCATTGCGAAAAACAAACTCTCGATATGCAGTCATTACGAAACAAAATAGCCAATCGGGTCAGTTGCAACAGCAGCAAGCACTTGATGTCATCGCGCTGCCATCAATTTATTGCAAAGGGGGGGAAATAGGGATTCATGACATTCCAGGACCATGGCTCCCGGGGTTGAATATCCTGCAGTCGTTCAATGACCCGGCATCGACTGACGAATGTGGTCTCGAGCAGGCTAATGGGTCCATTTCATGGCACAGTCTACTCGGGTGGTCATGGAACGGTCCACTAGCATAAAGTGAACGAGCTGAGAAATCCAATTAATTGATTGATGTCAACTTATGTTACGATTTACCGCACCGATAGCAAAATTAAGCAGCTTTTTTTTCTCTCCTAAGATCCTGTGAGTGGAAACGAATACGTTAGCAGCGTAAACGTTATGCGACGCGAAGAAGAACCCAAAATAGGAAAATAGCACAACAATCTAGCGAGTTAAAGTTCAGCCAAGTGTAAGCACACAAAGTGTGTGCAGTGATTGAAAGTTTACCCGCTGCGCGAGAAAAGTGTTTTCCAAAGTGTGTCTGTGTTGGTGTGTGCGTTGATTGCATCAGTGGAAAAACCGAAAAAGTATCTGCTGGGAGTCAGAGCAAAGGGAAGTCGTCGGGGACACTTTCTCCTCTCTTGGCCGGCGGCGGCTGGAGTGCCTGGGATAAGGAGATAGTAAGAAGAGGGAAACGATCCTAAACGTGACAAAAGAATACGACGGAATCGTAGTGGAACGGGAACAGAACGACAGCAGTGAAAATAAATAACAATAACAACAGCAACAGGAAAAAGGAAAGCAACAGGAAGGCTGGTGGAGGGAGTGGAAAAACACTCCGACAGTCAGCCAGTCAACCACCGCACACTCTGTGCTAAACTACAACGAGAACATAGCCAACAATAACAACAACAGTATCAGCGGGGAGGAGAGCAACCGCCTCGTGCCATACCATACATAGGACAAACCGTTGTCGTCGTCAAACACACACACACCGCAGCGGAGGGCAACTTTTTCCAAAAGGGTAAGTTTAGCGAGCTCGCTTTTATCCTCTTTATTACAGCGTGCGATCGAGTCCCAACCCCCTGACGTAAACGCCCAGGTTCACACGGGCGCGATTTTGTGTGAGGCGTTTTTTTGTTATCCTCCTTTTCTGGACTATTGTGAATATCCGGAGGTAGAACCGATGTCACTGAGGGGGGAGATGTAAGATGATTATGAAAATTCTCCTCGTAATGCCTCGAGTATAATCGCGTTCAATTAAGATTACCATCGTGCAGACGCAGCTGTAAGTTATTTTCTAATGGATGTTGATAAATTTATCGACTGAAGATTTAAATTCATCAGTTGTTTATGGTCAGGTGGCTGAATTTTCACGATTTTTTTTGAATTGTTACGTTGACCTGAATTAATTCCGATGTTGAAGGATCGTTAAAAACATAATCGACCTCTACGGTTAAAATGTTTCAATACAATTGTTCTAAGCTCATGTTACTGTACAATTCACCATGGCACTCAATCAAGAATATCGAGAATATAACCAGAATAACGCATTTGCAGAATATTCCTAGACAAAGACTATAAATTTGTGCTGTAAAGTTGCCATTTGAAGAATGGACGTGTTTCTCAGTGTTTATGTTTTTTTAGTTTTGACTAAGTAGGTATTTGAAATCCGTTATCACTGTATCTTTTCAACAGCGATAGCTCCTTAGTTCCAGAACCTGTTTTGAGCTTTTTGATGTTAATGATGCTCTACGTTTGATAGGTGCAGTACACTATGGTCCCAAAGCCGTATTTAGGAAGACAAAAATGTTTACGGTTTAACCGTTGGTTCTAGGTCTTCGGAAAAGTTTTCATAGTTCGGCCAATGTTTTCATGAAAGTGAAATTATCGTGGTCCCTATGCTTAGTGAGTACGAAATATCCTCTTTTCAATACATTGTTATAGACCTGCACAATGTTCTACAAAGTTGTAGGTCAAACAAAATAAAGTAACTTGGCTGAGAAAACAACGCTTCTAACTAAAGGGCGAACACGAAATTATTGCGACACCGAAAATGTCATGCCTTTTTTCTTATAATGTTTAGAATCAAACCAAAATTTTAGGGTAGTTTTATACATATATTTACTTCAAAAATCAAAAGAAAAGTTAATCGATGGAGCCTTGAGTGTAAAATTGAACGCATTTTGGCTTGATGCCCTCCATCAAAGTCTTTACAGTGTCATCCGGTACCAGTTTCTCAGTATTTTTTTCCATTTTCTTAACATGTCCTTCTCGTCTTTGACTGTCTTCTTGCTCTTCCGAATTTCCCGCTTCATCATTGCCCAGTACTGCTCCACCGGGCGCAGCTCCGGACAGTTTGGCGGATTCATGTCCTTTGGAACAAAATGGACAGAATTGGCCTCATACCACTCCAGGACACTTTTAGAATAGTAGCATGATGCCAAATCTGGCCAAAATAACGGAGCTTCGTCGTGCTGCTGCAAGAACGGCAAAAGGCGCTTCTCGAGGCACTCAGATTTGTAGATCTCGCCATTTACTGTGCCCTTTGTCACGAAAGGCTCACTCCTCAGTCCGCAAGAGCAGATGGCCTGCCAAATGAGATATTTGGAGGCGAACTTCGACATTTTCTTCTTCTTAAATTTGTCGTCCACATAGAATTTGCTCTTGCCGGTGAAAAACTCCAACCCCGGAATTTGCTTAAAATCGGCTTTTATATACGTTTCGTCGTCCATCACACAGCAGCCATATTTTGTCAGCATCTTCTCGTAGAGCTTCCGTGCCCCAATTTATAGCCGTCGATTGTTGCCGCTCATCGCGGTTTGGGAAGTTCTGTACCTTGTATGTATGTAGTCCAGCTCTCTTCTTTGCATTCTGGACGTAGCTCTGCGACATGCCGATCTTTTTAGCCAAATCACGGCTTGAGACGTTGGGATTTGCTTTAATCATCCGCTTCACCTTTCCCTCCGTCTTTTTGTTCTCCGGTCCCGGTTTTCTTCCAGCTCCTTTGCCGTGGTCCAACGTCAACCGCTCCTGGGACCGCTTCAACACTCTGGAGACGGTTGAATGGTGAATGTTCAACATTTTTCCCAACTGCCGGTGCGACAGGTCAGGAAATTCCAGGTGTTTGGAAAGAATTTGTTCTCTCGACTCGCGTTGGTGCACCTCCATTTTCGTTGAATCGAAAAACACGACTTCGAGTTTGACAGCATGTAAACAATACACATCAATGAGAAAGTGTGCAAAATTTGGTTGATTTTTACCCAATGGTAAAAAAGTTATGCCCTGTTGAATGTGTCGCAATAATTTCGTGTTCGCCCTTTAAAGGGTGTCCACAGTTAAATTGCATCACTTAAAACTCGTCCTCAAAAACAAGCCTTTCAACGGATTGTAATGAAATATTCAGGGAATAAAATACTATGTATAATCTTGGTTTAGGTATTTTTATTTCACTGTATTTCTTTACCAAATCCAAAAGCCTGACTTTCTACTTAATACCACGCATACGATTTTGTACAACGCTTGAACCGACATTTGTTTCCGCTTTCAACCATGACTTCAACATTTAAGGAATTAAGATCCTTCGGCACGAAATTGACACCATTCGTCTTGTACCCCTCCAGAACATCCTTGGAGTAGTGACAAGAGGCTAGGTCCGACCAAAAATTGTAGGAACGTTGTGTGTTTTGAGAAACGGATACAGTCGTTTTTTCAGGCAATCATTCATGTATACTTGACCATTTACAGTTGAAGTTGTCACGAAAGGCTTGCTCCTTTTACACGAACAAATCCCCTGCCAAATCATGAATTTCTTGGGGAACTTTGACACTTGCTGTTTTCTGAGAGACTCTGGAACATCGAACTTGTCTCCTGGCAGTCACATACTGATTGCCGGGAGTTTGTTTAGAGTCCGCTTTAAGTGTGTTTAATCGTCCATGATGCAGCAGTGTGGATTCGTCAACATTTGTGTGTACAGCTTACGCGCACGTGTTTTAGCTGTCCTATTCTTTTTTTCATTGCGGTTTGGAGCTTTCTGAACTTTGAATGAACAGAGCCCGGCACGTTTCTTGGCTTTCTGCACGAAACTTTTGGTCAAATGTAGCTTTTTCACAACATCCCGAACGGAACAGTTGGGTTTGCGTTTAAAGGCAGCAACCACTCGCTTGTGATCCTTCATACAGTACGGAACACTTTTTCTACCACTCACCTTCTTCCGATCGACAGTTAAACGTTCCCCGACACGTTTTATGACACGAGACTCTGTAGACTGGTGAATTTTCAACATCTTTCCGATGGCTCGGTGCGAAAGAAGTGGGTTGTCGAGGTGCGTGTGCAAAATGTTCTCGCGCACTTGCTGTTCCTTCGACTCCATTTTCGAAACTACGACACATTTCACAATGAAACTCACGCAGTGTAAACAATACACGCTGACGTTCACCCAAAATTTCGTTGAAATCAACCCAAAGGGCGAAATGTTACAGCTTATTGAAAGTGATGCAATTTAACTGTGGACACCCTTTATTATGGATCATGAGTAACGATTTTTGTTTACCAAATAGGGTAACGGGATGTAACGTTAGCCTAGCTCCTTCATTCGGCCTATGTACCAAAAATGTCATTTATTCAGCTATAATCAACGGAATCATGTTGCTATCATGATGATCAATTTATTCCGAAGTAATTGAGATATTATTAATCATTTTATAGTTGTTCACTTTCACGGAATTTTTGATTTCCTCTACTTTTTAGACATCATGACTTCACTGGTTAAGCTAAACAGATTATCTCCACGATCTTCGAATGATCAAAATTTGGCTAAATTGAACTGATGAACCAAATAATACACCCTAGATGTACAGAAAATAGTCACACGTTATAAGCTAAAGGGTGTTCCGATCAAAATTTGGTCAAACAGTAATGTGTGTGAGTCGATCAAAGTTTTTATTAATAAGTCAAATTCTTTTTCTTTTTCAAATTCAGTGAATACAGAATACATGAGAAATATTAAGCTAAGCTTCCTTTTTACCAAATGCGAATTGCTGTGTCACATGCCATAAGATTTTGTACAGTTTCCTTGTCCAGTTTACTCGCCGCAGAACGCCAGTTTGTCTTAAACTGTTTCTCGCTCACAACAGCTTTTTGAATCTTCTTAAGGTTACGCTTGATGATGGCCCAATATTGTTCGATTGGGCGGAGCTCTGGCATGTTGGGAGGGTTCTTGTCCTTGGGAACCACTTGAACGTTGTTGGCAGCATACCACTCCATGGTCTTTTTTCCGTAATGGCAAGATGTCAAATCCGTTCAAAATAGAACGGAACAATTGTATCGCTTCAGGAAAGGCAGAAAACGTTTTTGTAGGCACTCGCTCAGATCAATTTCCTGGTTGACGGTTCCGGTCGCAATGTAAACGTTGCTATTCAAGTCACAGGTACAGATGGCTTCCACATCAGATATTTTGTCACGAACTTTGACAGTTTAATGTGTTTGAAAATATCTGCCACCTTCCCCCGTCCGGTTGCCGTATATAATTCCTGTCCAGGGAGCTGTTTAAAGTCTGCCTTGACGTAAGTTTCATCGTCCTGTACCACGCAATCAAACTTCGTCAGCATCGTCGTGAACAACTTTCGCGATCATGCTTTGACCGACGTGTTTTGTTTATCGTCGCGATTTGGAGTCACCACTTTCTTGTAAGTCGACAGTCCAGCTCGTTTTTTGACTCTATCCACGGTTAAAGGCGCCACTACCAGCTTCTTTGCGACATCTCGGACGGAGAGGTTGGGGTTCCGCTCGAAACAGCGGGCAACTCTTTTTGTCGTCGCTGTGGCCTCAAACGTTCACCGAACACTTTTAATACGTTGGTAACAGTTGATTTAGCCACATTCAACAATTTCGCCAACTTGGCGTTAAAGTAGTTTGGATTTTGACTATGCACGTGCAAAATTTTGATGCGTTGCTTCTCTTCCTTCGACGACATTTTGATAACTGAAGTGCTAATCTCAAAATAAAAATAGCGGCATGATGCTACACGCAAACATCTTCAAAATTAGGGGTGTGAAATTTTTTTTAATGCACGATGAAAGGAAAAGCATCAAGTTTAAGTCGACCAAGTTTTGATCGAAACACCTTTTAGCTGTTGGCATATATAAAATAACAATCATTTAACAAGAAAACCGTAGACCCAATGTTAGGAACATATTTTTTTCAATGTTCCCAACTATGGCCTGTTATATTAATAACGTAGTAAAAATTTTGTTATTGGTAAAATTTCCAATGGATATGTATAAGTTTCGGATGTATATTTTCATATGTCTCATCTAAACACAAATCAATGGAACAAATTCTGTGTAGAGTGAATACAAGTGTTTTCACTATAGAAAGGCTGATAGGTAATTACATGTGAAAATCATTTAAGTGTTTTAAAGTATTTTTATTTATGTTTGTTTTGAGAAATTTTATGCTGGATAGAACGAATACAACTGGCAATGCAATCAGGAAATCAGAAAAAAAAAAACCGCACGAAGACTCCATTTATTAATAAATCCATCGAATGGGACGAAGTTGCATCCATAAATAGACCCAATGTGGTGCTTATAGACATTAAATGACATTATGACATTAAATCCATTCCCCTCAAAAGTTCCTGACATTATAAAATGAGTTGTGTAACTTTTCGTGATATATACTATCAAACATCTTCTTAAACTTATCTAAGCAAGTGTATAAGTAGCTAGATGAATATCGCTTACAGCTAATTACTTCATTAGTTATAATAAAAAAATGTAATCGATCGTTGCATATTAAGCTGAGTCAAGGGACACATACCCTAGGTTAAAATGCATAGACTACTACAAGAGTATTGCTTTGATCTAGAAACACTCCTCCTCAACACGGCCCTCCAATCCGTACATCGTCCGCTATGCTTCCTCGACGATGATTCCATTGTTGAACTTAATTACGAAATCAGTGTTGGATTTCCGGCTGTCTCTGCATTCTGCCCAATCTGTATCCGAGAACCCGACTAAGCAATCTTGATTGCTTCTGAGCCGTAACCAGTGGTCTCTGATTGACAGCTTGTTTTCCTGCTAAAGCCTAGTATACAGCTGGCAAGTAAAGACCTGAAGAAATTTTTACCATTTCTACCGAAGTAATTTGAACAACTGCTCCAGTATGGGTGACATCAGTTTTCCTAGCGGAACAATCGAACGGAATATTATTCCACTAGGAAAAGTGACAGCCCCATTTAGATTACATGGGCAGGCGTTACTAACGTTACGAAGTATGCCCTCCTTGTCGGCTGCATACAAGGTAAGTAATTCAGACAGTAAAATAATGTCTTGACCATTCTTGTCCTATCCTAATGCACATTACTTCTGAGCTGCATACTAGCCTTAAGGATGGAACATCTACCGGAATAGTGTTGACCGATACAAAGAGGAATTGTCCGATTAGTCGTTGATTTGTGTTATCCGGGAGTGGATGCCCGCTTTCATGCTTGAAATACCCTGGATCTATTAGTACTTTTGCCACCTTCGCGTTTGCCAGGTTTGAACAATTTCGTTTATGTTTATGAAGTTATCGTAGTACCCGTCACGTCGTACTTCCAATCCGAGATACCAATGTACGTCGCCCGTTGATCACATGATGAAGGTCATCTAGAGTCCTCTGGATGTCCGCTCGAACATCTGCTCGTTCATGCTGGCTGTGGTCAGCTCATCTGCACGTACACCAACACATAGCACCATAGGTTGTTATCTTTCTTCCAGTACAAGCACGGATCGGATCCGCACTTATTGAACCCAAGTCATGTCAAGCTCCATAGATTTAGTTAGCTAAATTTGTTTAAGTTATAGCATTTTGAAAATCCATTCCGGGTCATATTGACACCGACACCTAAAGAAGGTTAATCTGTCAGTTTTATTCAGCGAAATGCGAGTCGGCGCCCAACGAAGTGCCGCCATGTGGCATCTCATCGCACGTCAAAACATCGTGTAAATATCGCGTGGCGTGTGGTGAACGTCGGCATGATATTATGACATCCTATCAGATGCCGCAACTTCGCCACATCAGTGGGCACCTTGACTAAGTGAACTACGCGGCACGAGTGAGCAAGCGACTGCTAACGTATTTTAATTTGAAAATTTACCCAAAGTTATCCATTTATTTTGTTCTTGCTTAACCCTTATGTGCTCGACAGGGTACCCGGGTACCTTTTTAGGTTTTACGTTACGAAATTTAATAGTTTATTTAAAAACAGGAAGCTGAAATTCAGTGACATCTTAGTAAAAGATGGAGGGTAACTTTTTGTATAAAAACATTTTGTATAGTAGCAAAGGGGGCCGAAGGGGGGTTTTTGATTTTGTTTACCCCTTAAATGTTCGACAGAGTACCCAGGTACCTTCTAAATTCAAATGATTTACCTGTGGCAATTATTGACAGATTTTAATTCTTTTGGCACCGTTAGCTTCAAAAACTCATCCGTTTCATGGTGAATTATCGGCCATGTCCATTTTGATTCATCTGGTTCCCAGAAATTCGGGTTTCGGGGCTGTGGTCCGGTACGGAGACAATATTTGGGAATATCAATTGAATTTCCGGGAATGGATGTCATAATCCTTGGAATAATTCCTAGAAATTATTTCTATTCCATTGTGGGCCATATGCCGACTTGTCCCCGGAACGGCCATTCTGTAACAGTTTCCCGTGGGGCCTAGAGTGGCCATCTAGTGATTTGTCTCCGGAACGGTTATTCCGGAACAGGTTCCTGGCCATGAACAAATGTAGAAGGAAACCATGGCAATATGGGTAGCAAAAATTATGAAATTTCTCCAGTATGATTTTTCTCAACGTTTAGTGGCCATCTGATGATTTGTCCTGGGAACGGTCATTCCAGAACAGGGGGGCCTCGAGTGGCCATGAACAAATTTAGAAGGAAACTCTGAGTTACAGATCAGATGCAGATGCAAATCATCAGATGGTCACGAATTGGTGGCAAATGACCCTTTGGATTGATTTCATCCATTTTCATACCTATATTGCAAAGGTATTTATCTAAACACTTTTATGGCCACTCCAGGCCCGACAGAAATTTGTTCCGGAATTGCCGTTCCGAGGACAAAATATAAAATGGCCAAAAAGTTGTGAGAAACAGCTTTCTAAAGTAGTTTCATGAATTTTGATAATCATTTTGCCAGGTGTTCTAAAAATGTTCACGGCCACTCGAGAAATCATCAGATAGCCACAAAACGTTGAGAAATATCTTACTGGAGAAATTTCATGAATTTTGATCAATATGGGTTTCCTTCTTAATTTGTTCATGGCCAGTCGAAGCCCCACGGGAACCTGTTCCGTAGTAACCGTTCCGGGGACAAATCATTAGATTGCCACAAAATGTTGTGAAATAGCCTTCTGGAGAAATTTTATGTATTTTGGTATCCCTATTGCCAAGGTATTACGTATATGTACTTGCACGCCGAGTTCGTTTGAAGTGGCCAAATCAACTGTTGCCAGTGTACGGGAAATGTTTGTCGACTGTCAAGAAGTCTGGATCGGGAAGAAATTAAAAGCCGGGGCGACAACAAAAACAATGGCCAAGAATTTGAAGCAGAAACCTTATCTCTCCGTACGAGATAGCGTAAAGAAGCTGAGAGTGTCAACTTATGAGAAGGTAATTACTCCAACTCGCGACGATAAACATCTAGCCAGAACACGATCCTGCTGGCCTGCTCAGTCACCGGACATTAATATTATTGAACCATTGTGGTCAACATTTGAAGCAAGGGTGCGAAATGTTTTCCCACCACCTTCGTCTTTGAAGGAACTGGAGAAAACTTTGATCGACGAGTGGTATAAAATACCTGTAGACGTGATCCAAAACCTCTACAGCTCCATCTCAAGGCGGATTGAAGCCGTTCTTGATGCGGACGGAGGACCCACTCACTACTAATAAAACCCACTCTTCCCTATACTTCACCAAATTATTTCTTGCATATCCGAACCAAAGCTAAATAAATTGATCCTTGAAGCTACCAGGAAGCTGGTTCAGGCTAGTTAGTGAATCTTATAGTTCACATTTTGGAGTAAAATCGTTATTGGCCCCTGCTACAGGTTCTCCCGAGGGCCGTTCCAGCGATCCAGGGAATGGCTAATGTAGCCAATGGCCTTCCCAAGTCCATCGAAACCATGTTTACGAAAAATCATGAAGATAGAGCTGCTGTACGGCATGCTCTGGAGTAAAATCTTAATTGGCCCCTACTACAGGTTCCCCCGAGGTCTTTCCGGTGGTCCAGGGAGTGGCTAATGTAGCCAATAGCCTTCTCAAGTGTATAAAAATCATACTTATGAAAAATCATGAAGATAGAGCTGCTGCACGGCATGCTTTGGAGTAAAATCGTAATTGGCCCTACTACAGGCTCCCCCGGGATCGTTCCGGCGATCCAGGGAGTGGCCAATGTAGCCAATAGCCTTCTCAAGTATATAAAAATCATACTTATGAAAAATCATGAAGATAGAGCTGCTGCAAGGCATGCTTTCGAGTAAAATCGTAATAGGCCCCTACTACAGGTTCCCCCGGGGTCGTTCCGGTGATTCCGGGAGGGGCCAATGTAGCCAATGTCCTTCTCAAGTGTATAAAAATCATATTTATGAAAAATCATGAAGATAGAGCTGCTGCACGGCATGCTTTCGAGTAAAATCGTAATTGGCCCCTACTACAGGTTCTCCCGGGGTCGTTCCGGTGGTTCCGGGAGGGGCCAATATTGCCAAAGATCCACTTTTCGTTTATAATAAGCTTTGTGGTAAAAAACAAGAAAAAACACAAGAAAAAAAGCTGTGACATAGCATGTTTTGAGTAAAATAAAGAACTGACCTCATCCAGGACCCTTCATCAGAACCTGTTTCACGGAAATGGCCATATCTCGGTCAATTTAAGGCCGATTCCTGTGATCGACCTTTCATTCGCTTGGGAAATGTTTCGTTTTTTTGTGTGTTTACTGAAAAAAAATGTTTGACAACGTCATCTTGTACGAAAATTCATCGCAAAGTCAACATGTAAAATAGCCCCTCCGGAAACCCGGAACAACTCCGGTATCCGGTGACCATGGCCAATTTTGTTACCGAGACATAAAATTACATTGAATTCCCCGTCGAATGCTTCTTGGACAATTGAAATCGGATAATATTTCATGAAGTAAGAGCACTGCAAAGTTGATCAAAAATTTGCCTGTCCCGATCATTTTGTCTATCCCCTGTATGTTCATGGCTACGCTAGGCCCCTCGGGAACCTTTTATAGAATGGCCGTTCCTGGGACAAGTCGGCAAATGGCGCACAATGTAATAGAAATAGTTTGTAGGAGTTATTCCAAAGATTGTGACACGCATTCCCGGAAATTCAATTGATATTCCCAAATAGTGTCTCCGTACCAGACAACAGCCCCGAAAACCCAGAATTTCTGGGAACCAGATGAATTCAAACGGACATTGGGGAAGTTTGCTCCTTAACTTTTCCGGTCCGCTTCCTAGCATCTTGCTATGGAGTACCTGGTGGTCACTCACCCACCAACTACCTGTCGATCTGCCAAATTTTAGTAAACCGACTGCTTAGAATTATCTCAAATTGTAATGTTCCGCCCACTATATCACAAAATATTGCGAGTAGTTGAACGGATTGGAGATAAGGAAAGCATTGGGTATAGGACGAAGTCTCCCCCGGTTGTTACCAAATTAATGAGCGTAGTAATCAAAAGAATCAATTTCAGTTACTAATGCTATGATGGGCCACCAATCGGAGCGGCGGCGGGATGCTGGATTCAATTCAACGACTTTCTCTTCTGTAAATAACGCAACTGCAACAGCATTTGCCATTGAATTTACTGTTCAATGTGCAAGCTAATAACGACTCCTACGGACATAAGCTATAAACAGATCCTCAAATTCAATTGTTTAGCCATCATAAAGAGCCAAAGAGAAAATCGACGAAGATAATCGATCAACAAAGATAGGCCCTTTTCAAATGTTACGCGACGTTTTTCAGGGTTCCACTTCCGTTGTTTCGCTTTTCACTTCCACGACTAAAACTGAACTTGATATTATCAATTATTTCATATGTATCATTTCAAACGACAGCTAGAAGCCAGCTGACAAGGGCAGGAAGCAGCAATACAAAATTGATTATCGCGTGATTCACACCGAAAAATTTGCCAAAAAATAAAATATTGATTATGACATCGTTGATGAAGCATGCAGCGTTTAAATTGACGCTCAGCTGCCCGTTCCCCAAAAGCTCAAATGTGAGCAACTTTTAGATTGGCAACATTCGACATTATGGTGCGGTCACAGTAAGGCAATTCGTGGCAACATTAGTCCCAAGCGACTTGTGGTTTAGGTTTGAAAGTAATGTTGGTTTGGGTGCCTGCGAAAAGGCAGCTTTTATGTTTTCCAGCTAATGTTGCTTCGAGTTGCCTCAGTTTAAGTGCACCGTCACATTTGTAGTGTGCACACCAGCACGAGCAAATTCACACACATATATCTCTGATGAGAGTTCACTTTTCAACGATACACTATTCCATTCCTGCCCATTTTTTACGATTTACAATCTCCACCCACACCGGTAGTAGGTTCCCCATTTCCTGGCGTCAGGATTTTCCAAACCACCGCACTACTGGGTTGGACGGCGATGCAGCCGTACCGGCTATTCTCCGGGATTTTTGTTTTGCTCACTGCTCGCCTGCTTTTCAAGTGTTTTGTTTTTGCCCTCTCCCTGTTAGTCTGGCCCTTGCCTAGCTGTGGCATGTCAAAGTCCACAACCGGAGTGCTCGTTTTGGTTTGGTTGGTTTGTGACCTATTCCTAGCTGCACTGGTGGAAAAAATGGGTTTGACAGTTGTTAAATGCTACAGAACGAGTAGTCCGGCAGATTTTTCACGGTGCCTACCGAATTGCTAAACCAAAAGAATAACAACGCTAGCAGTAAAGTGATATTTGCTAGCTGTAAAATAGCGATTTTAATTCGCAATTTCCTCCCTCGGCTGACTGTAGTCGGTATTTGACGTGCTAAGGGGGGAATGGAAGGGACGGACGGTGGTGTTGTTATGGTTTTAAATTTTAAATCCTGAATAAATTTAAATTACATAGAAGGAAAAGCTGGGGTTTCCTTGCTCGCCACGCGTGACGCCGTTTGAAAGATGTGGAATAGGGGGGTGTTAATGTAATATTCATGGTGGCTGAATTTTGCTAGGTGGAATTCGATTTCGATTAAAGTGTGACTCACAAAATCCCGACAAGCAATGTCAAATTCATGGAAAATTCGCAGTTTTGCGGCGCAAAAACAGCAATTCACCTGTCATAGGGAGGGCGGCGTCTGTCGGTGACAAGGTTGAAACTTGAAACTAAAAGTCACGTGGCTCACGCTGGCTGTTCGCTTTGTGGAAATGATGATGATGATGATGATGATGGCTGGTTGGTTGCTTTTGGAATGAAGCATAATGATGCAATTCGCTGTCCCGTTCATCACATGTTACAATCAACAGTCAGCTCACGCGAGAGTTTTTTACTAGTTCTTCATACCAAGTGGTAATGGAATCATGTAGAAAGTTGACGAACTTACGTTTCATGTAGGAGTATGTATAGCTCCATAGGTGTTTTGATCTTTAGAGTTGAATTCGTCACCGCTGGCTGCAGCAAAAAAATTCTCTTCGAAATCGTGGGTGGTTCGCTCTCGTTCTTGGCTCAACAACGGAGATGCTCGCTGGAACGTGCTTAAATGTTGGTTGTTACTTGCGAATATACAAAACTGAGGAAGATATGAATTGAATAATTATAGCGCACCGCACATACTGGCCATGGTAAACGACCTTGCTGCTGAGAAGATGCAAAGATGCGCGCGGTTTTCGGTCTTTATCCGGTCGAGTACGAGTTTCTACACATCATTTAGCTCGGAAACTGGTTCACTCTGTGCCGTTGCTGGTTGGGAGATTGTGTTGAGGTTATGCAATTAAGAAAGTTAGCGGCCGCCTGGGAGCAGTCATGCTGATTGTTGTTGATGCTAGAGGATTTGAGGGTTCAAAAGAATAATTACAGTCGAATGAACTTTATTTTGCCTTGCTTGTGGCGGGAGCCCAGTTTGTTTCAGCACTGATGAGATGACATAGTTGGTTATATATTTTTATTCAGTTACTAGTTATCATTGAAACGAACCGGATATTGCTTATATTTGGAATGTTCAGGGCAAAATGTGATTCTTCGAATTCTCAGTCCATTTGTATAATACACAAATATTTGTCACGGCAATAGACAGAAACCTATTGTGCCAGTCACCTAACAGTAATAACAAAGACACCAAATGCATCAGAATTCGTTTTATACCGGGCTATTCATAAGCCACGTAGACTTTTCTGTGGGGAGGGGGGGGTGGTTCTTATCCAAGTCTACGCTCCAAACAAAATTTCAAAAAAAAAGAGTATGGAGAAAAGTCTACGAGGGGGAGGGGGGTCTGAAATTTTCAAAAATGAGCCTACGTGGTGCATGAACAGGCCCTAAACGAATGTTTTTCAAAAAATGAGCTGTGCATGTTTCAACCCCTGTTAAATAGAATAAATATAAAATGTCGACCAATTGATGCATGACGATATTTTTCATCACTAGAATTATCTATGGAGAGCTTTAGATAAAAATGATGTAGGGTTACAGCCCCATATTAATCTCATTGTTCCTATATTCATCCTACGATGAATCAAACAATTGGGCAGTGGAAGGATCGGTTTCGTTTTCTAATAATGTTTGCTTACGTTAAATAACTACAACAAACATTACTAACTAATCCTGTCACGTCTATATAGTTTTATTTCAAGTAGGATGAATTGCAAAGTGATGAGATTAATATAGGTACATCTTCCCTACAATCGTGTTTTTGTTTTCAGGTTCATTAGTTTTTCCACTGAAATTCTGAGAAGTTCGTCAAGTGGAAAATGAACAAGTTTTTAGAAGAGCGCTACAAATGTTGCCCCATTTGAGAAGATTTGTGGACGAAGTCAGGAATCAGGAAGGAAGAAAGCTGAAGGAGAGTCATCCGAATTTCAAACGGAGCTTTTCGTCGGTATTCCGATCAAAAGTGTTCGCTGTTGTGGTTGATGCGGTGGACGATAAGATGCTGGGACCAACGCCGAATTTTGTCATCCCGTCCAGGGATGCCAGATATACAGACATTTGATCATGCATACAGACATCATACAGATTACAGACATTATACAGACATTTGGAAAATGTTACAGATATACACAGACATTCGTTTCGGCGAACTTCCTGATTAAAAAAAACAGGGCGTCAGGGAAAGTCACATGCGTCACAGTAAGCAAATGAATGACAGTCTGAAGCTGGACCAGTTTGTTGGCGAAAAAAAAACCAGTGAGGGATGTAGGAGTACAAATATGTGCCTGGCTGTTTTCTAAGGCTGTTTTCACTGATTCGACCCTTGTCAAAGACGTAGCACCGAAACGAACGGCAAAATATGGCCATCATAACGAACGACCTTGGCGAATCGCATCACCAAGAATTGGTGGCAATGATGCGGTCTAAACCATTTGAATCAACTGATACCACTGCCACGAAAACATTGGTTTTAGTAGTTAGGACTTTCTATTGGAATGGCAATGCATTTGCCATTCATTTGCACTGGTGTAAATGGATGTGTCGGGAAATACATAGCTTCCTCAGTAATAGTCCTTTAAGAACAGCAAAGTTCAACGAGCTGCTGCACTTAATAGAGCTGAAACCTTTATACATGTTACATCCATCCACGACCCGATGGCTTTCTTTAGAACAAGTTGTTAAGCGTATTCTTGAAGCTGGAAGTCATAAAAGTATATTTCAGTTTTCGCGATACATCAGTGGACGCCAAGCAGGATGAAAAAAAAAGAAAGTTTATGAGCGTCCCAGCGATCTATACAACCTGTATTTGGATGTACTTAACCACATCTTTCTGAAAATCAGCCGGTTGATTCATTTTTTTCAATCTGAAGAGCCAATGGTGTACAAGCTGCAAACAGAAACTAGCAAATTGATATTTTCGATATTGGATTGTTTCTTTAAACCAGGATATTTAAAAGAATTGACTAACCCTGGCTTTGTGGACCTGATCCCCAATAACTTCTGCGAGTTGGAAAAACTGTACGAAGGTGTCGAAGTGCAGGCTTTGATCAACGAATACACTAGAAGTGACAAGTTAATCATGGAGCACTTGCATCAATTTCGACTAGACATGATGAATTTCTACATATGCTGCTGTAATAAAAAGAAAAAAGAATTGACCTTACCGACGATACCCTCAACGATTTAGCCTTAATTGATCCTGATAGTATCAAAGCAAAAGCCCATCCAACCATTTTTCAACTTATCAAACTATTTGAGAACATGATTGATTCAACCAGTTCAACCAATCGACGACGTGTTCCGAAAATGGAGAGTTTCAGTAGCGGATTCTCCAGAAAATCTGCATAGCGAAGAATTTGTGAACAAGTGCTTATCCTTACGTCGTTGTAAATAGTGGCGACTGAGCCTTTCCGTGTCTACGACAGTTCATTCCAGCAAAATAGGCTATTCCACATTCGTCGGCCGTTGTCAAGCATTTTTTTTTCAATTCACAAAATCAATAAAACCAATGCTCGCAATCGCACCGCCACACAAACCATGAAAGGCATTTTGTCGGCCAAAGAGTACGTTAAGTCGCACAAAAAGCCAAACGGAGTGGTTGAAATTTCATCTAATGTGAAATGTGTGTTCACAAACGACATGTATAACAAAATTTATGTTCCTCGAGCCTTTGGAATTAAAGAATTTAGTAGTAGTGAAGTGAAGGTGAGTTGTTTCTTTAAATTTGTGAATAATAATAATAAATTATTTGTCTAGAATTTTTCAAAACATCAAATGCTAAAGATCAACATATTTTGCTTTGTTCATATTTAGTGATTGAAAAACGATAATGATTTAATCTTATGTATGGGAGTGAAGGGAAAGTTGACATCTAAATATTAAACTAGAAATTGCGATCTCTTTTTCGTTAGATTTTTGTGTATGCGATGTTTACAAAACATAACATAAACACCTTTACTCGTTTGTCAGCATCAATAAATAGAGATTTAAAAAAAAATTCCATTGAAGCACCTTACAACCAAAATCAAAATCCTTATACCAGCGGGTGGATAGTCATGAAGAAAACGAATTTTTTTTTGGCTCAGGAAGTACTAGCATACCGGTCCCAAGCTCGGTCTCAAGCTTAACGATTCGCCCCTAAGACCGTAACTCACACCAATACACTCTCAACTATTCTGTTAAAATAACATAGAGAATCAAAACAAAAACAAAGATAATTGTACCAAAAGGTACTGAAAAGCGCAAGAGTGCATGGCAAGGTGCAGACTGCAAGGTGTACTTCTGAACTAGGGGTTCTACAATAGTAAACCAATTTCAAATCGCTAGTTGGACATTGATTGTTGCTTATACCCCTTATACAGACAAATACAGACCTTTCAATTAGATTCATACAGACTTTTGAAAAAAGTATCTGGCATCCCTGATCCCGTCTGCAGCAATGGTCGAGTTGTTCCCCAGATCGATTCTCCTATGGCTTCGTTTCTTTTTGAAGATTTGACGGGCTAGTTAGAGCCGCTATAGAGAAAATGGTTAAGCCCGAGTGTCTGACAGTCAACGCAAAATCGTTATTTGAAATATTCTGCTAGCTCTTAATGTGGAAATTAGTTTTGACTCTAAATCGGTAATCAAGAAAGCGAGAGAATTCGCATTCCGCAACGACTGTCGATCGTTTTACTGTGGTTTTTTGAAGGAGCTACTCAACAAATATCCATTAACCCTTAAAGGTGCAGGACGCACTTTTTATTTTGAAAACGCAATATCTCAATGATGCCTTAACCTTTCCAGCTGAAACTTTCACTAAAATCTAGTCCTAAATGGTAGTCCTAAACATTGGATATCTGATATGCAGAAAAATAAATTTCTTTTTATGCACACAGCCTCCGTGAGTCTGTTTGAGTATGCTTCTTCCATAAGAACTATATTATAGCTGTAAATGGAATATAAATGGAAATGGGTCGAAAACGATGCTCACTGGTACTATGCATCAGCGAAGACATTATACAATTTTGGGGGCATTACATTAGTCTTGGTTGAACTAATGGCAATGAACTATCTAAACTCCAGCACAATTTGGAGAACCTAGAACATCTTATATGGTGGGAAATATATTATAATCCCTTCCTATAGCTTCTTTGAGCCTGCTTGGGTATGCTGCGTTGCTAAGGACAGTAGCCCAGTCATGGTTGATCTAGGTTGATCATTTGACCTGAACTCCAGGACAATTTGGAGAGACTAGAACGACTGATATGAATGGAGATGGATGACAGATAATAATTTCACTCTTCCTGACATTGTTGGACATGTTTCATGTATGTAGGTCTTATGCTCAGATGTCATAGCGACATAGTCCATGATCAACATTCCAGGAGAGTTTGGACGACCTAGAACATCTCGAAAAATATGTATATTCCCATTTGTATACTTTTCATGTACCATTTGTGTTAAAAACTATCTAAAAACCTTAAAACTGTTTATAAAAAAAGGTTAAAAATAACAATTTCAATATCATCATAAAAAATACTCTCTAAGCCACCTAGTTTCAGCCACGAAGAGAAGGGGGGGTGGATTGGAGGGGGGTACATGTATTCAAAATTTAGGACTACCATTCTCCTTGATTTTAGTGAAAGTTTCAGCTGGAAAGGTTGAGTCATGATTGAGATATAGCGTTTTCAAAATTAAAAGTCCGTCCAGCACCTTTAAGGGTTAACATACCCTTTAACGCGTTACGTCATCTGCATTAACCTTGATGATATAACTCACTTCACGGACATAGCTAAACAGTGTCTTGAGCTGCGTCCTGAAACGTTCCTGTAGATAAAGACTATCTGAGCGCTGCAGTTCCTGACAACGTGAAAGAAGAATTCGGACAGCTGTGCTCAATGCCGTCTTCAAAGACGTTGCTTGCCAGATTCCGGAGAAAAGAACAGCGTTTGGACAAATTGTGGCTAGAACTGATTGATCATTCCTAGAAAGAGCTGCCATATTTGACAACATTTGTTGCACGAAAATGCGCTGATGGAGCCAGGATTTTCAATGAATGAAAAGTGTTTGGTAGTCCAGAGAATTGTCTACGAACTGTCAACGACGTTGAACTCTCGAAGTCCTTGATACAAATTACACGCAACGCACGTAAAGGGTGTACCGTTTAAAATCCGCACACACAAAATTCATTCTCAAAATTCGAGTTTTCATCCGATTATCACCAAATTTTCAGGGAGTTAAATGAAACAATTGAAGTTAGTTGTGGCATTATTCATTTAATTTATTTCGCTTTATATCCGTATGCGCGAACCTTGGCCTTAACCCCAGCCATAAAGTTCTGCACGACCTCAGCATCGATAGTGTTTTGCATATTTACCCATGCTTTCTTCGTTTCATCTACATTCTTCACCACTTTAGATCGTTTTAGAAGGTGCTCCTTCATAATGGCCCAGTATTTTTCTGCTGGGCGCAGTTCCGGAGTGTTTGGGGGTTCAGATCTTTCGACACGAAATTGAAATCATACGCCATTATACCACTCTAGCACGTCTTTCGTGTAGTGGCATGATGCCAATTCCGGCCAGAAGATCGTCGGACCGTCGTGAGCCTTCGAGAGAGGGAGAAGCCGCCTTTGGAGACACTCTTCCAAATACACCTGTGCATTAATGGTGCTTCCGGTAACGAAAGGTGTACTCCGCTTTCCGCAAGTACAAATCGCTTGTCAAATTATGAACTTCTTGGCGAACTTCGACATCTTCTGTGTCCGGAGGTTCTCGGGAACATCACACTTATCATTAAAAGTCACATACAGGTTTCCTGGAATCTTGTTGAAGTCCGTCTTTACATATGTCTTGTCATCCATTACGCAGCAGTCTGGTTTCGTTAACTTCTGGTCGTATAACTTCCGGGCACGGCTTTTTGCGACCGTATTCTGTTTCTCGTCGCGGTTTAGGAACTTCTGAACCTTAAACGTACGTAGTCCAGATCGAGTTTTGGTATTCTGCACGAAAGTGTTGCTCACATGCAACTTTTTAGCCTCATCTCGAACTCAGGCGTTCGGTTTACGTTTCTAAGCCCTAACCTTGCGTTTGTGATCGTTCTCGTTGACATGAAGGCTTTTTTTCGGATCTTCGCTTCCGATCAACAGTTGGACGATCTTCAAACCGTTCTATGATACTAGAGACCGTGGAATTGGCGATTCCCAACTTTTTTTTATCCTTATTCTCAATGTACTCGTGCAAAAATTTTTCGCGCCCGCACTGTTCTTTCGTCGCCATTTTGAAAACTTTTGCGCACCTGATGAAATCAACTCACAGAGTGTAAACACATTAAACTATGTCTACGCAAAATTTCAATTAATTTTACCCAACGGATCAAAATTTAGAGCAATTTGAGTGTGTACGGATTTTAAACTGTACACCCTTTACGTTTTTTGTACTCGAAAACCTCGAATGCTTTACTATTTTTTTTCGATGTTTATGCTTCTCGAAACTTGAAAGATCAATGACTTATATAGAACGATTTTTGTTCTCGTTGGCAAAATGGAAGACGAAAGCAGGTTACGCGATTCCCCATAAGCCCGATTTGCGGCTACTATCCGTCATTTTGCCTAAATGAAACAAGTCAGAATTTCAGAATGAATCATTTCCTCAAAAACTTCAAGAATATCTATTATTCCAATTTATATTAACTCATTTTGAGATTGTGTGGCCAAACTGTAATGGTAATTTCTAAAGATTGATCGGGCACTTGGCTTAACAAGTTTTTTCAAAACGACGCTCTTTTAATGTTTGTATGTTTATTAGCATGCAGCGAGCGTCATATGAAGGAAGTGAAAATGATATCCAACCTAATTTACAGAGGGCATAAAGCCAGTCCAAGTTAAATTTCGGACTCCAAAATAATAGCAGCAAAAAAAATTTACACATAATTCAACAAAACCGATTGTTTGTTTCACAATAATTGAGTTATATCTACATTATAAACAGTAGAAAATTCTCGAACTTTCTGTGGTACACCCGCCGTTAGGTTCCGTACGGTATCCTCAGATACGCCCGCCGTGGCGATTCCCCATTTTCTCTTGAAATTATCGGTACCATTTGCTTTCTTCTTAGTTTCGAAGAGTTTCCGCTTAGCTAGAGCCCGGTACTTCTCTATTGGCGAAGTTCTGGACAGTTTGGTGGATTGACTGTTTTTGGCACCTATTTGACCTCTTGTACCTTATACCATTCCAGGACGGATTGCGCATAGTGACAATAGGCCAAATCAGGAAAAAACTTTGCTGGAGAGTCGTGACTTCTGATAAACGGTAGTAACCTTTTTTGCGAGACCATTTTGTCTCGTATCCATCTCTATTGATAGTGCCGGTAAAGACGAAACTTTTAGATTTTCGACCACAACTACATATGGCCTGCCAAATCAAATACTTCTTCAGGAATTTGGACACCTTCTTTGTCCGGAAATGCTCGGCAACGGCATTCCTTTGCATTACGGTATAAAAAGTCAGACCCGGAAGCTGTTTAAAGTCTTCGAGTACGTATGTTTCGTCGTCCATTATGATACAAGAAAAGGTTTGCAAAAAATTGGTGTAAAGCTCCGACTTTTTGCAGTGAAATTTTTCTTGTCATCACGGTTGGGAACCTTTTTACTTTTTACGCCTTCAGGCCTTGCCTCTGCTTCACTTTTTGTACATATGATGTTGACTTCCCAACTTTGCGAGCCACATTTCGCACAGAAAGATTAGGATTTTTCTCAATAATGGCTACCACCTTCTTATCCATTTGTCGGAAGCATACTTTTCGATTTGTTCCACTTCCAACCTTCCGATCCACAGTCAAGCGCTGATCAAATGATTTTCATACACAAAACACGGTACTTTTCGGTAGTTTTACTTTCTTGGCAAGATCGCATATCGATAAATTCGGATTTTGCTGCCGTTCGTACAAAATGCGTTTGCGCACTTCCACTTGATTCGATGCCATTTTACTGAATATAACAATAATGTAAACATGTTGTACCACGAAATAAAGTGGAGAGTTTCAGCTGTCATATAAGTGAAACGTTGCAGCGATCCGTGAAATAATTCAAAATCTACACTGAAAGAAAAGTGTCCGAAATTTAACTAGGACATGCTTTATAAAAGAAATTGTTTTTGTACTGATAATATTCTTTCTTCGTACGTGATTGAAAAGGGAGACCATGCAATGCTGTAATATTCCAGAATATACCTCACATAAGCAATATATAAAGTTTTAATTGTGTACGGATCTTGAAAGTTATAGCAAAATCGTTTGAAAGACCCAACATGTTAAGAATTGTGTTGTAATGGTCTATAAGAGTTATTTTGGAGTCTAATATAATACCTAAGTTCCTTAATCTCTCAAATTTTTCTACATTTTGATTTCCTAGTATAATTGTGATGCTCGATGATGTTCGTTTTCTGATGAATGATATTGCATTTTTTTTTTACATTTAATTCTAATAGGCTTTTTTTACACTATTTGTTGAAAATGTATGTTTCATTCTGGAATATGTTGAGGTCTTCTTTATATCTTATTTCCAAACAGAGCTTCATGTCGTCGGCGTAGATTGAAACTTTTATTGTTTTGAGAATGAAGGAAGTGTTCTGTACGTACAGAATAAAGAGAAGAGGTCCAAAATGAGAGCGTTGAGGTGACTTGAATTGCATTAGATTTCTTTTCATTAAATGTATCTGTTTGTTGTCGGTTTGTTTAATATGATTCAAGTCATTTCAGAAGTCCTGGCTCAATCCTTTTTTTGTAATTCGAAGAGTAGCATTGGAATGTCAATATTGCTAAAGTCCATGTAAAGAGCTTCTACGTGGTTGCCATTATCCATTGCATTCAATGAATAATCTAGAAATTCAAGTAAATTTGTTGTGGTTGAACGGCCCTTAAAGAAATCGTACTGCAGTAATTCAGTAATTCTATTTTTTATTTGCAATAATTTTTCGTTGACAATTGCTTCGGGATGTTTTGGAATGCAAGAGATAATGGCTATTCCATGATAGTTATGTACGTAAGATTTTCGTCCAGATAAAGAAATAGGCACTAAGAATGACAGGGTTGCCACAGATTCGGGAAAATCGGGAAATGCGGGATTCTAAAATCATCGGGAAATATGCGGGAAAAAGTCGGGAATTTTTATCATATGGCAGGAACCATGCTCACATTTTTTTCAAATTGATTATTGGGTAGCATTTGTGTTGTGAAACAGTGTTTTTCTGCACATCCAGATAGCTCAGTGCTCTATGGATGGCCCGGTTGTCAACTGGAAGGCGTTCAAAGAATTGAAATTGAAATTGGGGAAATCAGGGATCTGCGAGCCAGCCCTGGCTTTGTAGTCCTCAACATCGTTAGCTGCGGCTTGCACGTTGTACACAATTCTTTCAAGGAGGAGCTTAGACAACCAGCTTGGCGTACCGCTTAGATCTGAGTAAACGGCTGTAACAGGTGATGTTTCGCACATGACGTGCTTTTGGTTTTATTTTACATGACTGGAACTCCTTGGGTGATCTTTATGACTGAAGCATCGCAAATGTGTGTATTGCTGTACATTTTAGAAACCTATTGTATCAGTCACCTTAAAGTCAACTGACTTTCAAACGGAGATTTTGGTCGGTATTCCCATTATTTTTTTCGTTATTGTGGTCGGACGATATGATGCGGTAGACGATAAGATGCTGGTACCAAAGCTGAACTTTGTCATCAAGTCTGCAGCAATGGTCGAGTCGTTTTTCAGGGAATACCAGACCTAATTTCCTATAGCTCTGTTTCTTTTCGACGATTGGACGGGACTACTTAGAGCCGATATGGAGAAAATTGTCAAGCCCGATCGTCTGACAGTAAAGCAAAATCGGTCATTGAAATAAAATTGGCGGAGAGTAATCTTCTGCCAGCCTTTAATGTGGAAATCGGTTTTGCCTCTAAATTTGCAATCAAAAACAGCGACACTTTTCAATAAAAATAAAAATAAAAGTGTCTGGTGGTGAACCAAACTGCAAAGAATTTGGTAGCTCAGATAATTGTCTACAAACTGCCAACGACGTTGAAATCATGAAGTCTCTGATACAATATGCACACAACGCACGTGCATCATTTTGTACTCGAAAACCTCAGTTGCTTTACTATTTTTCCTCGATGTTTATGCTTCTATAAACTTGAAAATCAATGACTTATATAGAGCGATCTTTGATCTAGTTTGCAAAATGGGAGACCAAAGCAGGTTATGCAATGGCAAAGGGTAAATGTACCCTTCTTATTGGGGAAATGCTCCTTAAACTTTGGAAAAATGCTCCTTAGATGCGTTTGCCCGGTATAATGCAATCGGAGGTATTAACCTTCTGGTTAGCGCTTGTCGGGTGTTTTGACGGGTCTTAAGTTTCTTGTATTTTTTTCCGTGTATTAACTAAAACGAAAATATCCCATACGGGAAAATTAGGCAACAATGCGGGAGAAATTCGGGAAAAATGCGGGAATTTTTAAATTATGATTGTGTGGCCACCCAGGAATGAGCTTTTCCATATCTTGGGGAAGTTTCCAGATTTCAGTTACATTATGAAGAGCCAAAATAATGGAGAAGTAAGCTCCACTGCTGGATTTTTCATAAATATTGAAAGAATTTCTTTAGGTCCGGGACCCTTCGAGGCGTCTAAATTCTTTAGGGCCTGCAAAATGTTCTGCACCCGAATTGATTTACTCCAAAGTCTCTTGAGAAATCTGGATAAAATGCAAAATAATTGCGGTTGCGATCTTCTTCGAAAAATGTCGTAGATTCCACGGAAAATGTTTGCAAAGAGCTCACAATTTGTTTCCGACCTATCCCCGACACTTTAGTCAAGATGCATTATTGAAGGAAACTTGTCAGATTTTAATTTCTTGGAAAATAATTTCTCATAAAAGATTGTTTAAAATATCCAAGGAAGTTTCGACGTTTCCATCATTCTTAAAAATTGTTTGACAATTGACACTGTTTAACACTGTTGAAATATTAAGGGGGTTCCCTTCCCCCTTGCCTACCACGCATTGTGGTAGTTAGGTAAAAGATTGTCTGCTTGATCGGATGCCGCCTTTCAAACATGCCCTCCGCTCAATCTCAACTACTTCTATTCAATTTCACAACCTGCCGTGCTCTTACGGACCTATCAATACTTTCTCTTCACATCTTTGGTTCTAGCAGAAATTGTTGTCCACTCCTAGGGTTACATGTTGATAAGAAGGATATTTCTTGCCGGCGTCGGTGGTGTAGTGGTAAGCGTGACTGCTACTTGGCACCCCAGTGGGTCTAAGTTCAATCCCACGATGTCGACGTCGGTGGTTTTTCTGAGGCGAAAAAATCTGGTCACGTCTTCCTTCGGAAGGGAAGTAAGGCCGTTGGTCCCGGCTCATATTCATGATTCGTAAGGTAGGGTCCAGGTGGTGGAGTCATCTTCCTGGCGTCGGTGATTGTCACCATGTGAGGAAATAGGCCGACGTAAAATAAGGAAAAAAAAGAACGATATTTCCAATTTCTCAAAACATTAATTTAATTGTTTCGTAGTTCGTTGATTTGCATCCAATGACTTCCTCGTACTCGCAGTCGTTTGGTCTTTGGTGGTCATGTATAAATATAT
The DNA here is from genome assembly GCA_024533555.2 of Aedes koreicus. Classification (NCBI taxonomy): domain Eukaryota; kingdom Metazoa; phylum Arthropoda; class Insecta; order Diptera; family Culicidae; genus Aedes; species Aedes koreicus. The sequence continues at coordinate 102,758 of JAHHFK020002076.1, read as the reverse complement.
AATATTCAATTACTGTGTGAAATGCTTCATTCTTCCACAACGGATTCAAAGATTTTGTGAATACTCGTTAGCAAATAGTCAAAATAGTAGTTTTGTTAATTTTTTATGTGATCAATTTGTGGTAGTTCAGTCCAAAATGAACTGCAGTGTTGCATTATTCATAAATACTGGGAGTAGGATACATTTATTTTCAGAGTCCGTAAAAAAAGTCGGCATGGCGCTGATTAAAGTCCCCATAGATGTGAACTTTTGGCTCAGGAGGAAGTTCAGATGCAATTTGTTGAGCAATTTCGAACAAAGTTTCATAAGTGTTTATATGAGCATGGTCTGGCGAAAAATACACTGACGCATAAACGTGTGATTTGGTGATAAGTTCAGAATTATAATTGGTCGAAAGAGCAATGAGGACTCCGCCACCCGACTTCTTCCGAGGCGTTTGAAAATTTCTTTCGTCTCTGAATACAATAAATGTGCTGCCAAAAATTTCTTCACTTTCGTCCCAGCTTGCTTCAGTTGCAAAGATGAGCGAAAAGAAAGGGCTCAGTAAATTTTTGTTTTATATTTCCTTCATTTTGGTTGTGCTTTCCATGCGATGTAAGTTTCAACAGTAAATTAAAATTCTAGTTGCATTCTTCTTATGTATATAAATAATACAGAGTGGCAACGGTTGCTTGTCGGTAAAATAAATGTTCATAAAATCAGTCGAATGGCTTAAAATCAACAAACGCTGTATTTCCAATATTTTTATTTATTTAGTTTTTATTCTGTTTACTTACATTTTTTTATTTAGAAATTACATATTGAGCTCGAACCTCTCACCTGTATCTTTTATGACCAGCCTTAAACGTTTCTTACACGCTTTGTAAATGGCATGCACCGAGGCATATTGTCCCAAATGTTGATCAAGAGTTTCTTGAAACATTCAAGAGTCTGACCTTTTGTGCTTCCAATTTTACTGCGCATGTATCCCCATGCAAAGAAATCCAAACGATTTCCGTCTGGAATCAATTTCGAAGCATGGAGTAACAAGTGATTCATCAAAACATGTTCGATGTAGTAATTAGTGTTGATTTTTACTCCTGACTCGATGAAAAGTAGTGGAAGCTCGACGGTTTCTGAAACTCCACACCATACCATTAATTTCGACACATTTTGGAATTGCTGCACAGCAAACCTATCTTTGGAAACACCTGCAAGCCTCGCTGCATATACTCTATAATTCTGTTGGTTGTGAGTATCTTGCAACAGAAACATTTTTTCATCGGAAAAGAGAATATCACAAATATGTGATTCACAATCAATGTGCCGCTGGGGATTTGTTATTATTATCGTACAGATTGAGCCGAAGGGTCTTAGATTGTTACGAAACTTTGTCCACACGTAGGGTTCATGGATATAGTTGTAGTTAGTTATTGGAGTTATTGAATAAGAATTTGTTTTTCAAAACTTTCCATGATTCAGAAAATGGGTTTTCCGGCTTTTCCAAGCAATTTTCCTTCACTGTAGAATTTTTTTAAGATTATATTATAGTTTGGAAAATAAAAATTGTTCTACGATGAACCGTTCTTGAGTTATGAATCTTTGAAGTTAGTGTTGTTCGGGAAAATCGGAAAATTCCAATTGGTGTTTTTCAGGAAAACTGGCAACCCTGATTTTTTTAATATTTTTGTTCGGTGCAAACCTGTACGATAGTAAAAAAAAAATCCCCCGCTGAAGCAACTTCTTACTTCGAAATACTTACTGCATTTGCTGTTTTTTACACGCTTTCACGCTTTTACACGCTCAAATCATGAGTGATGATATTCTGCTTCGACGTGAAATATTCAGATCCTTGACCATCGCTCGTCCTGATTGTGTCGGATTTCGGCGAATTCGCTTCCTCACGCTTTTTAACAACATTTTGGTCTTGACCGTTGGATGAGGTCCATGCCTTTGGTTGATTTGGTACGTACCCGTCTTGTAGTATCTTTTTAAGGTGCGGAAGATAAATCTCTCGTTCACACCGATGTGTTTAAGCCGTCTCAAGAGCTAACACGGTTTAAATTTTTTCAAATATAAATCTACTACTACCAGCTCTTGTTTTGCATTTATGTACATAGCATAACCAAAACAAACAATCTTCCCAAAAAATCAAAACCGTCAAATGCCAGATGATAACACAAAACAAAACTGTACAAGAGATACACTGAGACAAAAATACAGAAAGACAACCTTTGCCACCCTGTATATTCAATAAAATAAACATTGATAACGTTCTTATATCAGTAACATCTTCCTTATTTTTTATACATATTTCTTTTTGAATATGTTATAACTTGTAATATTCACGAATATTTAACATTGCTTTTTTGCTGTTCCGAAACCGCAAAAAGTATTAATCAGAAAGCAAAGAAGTAGGACTAGAATTAGTATGGATTCAAAATTGTGTCTATAGATAAAAAATACCTCGATTTTTCATTAAATTGGTGTATCAGCTATACATTAATACTGTATATTTTTGACAACAGGAAAAAAAATGGTGCAAAAATAAATCCCTCGACTTTGGACTATACGCCCCATACCTATGTATTTTTTTATAATGAATGTGCAACGTTGATTAACGCAAAATAGTTCAACAGGAGCTTTTTATCAGGCCCAATGCATAGGATCCCTATGCTAATATTACATGCATCCACCCTGTTGGTTTTTTTTTGTCTAGATTTTTTTCAACGCGATCCAGAATCCACTAACTTTCCAACTTTTGAAACAACAACCGTTACAGGTAAAGGATGATGTCTATCCCAACAACCCTATCAATTCCAGCCGTCGTCGCCCACCTCGGAACTGTTCAAACACTGTGCAAATCAAAGCATTTCCGAACGGAAGGCACATGCTAAAAGATACAATAACGACCGAACAGGGCAGCGCGCGCTGACTCACAACGAATAGTTTAGTCAGTCGGAACGTTTGTTGCAGCTGGGGTCCTCATCTGCCATTCCGGGTAATAGTTTCGTTCATTTTTTCCGTCTAGCACACTCTACCACCGTACTACTACAGACTTCATTACGCTCTTGTTCTTTTTTTTCTGCATCAGGACGCCATTACCGACCTTTTTTTTATACCATCTCACATCGGCATCATAGCACATGCATAAAAATCAGGGCTTAGGAAGAAAACGTCGAAAGGCAGAAGAGCGAAAGAGGGAAAGATCGAAAAACAAGAGGTCGAAAACAAATGATAGAAAGAAAAAAAGGATCAAAGGGCAAGGCTTGGACAGATCTGTCACATTTTTTTTGCAATGAGTATAAATGTTCGTAGATATTTTTAACAGAATAATATTTCGGTATTTTGTCATCTATATTCTTTCGACCTTTTTTCTTTCGATCTATTGTCTTTAACTCTCAAATAACATCGGAAAAAGTAGGCAAACTAAGTTGACGCCAGTACGCACTGGTTGATTCCTAAATGCGTTTCTTCATGGTTTTCGAGATACGTGAGATATCACGCTGAACACAATGGAAAGAGTGCGCAAAACTGTGAACTTTAACCTTCATTGATTGGCCAGCAGTCGGTGTTACGAAGTATGGTGCTCTCGCCCCGAAAAGCTTTGTCCCTTCCGTTTTGCATAACAAAGCGGCAAGGGGGAGAAAAAATCTGCTTAATCTCAATTTGAATTTCCGCCTAGTTTTTCAATGAGATTCTAGGTTTTTTTTCGTGTGCTCGGTCTCATCATAATAGCTAGATCTTGAACCATCTTCATCGCTTTTCCAGAAAAGCACTACTCTCTTCCCCTAACGCCATTATATGGATGAGGCGGACCAAAATAAAACGGATAAATCTACCTAGCAATAAGGATAGCCTTTTCTCGTCTGAACGAATAGAAATTGTTTGTCGGATAGGGGGAAAGTCGACAAAGTGGTCACTACAGAAGCTTAACAGTCTAGAAGAAGAAGATTGATTTCCAGGACCTATTGATACGAAGCATTCTGAAAGCCAACTAAAAAAAAGTCTTCTTTGAGTGATTTCAAAACATTCCACGTCCAGGAAAAAAAAACCATCAACTACAATAGACCAGCTACTACTAACAGTGAAGGGTTGTGTGATGCTTCTTCTATCTTTCAGAAGTCCTCGTCGCTTCATTCGATGCTAAACCGACGCCAACGGATGACGTTGAAAGTGGGAGAAAATAGCGACATTGAGTGCCATAAATGCAATTTGCCGCATAAGTCAGCCAGCAACCCGGTCCTTCGTCTCCGCCGTCAGAAACTGCGATGATAAAGACCACATTCCGTGACTTCATCCGGGGCTGGCTGTCTTCTTTTCTTCGGTGGCCGACGGTGTATCCGGGTTTTATTTGGAGTGTTCTCTGCTGGAAGCATACGTGTGTCTGGTTAGAAACGCCCGGGCGTGTGGGAGTATGTATGTGTGTGTGTGTGTGTGTGTGTGTGTGTGGATTGGATACGGTGGAATGCAACATTATTGCCTCGGATGCCACCGGATGTGTTTGGATGGCGGCAACGAGGTGGTGCACTTTTCTCCGAATTTTGTTTACAGGTTTTTCCAGTATCCTTCTGTTGGGGAACGTGTGCTATTTGCGGATATTGTAGCTTTCGAAGGAGCTATGAAAAGTGGTTAATAGAACCGTGATTCTTTGAGAACTCTAACCGATTATCTTGGAAGACATATTGTTAAGGCTGTTTTCTTCTGGCATTCTGAGGCAGCCGAAACTAATTCAGTGATTTTGTTGTTGAAAACATTACTTGATGTATTTAATCAATCCTGAATTATTGATCGGCAAGCCGTGCTCTAACCGATTGAGCTTTTTTCCCAGCCCATCGTAGTCGACTAATTTTAGCGATGTGTACGATGGGAGGTTTTCCCAGCAACTGATGCAATTCGTGGTTCATTCGCCTCCTCCACGTTCCGTCTTCCATTTGCACTCCATCGTAGATCGTACGCAGCACCTTCCGTTCAAAGACACCAAGGGCGCGTTGGAACCTCCCGTCCCTAGGAATGTCTATGTTTCGTGGCCGTAGAGAACTACCGGTCTAATTGGGTGGGGGCGACCCCGGCGTAGTGGTTAACATCCACCCCCGGACAAGTTACGAAAAATACCCAAAAGAGGTGTTTGAGTGACTACGACGGGAGATGAACCAGCCCGAGGCTGAAAATACAGAATATACAGAAACATAATACATAATTCTGATAATACAGAAACAAAAAAAAAACCGTCTAATTAATGTCTTGTAGATGGTCAACCTTGTAGTTCGGCGAACTTTGTTCTATCCCAGCGTCCTTCGGAGGCCAAAGTAGGCACGATTACCAGCCATAATGCGCCTTTGTATTTCTCTGCTGGTGTCGTTATCAGCGGTCACCAATAAGCCCTGTTCGCGATAGCGAAGTTTTCGGAGCCCAACCGTTCACGCACCGCATTACAACCATGGAGTACGCAGTGTTTTGTTTTCGTTTCGTTTCCTTTCCCACTCTTCCTATGAAACACACACACCCTTACTAACCCCGAGACGGCCGCGGGAATACGGTCACCTTTTCCTACTAACATTTTGTTCTTTTTGTTTGCAACGTCATTCACACCGATTGGTGGACCAATCCGGTGAGCGTTTTGGTTTCTATCTCAATCCACAAACAGTATGAAAGGGCGCGTATCGACGCAGTTCAGGTCAGAAGTTTTGTGTTGTTTCAACAGTGGACATCAATAAACAATTAGTAACACGTAGTGACTATATCATTTGTACACAGAGCCTTGTGGGATGTAGCCAATCCGCTACTCTACTTTATGCTGCTTAATCTCCGCCGTTGTTTGGATGTCGCTGTGTTCCCGTTCATCGCTGCCGCTCAGAGGACTTTGCTACCACTGCTGTCTGATGCTGCAATCTCTCGCTACCTCCCTACGTGAAGAGTTGGTTTAGGCCATAGTTCTTTTCAGAACTGGCCATCAGGAAGGTAGACGACTGAGATGCACAGCCAGTTCAGTTCGTCGTTGTGAGTGTTTGGTTCGGCAGCAGGTCTCTTGAGTTGTTCGGCGCTGTTGTTGTCGGAAACCGATCGTTGCTGTTTGCTGCTGTCGTTCCCGCTGTAAACGTTGGCATGAGGAGCCAACAAGCCCAGATACACAAATTTGTCTACTACCTCGATTTCATCACCGTCGATCTGAACTCGTGGTAGGAGGCTAACATTGTCTTCTCGTGAGCCTCTTCCCTTCATTGATTGATTGATTGATTAGTCTTTATTAAAGAGACTGGTTCGTGCTGGACGGCTGGTTCGTCTCTTTTGTTCCCTTCATGTATTTCGTTTTCAACGCATTAATCACAAGCCCAATCCTACCAGCTTCAGCCTTAAGTCTGATGTACGTTGCCGCCATTGTCTCAAAGTTACGTGCTACGATATCTACGTCGTCGGCGAAGCCAAATAGTTGGACAGACTTCCTGAAGATTGTGCCACTCGTGTCTATCCCAGTTCTTCGAATCACACCCTCCTATGCAATGTTAAACAACAAATACGACAATCCATTACCTTGTCGTAACCCTCTCCGAGATTCGAAGGGACTCGAGAGCGTCCCTGATACTCGGACGATACACATCGCTCGATCCACCGTTGCTTTGACCAACCGCGTCAGTTTTTCCGGAAATCCATATTCGTGCAAAACAAAGTAGTTTATATTAACGCTTGATAGCCAATTTGGATCGATTTATACCAACAGTACGGATGTTCCTACTTACTTGTTCCGACCTATGGTGGCCCGAAGAGTACGGCGAACTAGTAATATAGATCACAATTAATTATGATCCCCACCATCGACCCACCACACCCGGCGAACAACCACATCTCATTGTTTTTTGACGTAAACTACGTATTACGGCAAGGGTAGGGTGTCAATTGAAAATCGAAAAAGAATCGACCGTCACGAAACATCGTTACAAATTGAACGCTTATAACTTCATAAACGGTTGATAGATTTCCAAAATGTTTATATCAATCGGTTGGAAATTTTCCCGCATGTCAATTCAATTATCAAAAATTATCCTTTAACAATTTGAAACTATTGAAAGTAACGTAAATGAAAGATGATGTCTTATAATTTTGTTTTGCAGGCTGTATTTTATAAATTCAGAGTACTTTCCTATCACAGATTTCAAATGTGAGCAAGGGAGGTCTCATATTCAGCACTGAACGATATAAAAGCAAATTTTCTCATTCGTGTTGAAGTACTGGAGCTGTGCGGAGCAACGAGCCAGTATTCATTGGCAGCTGGCGATGGCATGTTCCCTGGAGGGGGCGCTAGCTTCATTCGGCAGTGCGGAGCGGCAAGGCGCCATCGTTGGATTTGGCTGCTGGCGGTGGCAACCGTTGCTAGGTAGCCATTGATTATGCAGTGGTGTACTAGGCAGTCGGTTGCCAGCCGGTGGGCGCAACCACGAGGAAGCGAAATAAGGTGCTTGTGTGTGTGATCTTGTTGGCAGCCATCTTTGGTAAGGCGCAACGTGCAACGGCTGAGAGAACCTGCTTCTTCAAAAGACCGAGAAGGTTTTAATTATTATGCGTACAATTTCAAATCCGTCCTTTTCAGGTCGACTAATTCAATTTTGAAAGAGTTTGTTTGATTGAAATTTATTCAACATTACTATCCAAGTTCATACCAATCGACATCGAGCGGTGGCTAAAACAATTTAAGTTTCCTCTTCGTTGCATACCTTGAGCATTGTGTACATTTTTCAAATGGCTGCCGTCACGAAAAATTTAAACACCGGACGCGAATAACTCGATCGTTTCTTGATTGATTTATTTTTGAGATTTTTGCTCTGGTCAACTAGAGGTTTTTACGATTGCCATTTTATTTACTTAAGTATTTAAAATTTTACAAACAAAAGATGAATATATTTCGCGTACAATTCATCAATCGGTATTGGAAAATTTTAAAGAATGTTGCGTTCCGGCAAGTATCAAGAAATTTCCTACGTTTGATTTTCGCTTTGATTTTCGAAAAGGATATTCCGAAGTAACATTCTCTGCATACTCCAATTAGTACAGTTATGAATAGTTATTCTATTGTTTTAACGATTTGCGTTGGATAAAGGATACTTCTAGGAAGAAATAAATTTTGAAAAACTGTGAAAGTGAGAATGAGTACGATGCCTTATCGTTTTGATGCCAAACGTATGCCCAAATTTCGGAAGCGCGTTAAAATCGAACATATGGAAAATCCTCCGACCATGTACCGATGCCGAATGAACTCGAGATTATCAAGCAACACTTAAACGTTGCCAACTACTGGTTGAGATTGCTGGAGAAGGGCCTTCAACTTGAGGCCGTATCATTATTTAAACCTTTCTGAAGAGTGTAACATATAATTTCCTAATTTTCATAATGCATACTAACACACAGGGTCCTCCCTTAGCTCAATCGGTTAAGGTGCGGCTACAAAGCAACACCATGCTGGAGGGGGCTGGGTTCGATTCCCGGTCTGGTCTAGAAATTTTTCGTTAAGGAAAATTTCTCGACTCCCTGGACATATAGGGTATGATTGTACTTGCCACACAATAATACTAATGCAAAAATGGTACTTGGCATCGAAAGCTCTCAATTAATAACTGTGAAAGTGCATTTAAAATACTAAGTTGAGAGCAAGCATTAAACTAATTGCGAAAGCCATAAGCTTGAAACGCGAAGAAAGAATAAGGAGAAGACTAACATACTTACTCACTTATGCTAACCCAACGTCCGATTAGAACAGTACTTGCGTTGCAACATAGTTTGAAATAAACATTTAATTTTCTGCATTATCTAATGCGTATAAAGGGAATACTAGATTTGACACGAATTCATGGAATATTTCATTTAAATGTAAACCTGATATCACTGAAATCAGGTCTGTTGTATGAAAGATTTCAAACAATTTCTTTTTTAGAATCCTGGAGAGTGTGAGCTGTTTAGTGGAATACCTGTAACTAGAAAATGAGAAGAATGATTAGTAATTTTCATTTAATTCCAACTACCTTTATTGCTTATCTTGACAGATACGCGTATTTCGTCTACAATGTGCAGACTTCTTCAGTGTCGCCGACATAGTCGAGTATTAGTACACGACACTGAAGAAGTCTGCACATTGTAGACGAAATACGCGTATCTGTCAAGATAAGCAATGAAGGTAGTTGGAATTAAATGGAAATTACTAATCATTCTTCTCATTTTCTAGTTCTTTTTTAGGCTTGTTTTGGCTTTCAATTGAACAACGGAGAATTTAACGCGTCTGCTAAAATTCATTATTATTTGTTCTGTGAATGTTCCGCTACTAAACTAACGAAACTAATTAAACGGTTAAACGTAGTCTACGTCAACCGGTCGTGTGTTAAACACAACCCCACCAATTTTTTTTTTCTGTGCTCGCGCCACGCGATATGCCTGATAACAAAGTATTATGCAACAAAGCATCGACACAACCCTTCACAGCTGATGCCCGATGCAGACTTTTTGTTTTTCGTAAACTTTCAATTTGTACAACTATATTCTACTTAAAATTGTAGTTTTTACAACTGGAACTAATATCATCGCTAGTTTTTGTCAGTGAGCATTCTTATTTTTGAAAAAAAAAAGTATTTACCTAAAACATAGATGAAAATAATTCCTTTGGATTATATTACTGTATGAGTTTCATTTGAAATGCATGGTCCTTGTTCCTGTTTTCCTTAAGTTTCCCGGCCGGATGACCTCGATTAGGGTGGATGATTTTGTGCTGTTTGCAATTGCACTCTCTGTAGCCAATTTACTTCCATGCTAAAAAATATTTGTATGTCCTGGCTGCTTCTTTTAAGTCAGCTTACATTGCGTCATTCTCCAATTCACGGTTCAATCAAATTTCTTACTTCTAAATTGTAGGATACGCCTATTCCACAGTCCATTGTATTCCAACTTTACTGTAACTTTCTGTCACTATGCGATTGGATACAATGTGGTTGCTTGCTTCTGGAATGAAACTAGAAAACGAACGCCGCCTGGGAATATTCTATCCAAAGGCAACAACAATGCGAAAACTTTTCCTCCGAATCGATGGTCCAATCGTGCAGAAAATCGCCCCATGATGGTGGCCACCGCCTGTTGCCTCCCGGTAGAAGCAGAAGTCCACATCGTTCCCAGACTACCACATTCGTTGCATGGAATTTTTCGAACGTTTCTCTTCATTGGTTTTCCTATCTCTAAAATATTCCAACATTATCGATAGCTATAGGACACGATACCGGGGCCACATGAAGCATCCACTGCCTCAGTTCTAAGATCCGCCAACCGACGGTGACGGTGGAAATTATCTGCTTTTGCATCAACCTGTGCTTCTACGCTCTCATCACTTATTTATGGACCGCAATAACCGTCAAGGATAATGGCCTTTTAGTCTCTCCAAAAACCACTCGCTCTGCATTGCCGACGGATTCTCGTTCGATCCGAAAATTCCATTCCTATATTCACTAGAATCTTGAGGATCTCTCATCGAACACACGCACGAGGACCGTCCATTCATTCATTCATTTATTCATTCACGGTTAGCATGCAGCTAGAAAATGGCAATTCGCAGAGCAAGTGTGTTTGCGATACTGTTGTTGTTAGGGGCCGCTCTGGATGATATTCTGTATCCCTGACATCGCATACTTTTACTGTGGAGCAGCAAGGCTGTTAATAGTTTTTATTTTTTATCGATTCTTTGCCATGGCACTGTGTCGACGACGATGACGACCGACAATATACATACATGCGGGAGGAACAGCAGCTGTGGAAGAATTTCTGTTTTCGCCATCTTTCTCCGGGCCGAGATGAAATGTTTCGGAAGAATCTATCCATGGGACAGAAAGAAAGCCGGAAGGTGTTAGGAGTGGTGGTGGTGAAATTGAAAGGAAATTCCCACTGGACGTGGGTGGTGAAGCATCAATTGACATATCTGATAGTGTGGCAGGTTACTTTGCACCGCAGGAGTCACCCAAGAGATACTGTGCTGTAAGATCGAATCTGCTGACGCCGACATTGAGCGGGGATGGGAAAGCGCTGTCCAATGCTCTCTATACTGATATATGCGGAGTGTGTTGGCTTTGCGATAAAAAAATAAATATTTTTGTCCGACATGGAAGCAAATCGTAAAACAAGTGCACTCTGAAATGTATGCTTTTTTATGATTATTGACATTTCGTTGTCAAGGCAACATGGCTTGCAATAATATGATGCTTTTGGTAGAATCAAACATCGGATTCTGACATGCATTGGGAATGATGTTTTCTACCGTAAAATAGAATTTTTAAGGCAATGTTTTTCAAAAGTTTCGGCAAAATTGCGAACTAGCGTAGTAGAATTACATTATCCTATCCAATAAATAATTACTTCTCTTTTCCAATCGAAGATTTTTTTCCAAGCAGACCACAATTATTGAAAAATATTTTTTTTGCGGTTGAATGTCGATGCCACAAGAAGTCTTGCACTAACTGCGTAAGGATTAAAACACTCGTGAACGGTTGTGTTAGGGAAATCAAGTTCATGTTTTATTACCTTTGAAGAAATTTAACGATTTTGTGCAGTTTGAGAACCAAACCAACAATGAAAGCGAATCATCTCTTTGTTAAGTTCTGGTATCAATCGGTGACCAATATGCAAATGTACTTTATTTAACAAAACGATAATTTTTGGTTTAAATCCTCAAGCATTAGGAAATCACCGAAATTCTTAAAACAGAAAAGAAAAAGTTGAAGAATGATGTAGAGCTCAACAACAGTGCGCTCGTCAATTTCAGCTAAATTAGACCAGAAATCCAGCCAACTGCACTAGTTTCTGGGTGCGTAGTCGTATTTTGGATAGCATAGTGAGGGTCAATTCGGAAACCCTAAAAAGTTAATTAGATAGATCTTCTTTCAAACCCTAGAGATTGCATAGAGCCAACATGAAAGATTTCCATCCTGGGCTTCTGTTCATTTTAGCCTTGACCTGGGCCGAGGTCAGATGCCCACTGACGTTCATTTCGTTGTTGAGGCTCCGAAGCCACGAGCCTCTGGGTCTGCATCTGTTGCGATGTCCTGGTGGGTTACAATCCAGCGCTTGCTTGCAGATTTCCGCCCCTTCGTGGTATGTGGCCGACCCACCTTCACTTTCGTTCTCGAATTTCTGTTGACATCGAAGATGAGCATTCGAGGTCTAGTTGTGAGGCGTCGGTTGATGGAGACCTGCAGCACTTGTGTGTTCCGCTGATACACACTCTGGACTCTGCACATGAAAGCCTTGTACTGCGCCTTGAAGAGGTTGACAATTTTATCCAGGACTCCTCTCAGGACGTTCTACAAATTTTCGTGATTAAGTCTATAGGAATTTATTGTACTAAATGAAAACCAAATACAGCGACTCTTTGAATCCACTGACCTGCTCCAGGATGATTTGGAGCGTGACAATACGGTCCACACAAGATCTTCCGGCACGGAAACCTTCCTACTGCCTCCGGAGAGCCGCGTCAATCTTCTCCTGTATCCGATTCAGGATATATATATTTTTTTAATCCATGTTGGGTATCTTCATCACTGTGACCAATTTTTAGATCTGTTGACATATTCCCCTTTTTTTGCTTTAGATATTGTCAGCATGACGCATCACTATTGCTAGAATTGATCGCCAATGTTTGACTTAAAGCGTTGTCCCAGGGCGGTATAACACAACGAATAAAGTGCACTACCGTACTAGGGTTTGTTCTCCAGATCTCAGAGGGCATTAGTAGCCCTTTGCTGAAGAACTTAAATCTTTTGTTGGAAATTGCCGGGCAGTGGCATAACAAGCGTTCCGAGTCTTCTTTATCCATGTCACAAAACCGACATGAATCATCTTGAAGTTTTTCTATCAGCTTCAGGTGATATCGGCTTGAACAGTGGCCAGATTATAAGTCCTATAAATATGGTTAGATATTTTTTGGTAAGTCAACTTTGCGAGTCATTGGAATGTTTGGAGTAATAAACCGCTTTGATTGCCTAGATTGCTATGAAAGTGTTGTTCCAGTTTGCCTCCACTTTCAAGCATTCTGAGAATTTAATCTTCATTCTAAGAACAAACTACAAAAGGAATCAGGTCAGACGATCCGAGTCTTGTTAGTTCATCGGCACTCTCGTTTCTATCAATTCCACAATGGCAAGGAACGCAGTACAAATTGAATTGATTACAACAAGACAACTTTCGGAGTGATTGAACACATTCCCAAAGATACTTGCAAGTGCATGTTGGTGACTTTAAAGCATTTAGAGCTGCTTGACTGTCATATTTGAATATCTTTGCATATATTTGAATATCTTTAATTTCTGCGTAAGCGTATAACAGAACATTCCAGAATTGCTTGAATTTCAGCTTGAAATACAGTTGGCCATTTACTCATTGAAATTGACATTTCAATCCCTGGGCCAGTTACACCTGCTTCCACATGGTTGTTCATTTTTTGAACCATCTGTATAGAAAACAATCGATCCTTGACAAAGGTTTGGACCATATTTTCCAATAATCACGTCCAGGAGCGATAACTTTATATGAACGGCCAAAGTTGTCTTTTTCCTCCATCCAATCTTCATTATTCATAACTAAAGGATAAAATCTAACAAGTTTTAGAATGCTAAAATGTCCTATTAGATCACTTTCAAAAAGGTTCACAAACCTTCTGATCTTTGTGCACTGGTCGATGGGGAAAGAGCGAGCCCCCGATCATTATGTCGTTGTTACCATAAAATTCTGCAAACAGCTCACTGTTATCGCTCATTTCTCTGAGACCATGACGTCCCATAACAAGCTCATAGTCCGTGTTGTCGGAGCCGATCTTCGCATTGAAGTCGCCAGTGTAGATCTTGATATCAACCTTTGGAATTTTATCCACGACTACATTCACTTGCCTGTAAAAAGCTGTCATTTTTGTTCTTAATTTGCAAAAAGTTTTCAACTATTTTATTTGTTTTATTCATCGTTGATAATAAAGTAAATCAACGATAAAGGTGCTCCGAAATATAGTACCGTAATTCATTTTGAGGTGAAAGCTGCCGTGTTTTTTTCTGTAGCGTTACGCCACCTGGTATAAAATCCCTGCCAAGTGCAAAAATTCGAATCAATTGAACAGGAAACATAAATTTTGTGGATGGAATTTTCAGTTACAGTTAACAGAAGAAAAAGGAAAAATGTTAAGGTTTCAACAGAAGGTTAACCTCTAAATCGGAAGTGAATGCTGTGCATTATTCTTAGGTGATTTGGATGCAAGCGAGCGTTCAGCTGGAACTAGTAAAAAATTATTGGAAATTGCCGCCAAAAGCCATAAAAGATGACCGGTCTTTAAATAAAAACATAGTTCTGAGAAGTTTCTTGGAAGCTTATGTACAGTTGTGCTGCTGGCATTATGTTTGGACCCTGCACTGGAGGAGTGACCAACGACTCGGGGATCCTGAGCGAGACGAACGGGTTGGCCGGAGGGTGTCCTCTTGCTAGCAAATTAACAAATTGCGAAAGTTGTGGCTGTGGCTTTTCATGCGGCCTTAATAGGTGAGGACTTCCTTCCTGGACCATTGACGGCATCTGTTTTAGCAAAGGTAGGAGTAACAGGGGAATAACAATATCTAGCATTTCTGTAAGTCAGACGGTGTTACGCTTGCAGAGTTCGGAAAGGAAGAAAATGCAATTGAAAACAGGAGGAGCGGAGATAAGGTTTCTTTCCTCGTCAAATTAAATATTAAAGTGTGTTGATTGAACATAGAACAAATTTATGATAATAGTAGACATTTACGACGTTTAGTCATATTTCTTTCCATGGTTGGTTTAAGTAGCAACAGTATTCTTCATGTTGGTATGAATCGGACAAATAGGCTGTTCGGTCTGAGATAATTTGAATTCTAAAAACGTAAAAATTGTAATGCTTACTTACTCCTAAATGAAAATGCCTAATCTAATTTAGAGACATTATTTGATGCCTACCTGTGTGTGTGTGTGTGTGTGTGTGTGTGTGTGGGTGCGTGCGCTTTTTTTGTGTCAATGCATCATTCTTCTCTTTCCAGAAAGCGAGTAATGGCGCTATAACCGTAAGCCATAAACGGCTAGGACAAAAGTTAGTGCTCTTGTTCCAACCGACAGACAAGCTCCTGAATAAAAGTAGGAAAAGCCTGTGTTCCAGGCCAGAAAAGCGGACGACAAAGGAGTGCATTAACTTTCTTAGCTTCGTCACTCCCAACGACCTATATACTAATCATATGCTTTCCCGCCAAGGAAAGCCTCCCGCACAATCCCAAATAATTTCCAACTCCAGATGTTTATGAAGATAGTATGAGTTCTCAGCATCTTCTTAAGTAGACATCCAATCAACACTTCCCTCCCATCCCTTGCTGATCATAAGAACCTGGCCAGGTGTTGCACAAAGAGATCGTTGGATGAAGAGCCTGCCACACCCAAGGCAGCTATTTCGGCGCTTCCATCGTCACTACAACAGCCAACCCAGGATTATGTATGGTCGGAAAATGCTATGCTATCCTATGCTACATTCACTTGACTGTAAAAGTTCTCCTTGTCATGTAGCTCGGCAGCATCGGTCGGCGCATAACATTGGATTATGGTAATTGAAACCGATACCCGTGTTCGGGCACCCTTAGAAGTCGTGCAGTCATACGTTGATGTACATTTGTTTGTGTGATATCAATAGTGTCAAATAATTAGTTAAAGTCCCGTTATTGGAAAAAGTGTCGAAAGCATCAAATATTGCACATAACATAGTCCGATTATTTTTATAGAAATAGGAACATAAAATATTCAACAATGTTGCAAAATTTTATTGGATCCTTCTACAGGCATACCTCGATATTTATTTTTTTGACGACCAACCCGATCACGAATAATAATTATACCAGTAGATAAATGAGACAATTTCCAATCATTTGGCAATATTGATTTGTATGATTGAGTTATAGTTGAGCATAAGCATGAGCATAATTGACCGCCCGAGGTTGCTTCTCCGTTATTGCCAGATCAGCTGTAATAACACAGAGAACCAACAAATAATGTTTGGGGCTAACATACATCCTCAATGTTTAAAAACTTGTAATCCAAGATTAATGGCATGCTGGCGCCGGCCCCAGCCGAATGCAGGTTAAAAACGGAAGGGTAGGATTATTTTGGTAAACGATAAGCTGTCTAGTGAAATATTGCAATATAAGGACGGATTTCCGATTTTAACCGATTTTAAACAAGAGTAAGGATGCTATTGAAGCCACTCACGAAGATAATTAATATTAAACTTGAGAGCCAATTTGGATCGATTTATACCACCAGTACGGATGCTGTTGGAGTCACTCACAAATTAATATAGCGTTCCAAGATATGGTGGCACGGCGAGAATGGTGAACAAATAATATGGATTAAGTTAATTATGATCCTCATCACCGGCCCACCACACTCGGCAAAACACCACATCTCACCGGGAAACCAGATTTTTTTTCTCTACTCACTCGATCACTCGCGCCACCGAACAATAGGTAACGGAAACTAAAGAAAACGTGATATACTCGATAACAAAATATTGCGCAACAAAGCCTCGGCACAACCGTTCACAGCCGATGCCCGCCGCAGGCGCTTTGTTTTTCGAAAACTTTCAATTTGTGCAGCTCCATTCTACCCGGTCCTATATCCAATAATTTCATTATATCCAATCCGCTCAACCAATCGCAATGTTTTGTTATATAGTGGGCGGAATATTATAATTTGAGATACCTCAATGCAGACGCCTTCCAAATCTGACAGATCGACAGGAAATCGGTGTGTAAGCACCTGGTACCTCATATTAGCAAGATGCATAGAGACGGACCGAAAAATACGATCAGCTATTGTTTTTATGCCAGATTAACTAAATCTCGACAATTATTCAAAACGACGTAACTAATTTTCTAAACAAAGATTCCAACGTAAATTTCTGAAGACTCTCAGCTCCCCCACAGAAACTAGCGTTAAAATTAGTTGGAAAAATATTATTCTATGTGAAAGTGGTCCTAGTTCGCGTGAAAGAGCTAAGGGTGTCAAGATTTTTACCTTTGAACCTTTGTTTTCCTGTTTGTTTACAAAATCAAACACGTCGTTTTGAATAAGTTGTTGAGAAACGTTACGTTTACTAGACACAGACCGATTACTCGGGGTTTTCTAAAGACTAAAAAGGGTAATATCTTTATAGGGAATGATGATAGGAGGAATAAGTTCTTTTTTTATACTATTATTACTTTGATATTTAGCTCAATGTTTTTTCGTATTACGGCTACTTTTAACAATTTTGAATTTTAAAAATCAACTGTAACCGGAACAATATTGCAACGTCCACAGCTCAAAGAAGGTCCATAAATGTTAAGCTCAAACTTTTCAAAAGGATCATATTTCTTAGAGCTGTTAAATCTCATGGAATAGTAGAATTTGGTGAGACCATTCCAATCTTGAAAAATATGTCAAAGCTCATTGCGACCCACAACTGTTCCATTTTCGTTATCAATTTTAGATTTTTACTTTGCTAAAATACCAGTTAAACCGCACCTGCGAATAATAAAACCGCGCAAGTAAATCAGCTTCTACTGCCATCTGAGAGCATGAGAGAGCATCGAGAGAACTCTTTTCCTTTATAATCTATTGGTTCTTTATAGGGAACGTTTTCGAATAACATAAGATACTCCTCTTTTCTTCTATTTATTTGCAATTTGAGGATAATTTGTTCTTATTTTATGGAACTTTAAAAACAAAAATATGAACAACTGACTGCTTGTTCAATGAATTGATTTAACAAAACTACCGGGCAAAGTTCCGCTGAAACATGTGACGCGTTTTCACGATAACCTTACAAGAGACAAATTTTAAGCGTGAAACGACAGTTGAAAATGTAAGAATCATGCTGGAATCCTCTATGTTTACGGCTTATCGAAAACATCATCGACGATAACGTATTGACGACGTATTGATCAAACCTCAAACATCAGTTATTGGCATACAAAAACCTACCAAACAAAGAACTGCTCAAATTTGTTAGTAAATATCACAACACTTTTCGTAGTACTAGTAAAGCGTGTCCTCAAATATTTTTGGTAACTTTGTCGCATCAGTAGTCTGAGTCAACGTAAGAATTTCTTTCGGTGTATGGTTTAGCTATCACTGGATCCTTTCACCTTCGCGTCAACGAGCATGTTGTTAACTTTTAAATTGAAGTTATGAAAATGGCGTCTCGACAAAACGAGCTGCGAAATCTTATTTTGGACAAGTGGTTAGAAAATCCTAATCGTTCACAGAAAACAATCGCGAATTTGGTCGGGCTGCCGCAACAAACGGTGTCGAATATTATCAGCATGTTACTACAAACCAAAACGGTTCTGAGGAAGCCAACCAAACAGTCGGAACGGGAAACACGCAATAAACAAGATGAGAAACAAGTGGTAAAAGTATACAAGAGGAAGCCCAACATGTCAGTCAGAGATGTTGCCAAAAAGTGGATGAAGCTTTTTTAAGGCAACTGTGCTGAGCATTAAAATGAGATGTGGACTGAGGTCATTCAAAACCCAGAAGAAACCTCGTCGAGATGATAAAGGGCTTGAAAAAGCGAAAAGTCGGGCCCGAGAGCTGTGTGATTCGTTGTTAACCAAACATACATGGTGCATCGTACAGGACAATGAAACATACGTGAAGCCTGACTTTTCACGAATCCCTGGTAATAAATTCTATTCTCCGAAGGATAGAGGAAGTCTAGAGTCTACGTTTAAAGAACAGAAGATAGAAGAATTTGCAAAAAAAAAATATCTCGTTTGGCAAGCCATCTGTGCGTGCGGTAAAATCAGCCATTCATCTCAACCGGGAATATTAACAGTGAAATCTACATCAAACAGTGCCTTCAAAAACGCCTATTGCCACTTCTAGAGCAGCATTCTTAAAACACCCTGTTATGGTCCGATTTGACAGCTTGCCACTATTCAACAGTGACGAAGAAATGGTACGAGGAAACTAATGTCATTGTGATACCTCGTGACACTATTCCTCCAAACTGTCCACAGCTCCGATTGATCGAGAAATGTTGGGCAATAATGAAGGTTGATTAGAGGAGAGTCAAAGTCGGTTCAAAACTTCAAGCAGAAGCGGACAAAGGCTTACAAAACCAGAGGGGAGAAGCTTGTCCAAACGTGGACCTATAACGTTCGTGTGATGATACAAAATTCATTTCCGGACACGCTTTAATCAAAATAAAATACACCAGATCTCATTAGGAAGATGCCAATGAATAACAAAACGGTGTTTAAAACTACAATCCCTTGTTTCGAATGAAACCTTCAAATCGATTCTGAGACACCGTTTGTTGGCTCAAGGAGTATACATTTCATTCGTTGGCAAAGTAGAAAATAATATAACATAAATAGACTGGTATTTGTGAGTGTGTTGCATGCGATTTGATCAAATGTATTCTGAGAAAAATTACTTACTCACTTCATTTCGTCACAGGTATATGGTAAATGCAACTTGGCCCTCCGGGCTTCGGATAAAAAGTCAATTTTCCATTCGACCTTCTTTGTATGCGGGAGAAGCTTGAGGCTGTGAGCATATGAAAATCAAAAGGTTCAAAAGACTGGGTCGACGGCATTGAAATTCCACTTATGATAAGCCTGTCAAATCAAATAATTATCTCCGCACTATTCTAAGTAACCTTAATTGCAAAAAATATTTTCTCAGAGGGGTAAACATTTTAAAATTATGCCAACAGAAGAAAGAAGTTCGATGGTGGTCAAATGGTAATACCGGATAATAATCCACCCAGACGAGAACGCCCGAAAGTTCCCTCTCGCTTGCTTGACTTATTAAAAGTGGTTTTAATCTTCAACAGGTATCCTGGGACTTACTCTTTCACGGTGAGCGAACATCGCTCGACAGCCATCTCCTCCGACCGAACAGAAGATGAAATCTGATGTGCTCGTTTTGGAACTTATTTTCGCTTCGAAAAGTGGCTCCTTGATGATGCCTTCGTTGCCAAGGGAGGATGCTGAATGGTGAAACAATGACCCTGAATGTGGTGGAAAACTTTGTGTCGAAAGGAGTATGGGTGGGTGCGAATGAAAAATGAAGGGAGAGGGTGAAGATAGTTTCAATCCATCTGTTTTTGAACGATACTGGCTGGGGTCGGTCGGTCGGTAGTATGTGTGCACGTTTAAAGAAACGAGTGAAATGGGGCCAATCTTCATGAATGGAATTGCCTTGGTGCTTTGCCTTTGATGGCATTTATGGCTATACAAAGTGGGAGTGAAAATTAGTCTTTTGTGGGGTTAAATATAGCTTTTAATGGGATCGTGAAGGTCAGGTTCAGCGGTGGCCAACAAGCATTCAGTGGGTTGGTACTGTGATGCGAAGCTTAGTACTATATTCGTGTTTTGTTCCAGGAAAAGCTGCCACAAACCAGTGTGCGGAACCACGAATTACGGTGGGTTCTTGTTTAATCGATTGTGCTTTGAAAGATTGCTGTTAGCATCCTAATGCGAGTGGTGAGTTTGAATTGTTTTAGTTAGCAATTCTCGCAGAATAACATCTTCGCCCAACTGATTTACATGCCCGGCAGCAAGCCCCGAGATCAATCCGGAATTGCTACATTTGTCACTCATTAATCGAGCTTTCAGCAATCCACCCAAAGCGCCACCCGCTGTTTACGTGCCCCCAATCGTTCCGTCTCCTTTCTCTTTCAGATTTCGATCGTGACAAAGCGCTTCCACGGAATACTAATATTTTCATTATCCATCCAGCACGTTGTCCGTTCCCTTCCTTCGTGGTCGTCATTTCGCAAACGCAAGATAGCTGCCTTTCAGCCGTCACCATGGTGACACTCGGTGGCAGCGGAGTTGAAGTGCCTCGAAAATAGCTGCAGACAGATGGTATCCCATTTTGCGATTGTATCATCCCGGAGGATCCGACCCACACTTCTTTTTTTGCGCTCGGTTCACTCTTCACTTTATCTGTGCTTGAATCAGACTTTTGGAAGGGTCCACCCGTGACTGCAAATAACAGAACAAAAGAAAATTACTTACGGCGGTAGCCAATGGCGTGCTGCCTGGTTTGAGGGAAATTATTGAGCAATATTCTTTCTCCCGTATGTCAGCGTATTTCGAGGAATTTCAAAAGCATATTTCGTCCTCAGATGAATAATTATGTTTGCTTGTTGGTGGCAGAATTTTAGTACCTGATTGGATAGTAATTGAAATTTCTGCTTGTTATTTCAGGTTCAGACCATTTTCGTATAAAAACTTCTCAATTCTCTGGACTTAAGCAGAGAAAACCCCGAGAATAGTTTAAAAAAGAACTACTGAATTCCGGGATAACTTAAAAAGATAATACCAATCCACTATGGGAATACAGGTGGCCAATAAGAAGGAGACCGACTTTCATCGATTCTTGAATTGAACTGCTACGCTTGCAATTAAATGAATGAAAATTTAAAAGAACTAACACGTTTATGGTTGTTTTCGGCATGAGTTTTTTTCTTGACTAAGAAGGGGTTCAAACTGTTAACAGAACATGCTTCTTACCTGAGAAATACACATTTTGTGTTTTACTTACCTGGATAGTTCTCATGTTTGGTTGAAATTTATGTTTCATTTGTATGAGAGCCCCCCTTTCCAGAGGGGGAAGGGGTCTCAAACAATCATAAGAACCTTCATCAGCCCCAAAAAACCCTGCATACAAATTTTCACGCTGATCGGTTCTGCAGTTTCCGAGTCTATAAGGGTCAGACAGACAGACAGAAATTCATTTTTATATGTATAGAAATCCTGCTTCCAAAAACCCCCAGATGCCAAATATGGTTTCATTTGCTTGAATAGTTCTCGAGTTATGCAGAAATTTGTGTTTCATTTGTATGAGAGCCCCCCCCTTTCAAGAGGAGGAGGGGTCTTGAACTACCATAGAAACATTTCTTGCCTTCAAAAACCTCCACATGCCAAATTTGGTTCTATTTGCTTGATTAGTTCTCGAGTTATGCAGAAAATTGTGTTACGTTTGTATGGGAGCCCCTCTTACCGAAAGCGGAGGGGTGTCAACGCACCATAGAAACATTTCTTGCCTTCAAAAACCTCCACCTGCCAAATTAAGTGCCATTTGCTTGATTAGTTCTTGAGTTATGCAGAAATTTGTGTTTCATTTGTATGGGAGCCCTCCTTTCCAGGGGTAGGAGGGGTCTCAAACCACCATAGAAACATTTTTTGCCTTCAAAAACCTTCACATGCCAAATTTGGTTCCATTTGCTTGATTAGTTCTCGAGTTATGCAGAAATTTATGTTTCATTTGTATGGGAGCCACCCCCCTCTTCAGAAGGCGGAGGGGTCTCAAACCACCATAAAAACATTTCTATTCTTCAAAAACCTCCACATGCCAAATATGATTCTATTTGCTTGATTAGTTCTCGAGTTATGAAGAAATTTGTGTTTCATTTGTATGGGAAGCCCCCCCCCCCTTCCAGAATCGGGAGGGTCTCGAACAACCATAGAAACATTTCTTGCCTTCCAAAACCTCCACATGCTAAATTTGGTTCCATTGGCTTGATTAGCTCTCAAGTTATGCAGAAATTTGTGTTTCATTTGTATGGCAGTCCCCCAATACACCATCCTCTAATTTAAATCCCCTAATCCCATCAAAAAATTATCTTTTCTATTAATAACTTAAACTAAACCCCAATTACTCAATATTTTTATCAAACTGTGATTTTTTTCCAATCGCCATATTGAAATATAAGAAATAAATGAAATGTGGAAAAATAAATGCATCAAATTTTCAATGGAATGCAAATAAACAGTAGATCGGAGACAAATTTCGGCATTCTTTTAGATAATCTCATCCAATTCCAAGCACTTTTCAGGAAATTCATGATTAATTTATCGAATATATTTTTAATTTGATTTATGTTGTTGTAAATTCGCATAATTTCCGAGGCGCATTAATTTTCTACTCTTATCGTGCCAATATTCACCATAAATATAATTGCGCACATAATTTGGTCATAATACGCTGTAGAAAACACCATTTGTTTTGGATATTTTGCTATCAAACGAAATTTCCCGCAAATAAAATGAATCAGAAGAGCAAAGAATCGAACAAAGCAGAACAACAAAAACCAACCTCGATTTCACAGTAAAGTTTGACAGCTGTGGCCATTTCGCCACATTCTGGTTTTAATGGCAGCCAAAAGGTTTTATGAAGGTTCTCAAGTGGTCATAACATCTTTCACAAGAACATTTTCAAAATCTTTATGTTCTTATAAAGGACATTTTGTACAAATTTCGGCTTTAAAGAAGCATAGAGGAGGTGTTGGTAGACAAAACAGTTTTGAATGTAGTTTCATCAACAAAGCCGGGAGACGGCTATACGGCTGGAATAAAACTAAAATTGTTACTTGGGCCCCTTTCCAGAGATGGGAGGGGTCTCTAACTATCCATAAAAACCTTCCCCCGCCCCAAAAACGGACAATTATTATGTTGTGCTCGAATCAACTATTGAGATATTTAATGACGGGAAAATGTTAATGATGAAGTTGAAAATCAAGGAAGAACCCGAATCTCTCATATTTGTTTAACGAGGTGAGAATAATGTTTGTTTGCGTTTAATTATAAACTATTCCACTTGCACATCAGCGGGGATAGAAGAGATCCGTGGAGCGGGGACTTCAGGAAGTCCGTCCAACTTCTTGGCTTCGCCGACGACGTTAATATCGTAGCACGCACATTTTGAGGCGATGGCGAAAACGTACAACGACTACTGCGAAGGACGCTTAGATCGAACGAAGTTTGCAGTACAAGTTGACCATCTACAGGACATTAATTAGACCGGTAGTCCTCTTCGGCCACGAACTGACTTTGTCGTGGAGGACCAATGCGCCCTTGGTATCTTTCAACAAAATTTGTTGCGTATGATCTACGGTGGAGTGCACATGTAAAATGGAACGTGGAGGAAGCGAATGAACCACGAATTCCATAAGTTTATGGAAAAACCTCTCATCATTCACACCACAAACATGGATCGACTTCGGTAGGCTGGATATGTCGTCAGAATGTCGGACGACAGCCCAGTTAAAATGAATCTCGATAACGGACCAGTGGGCACAAGAAGAAGAGGCGCGCAACGTGTAAAGTGAATCGATTAAGTAGAAGGTGATCTGCGGACCCTTCGCAAACTGCGAGACTGGCGAAGTGCAGACTTGAACGCAGCCATGGCTACCCCGTCCTTAGCCTGATTGATAATTCAGTGTTGCCGACAGTATGCGTCACAAAACACTGAGACTCAAACATTACGGATAGTTTAACTGTCTTGACTCTTTCTTCTGGGAGTTCCGATGCAATCTTACGTTTAGCCCTGAGACACTGCTTCTCCTGAAACGAAACACATCCTAGTTGAGAGGTTCAATTCCACACGTTTTGAACGCAACAGGCTAGGCCAATCAAAATCTGCAAATGGTACTGGATGATGACTTTACTTGGATTTTTCGCCATCAAGTTGCTGCAGGTAGCAGGCAAAATGGGTTTTTGGAGCTTTGAAAAAGCAACGAGTATGGCTACTGCAAGGAGGGATGGATAGCATCATGACCCTGTTGTCACGGCAGTACTGCTTTCAGATTCAAATGTGGACTGTGGTTATCCAAAATCAACAAAACAGGAACACTCAATATCGCCTTCACCTCCTTTTGAAAATGCTTTATCCACTCCTAAAATAGCTCACTGGCTGTACCGGCGGCTGGGAAGAAATGTAACTTTCTTTCACTTCGGACAGAATCTTGAAAAATATCTTGTTGAAAAATTAGAACTTGTATGCAAGTTAACCACTACGCCGGGGTAGCCCCCACTTCAATGTGGTTTTGATCACTGTCAACGAATGTAATGATCGTCGGTGAGGATCCTTGCCGAAGTCGAAAATTCTCGGTCGACATCAGCATCCATGGGATGCCGTCAAAGCTGCCATTACAACGACCGATACCAACGAACATTTAGTTTCACCTCTAGTTGTCTTCATGCTAAAGAACTGATTCCAATAGTCCTCAATTCTTCCTTTTACACTGTCTTGCATATCTATTTCACATTTGAGCAGGACTCATCCATTAGCAAGTCCGTTTTTCTTAAATCCTACGTTTATTGAGTTTTCTGCCGAGTGGCCGTAGAGCAGATGACAGAAATCTTAGCCATGACAGATAAAACGATGGATTTCGGAAGCTCTTTCTTGACCTTGGCTTCTCCGTTTTAGATACGAAATTATTGCAGTAGATCCTCCATTTGACGTTCGACCAAACATTTTCTATGGGCCGCAGCTGGGGGACGTTGGTAGTGTTGACTGTCTTCTAAACAACGTTTATCGTCAGCCAATCCATCTCCTCCAGTGATCTCTTGACATAATAGGCCGAGGACAGGTCCACCAAAAAAAACAAATTCTTCTTCGTGTGATACTTCTTGATGAAGAAAGCAACTTCGTACTGTATCGTACCGCACACCACGATGGAAAGAGAGGCGATTTGGACATTCCCTTCTTGCTGATCGTCAGTCACAGAAAGGCCTTCTTCGGGAACTTGGAATGGAAGATATATATATGACGTCAACGCTTACCTCCTTAGTGAAGGACGTAAAGTAAAGTTTTTTTACCAGCACCTTCAGCCTGTCAATTTGGGTGATTGATAACGCTGTCAACTTTTTTCTGTACACAACAGGGTTACTACGATTGGCGATACACAGGTAGATTTAAAACCTGGTCGCAGGGTAATCGCATGCAGAATTGCTAAAATCAGTCCATTTCTTTAAAGCTTACGTCAATTTCTACAAAATAAGAAGCACCTCAAGAATATGGGTAAATTTCAAAAGGCCAAGACTCCTTAGAATATAAGAGATTCTCCAGAAAGTTTGTGACAGTTGTAAAACAGAAAAAGTAAATGAATAAGGTTCTCGAAACCAATGTATTAGAGAGTATGATTTTACTTTGTTTTTGCGAAATAAGCATTCATCACCTTGCTCTCAAATAAAATACTATAAAATCCCCTGACCAACATTCTTTACGGAAATTTTTGACAAAATCCTCAATACAGATAAATACAGACATTTTTCTATGTTCTTTACAGACGTTTTGAAAAACTATCTGGCATCCCTGGATTACTGTAAAATAGTGACTTAAGTGACCAATTTTTGGAAAATAGTGACTGCCTTAGAAATAGTCACCAAATCACTGAAAAGTGACCCGTTACCAGCCTTCAAAGAGAATCTGTAAAATATATGATTAATTTACGTCGAGTTTGTAGAAAGTGAAGCAAGTTTGTTGGTGTTACAAACATTGTTGATTTTTAAACAGATAACAATCGTATCATATTATTAACTCGTATCGTATAATAATCTCGCTTTTACATTTAATTGCTTCGTACAAAACCAAACGCTTTATTGAACGGCCATGTATTAGAACAGCAGATGAGCTTTTGCTTGTAATAACTTGAATTTAGAGCTATCCTTGCCATCATCTAAGCGTTCGGTTAGTATGAATGGAATTTCCCTATCTAACTAACCAAAATTTCGGTCATTTAAATTTCACTAAAACGGCTGAAATGTCGAACTTGCACGTGCTGGCACGCACGAAGAAGATAAGAGATTGTTTTCAATCGCTTCCAATGTTTGTTCCAACGTAGTAGTTTTCCTCCTGTGGATTTGAAAGTGAGTCGGAAATTCGAAGGTACGATTTTTTGAGCCCCGAAAAGGGAGGGGGTAGAGAGAGTGGGATAGACGTTGATGTACGATTATCATCAATGCTCAATTCCCACCGAAACCACACATCAGCATTAGTGTTGCGATGTTGGTTTTGCACGTGGTAGTCTCGGAAAGCTGCCATGGGAGACAAGCGAGAGTGAACGAACGCGAAAAACACTCACCATCGAACGAATCAATGCACTCCAACTACCTACCTACTGTGGGATAGGAAAGTGCGGTTTGTGATGGGATGACAGTACATGAAAATGTGGAGAACCACTCGATTATGGGAGCTTGCGAGCAAAAGTCAATAGTCGTTCCTTTCCGGGCTGATGGGTATGGATCAACATTGTGCATTCTGTCTTGTTGCCATCTAATGTATCGTTTCTTGGAAAAAAAATCATCTCCATTAGAATGGCACACAAGCCATTTTTGATTTTTTGGAAATGAAATCTTATCTATAATACTTTACGTAGTTGAAAACTAATCAGAGCGAAACTGAGACGTAAGACAAAACACCTCATAAATCTTTGAAAAAATTTCAATTACTGCTGAGCTATTTAGATATTATGTTCTTTCTAAAGATTTACCGCATTGCTACGCGGTAATTTGACATTTTTGTTAGGTTATTGTATATTGAACCAACCAACATTTTTCCTAGGATTATCCAAATCTAATTTAAAATCGCACATTATCTAAATGCGATGAGAACTAATTTCGCCACTAATAAAATGTTCCCCCGTTCAGCACATTCAGTGACTAGGACGAATAATGGTCGGACAGACGAAGTAAGCACAATTCCGAAGCCACTGCACGAACGGAATCAAGACGATGATTAAATGAATCACAAAAATAAGCAATAAAATTAATCTTTCCTCTGTGGGGCGAACAAAGACTACGACGATAAAGTCGACGGACACAGGATGGTGGCCGTTGTATCACTGGAGGGATTTTTTTTATGTTTTGTATAGCTTCCCTCTCGTTGTTCATCTTCCACCCCGAAGGCATTTCATTTGCTTTCTTTCGTTGTTAGTCTAGTGCAATTTTTCAGTCTTATTTATTGACCTTCCTCATCCCCTACCCTTCCAACCAGCAAAAACATGTTTAAGGTCCGCGAGGCCATAACCAATTCAATGGACTCGGTCTGCTTTCGTTACAATTATAATCTGCACTTACTCCGATACTAATGACGCAACACTTTTTTCTCTTCTCTTACGCAGGGTTATCTCATCAGGCTCAGATAGACGGAAAATTCGTGGAAAGCTCTCACCGTTCCAGTTGAAACCAGCAGGAGTGGCCCAGCAGCCAGCCGGGTGGAAAAGTCCTCACCAAGTCAAGCATCGTTTGCATTAATTGGCTGGCTTTTGGCTAACGTACGGCTGTAGACCGTTGACCTGTTGAGCCGCGGGGCTGGGAAGCGGAGCGCCCGCCTACCATTGCCAACAACCAAAACAACTCCCATCCGTTTGAGTAACCTAGATAATGAAACAGATCAATGTCGCCGTCGTTGGGCTTTCCGGTGTCGAGAAGGACAAGGGCCAGCTGGGGGCGGGGAAGTCCTGCCTGTGCAACCGCTTCGTACGTCCCAAGACAGATGACTACGCCATCGATCACATCTCAGTACTGAGTCAGGTAAGTTTCGAACTTTTCCACACTGTTGGCGGTTGAGTACGATGAAAAACGTTTTGTTGTTCTGTTAAGTACCTATATGATTAATTTACTTTTGGCTGTGATGACTTTGGTGTACCGAAAAAAAAACTTTTTGACGAAATGACTAAGTTTAAAATGAATCTACATATCTTTTCAGACCCGGTTCTTGGATGGATGTGTTTCAAATGGATGGATGGATTTCAAATCTGTTTATCTTTCTATACGTATAATGAGACAAACTGGAAGTAACAAATTGTTGAGATCTTGTTAAAAGTTCAACACCCTTTCTTATTGGCAAGCTTGGCCTGCTGATTTCATTTGGCCGAAAACACATCGAAACTATAGTCACTAGATTCATAGTCTGGCGGAGACAAAAACGGGAACATCATTGAATACACCTCTGGTTTTTGATATCACATTGCTCTATCATATTTCAAGTGAAAACTAGATGTATGGAATGAACCATATCCAATATAATCTGTAGGCCTCGGGGTGTTACTCTAGTAATTAATTATAAGGGCCGGAAAGCCATTTGTAAACAATGATTTTAAACGTTGATTTCTCTCGTAACATTAGAATTTTTCGATGTTCAGATACACTATATGGTAGAACAAACATTCTACCACCAGATGCTGCTTCCAATATGTTGGAGTGTTCTGAGTTTTGAGAGAAATCGGAATTGAAAGTCATTGTTTACAAATGGCTTTCCGGCCCTTATCATAAATTATACGTGTAATGTTCGATTGGCTCCGCCAAGTGAAAATCAAAATTGGCTCCCGTTTTTGTCTCCGCTAGACTATGAATCTATTGACTATAATTGAAACACCCTGGTGTTGCACATTGGTCTATCAAAGTAAACGTGTTTGGGATGGCTTTTCAGTCGTCGACAAAATAAAAATATTGCTATTTTATGTTTGCACCATTGTAGGACCATCTTCAGGAACTTAATTGCTACAGACTTTTTGTCTCGAGAAATGAACTGGTTGTTTGGTAACTGAAAGCAGATCATATCCAAAATTTTGGAAGGGCAATTGAAATCGAATAAAAAACCATTGAATTCAAATTTTCGATGCAGCCATCATTTTGAAACAGCCAACACAAGAGGAACACTATAGTTATATGCAGTAGTTTCTTTAGATCAAACAAATGTATTAAAGTCATACAGAATATTTTTGGGTTAGACCGTTTCATTTTTTAAATCAGGATAAAGTATTGCATTCTAATTAGCATGTTTTCCTTGGAGAAAACCTCTCACTCCAGAATTATTCCTCTTCGATCCAAGGCAACTTTAGATGGCCTTCGATTGCTACGATCGGATGTGTTTCAACAACCTCCGGCTCGCCGACCGATGCTTCTTTCATATCCACTTCATTTTCATCCATCCATTCAAACTCGTCAGATCCACTTGGAAGTACCAGCACTTCTTGCTGACGTTTTGCAGAAATCTGCTTCGGAAGGACCTTCTTTTCGGCTTGAGTTATTTTGTGCACTTTCTTATGTTCTTTCAACATAACCTGGGATGCGCAATAAAGTCCGCAAAAGACGCACACTCTGTCTTTCAATAAACTTTTATGGAATAAGCTTGAAACCAGACATCGCTTTGGGCAAAATTTTGCATCGATTGAGTTCAGTACAAATACCGATGGAAAGGATTGAATTTGATCTCTGGTAGCACCTTTCAGCCCCTCAGATGATTGTACTAACGGGATTGGTGGTGGCAAAAATCTCCTCTGCAACACCGTAGACATAGAGCTTCTCATTGGTGTACAGCACGTCCTGGAAACAAATTGAACTAATTTCAGGAACATAATTTGTATGCATTGCATAAAGAAATACCTGTTGTCACATTTCACATTTCATTTCCCAGATTCGGACTATCAGCCGATGCAGACAGCTTGTTGGCTGCAGACTGTTGACTGCGTTAAAGACAGGAGTTCATCTTGATGAGTCCAGCTCCGATACCATCCTTGCCAGGCTTGTTATTCTTGATGTTGGATAGCATCCTGCCAAAAAAAAAAATTTTTTTTCCCCCCCCGTAAATTTTCCCCTTTTTTTTTCCCCCCCCAGAGGGGGCGTACACAACGTTTTGTTTTGCTCTTTCTCCCCCCCCCCACAACAATGTTGTCGCCATTCTCACACCAGGCTCGGTTCTGGCGTTATTTTAGTTAACTTTACAGGAAATATCCCATTATTTCCTGCCAAATCTAGCATTCTCTCTATGTGCATAAGATAACGCAGAAAATTCAATGTTTCTTTTTATCTGTGTGGTTCGTTCTCATCGCCCGCCGTGCTGACGTAGTCATTTCTTCAGCTGTCTTCAGAATGCCCCTATTCTTAGCCTTACACATTTCGTTTCGTGGCACAAAGTCTTTGTGAGATGTGTTGAGCTCCTGATAGAACTTCCGCGTTTCTTGAGTGCTGTGCTGTTCCGCGTTTCAAGTGCTCCGCACTCAAGTGCTGTGCAGCTGCTCCATTTCCTCAAACTCGTCTATAACGGTCCACGTTCTGTCGGATCTCGTGCTGCAGTATTGCAGCCCGCGCTGCGTCCTTCTCCTCTAGAGCATCCCTACAGAGCATTCCATGAGCTCTGTTCAACATACCCGACGACGTTCTTAGCTGCGTCGTTGATGACAGCTTTGATATTATTCCAGCAGTCCTCAAGAGGGACTTCGTCGAGTACACCGTTATCTGGTAACACAAATTCGATACTCTGCGCGGAAACTGTGGCAACATCTGGTTGCTTCAGTCGGTCGAGATTGTTGTTAACGATGGATAGTTTTGTTAGCAGTTAACTGTAGCTCCTGACGTCGATTATGTCGGAGAAGTGCCGTCCATCAATCAAAACGTAGTCGATTTGCGATTCTTCCTGCTGCTCCAGGTGTACTTAAAGCTATGTCCATTTAGAATCCGGAATAATAAAATCATCTGTATCTCGGTAACGGATTGACGTACAAATAAGTTTAATACATCAAAACAAAGGTAATTCACTGTACTTTAAGGTAAAAATATCAATACAAATCATTTCTCTTCGTTTCTAATGAAAATTCGCTTCTTTATTCCTCACATCAAACGCTGCACACCTCCGGAGTCAACTTCCTTGGCACATTTGTTCCACATTTTGGTCATCTGAGTCGCGTCCCGAGCCGTTTTTCCACTTTTCTTAAGCTTCCGCTTCATTATTGCCCAAAATCTCTCGATGGGCCGGAACTGCGGGCAGTTGGGTGGATTTATGTTTTTATCGATGGAATCTACGTTATTATCGCGGTACCACTGGATGACTTCCCGGCTGTAGTGGCAACTCGCCAAATCTGGCCAAAACTTCACGGGACCTTTATGGGCTTTAATGAAAGGTAGTACGCGGTTTTTGAGGCATTCTTCCTTGTACAGCTTCGAGTCCATCGTCTTATTCGTCACGAACACTTTGGTCTTTGCTCCGCAGCTGCATATCCCTTGCCAAATCATCAGTTTTTTGGCAAATTTGTCCATAAAAGCAAACTTAAACTTCGCAGGAACATCTCCTCGTGCCGTCGCCATGTAGAATTTTTGGCCAGGAAGCTGTCCGAAATCCATTTTGACGTAGGTTTCATCGTCGATGAGCAGGCATCCTTGGTACTTCGTCAAAACCTGCTGGTACAATTTCCGAGCTCGAGTTTTGGTGACGAAACTTTGCTTCAACGTTCTGTTTGGTTGCTTGCTGGTTCGATAAGAACGATATCCTGTTCGCAAACGAATTCTTCGAACGGTCGGTAAAATGTCGGTCTAAGGTCCTCCTCCTAGCCGACCTGAGCGTTGTAGTCTCCTATGATGATTTTTACGTCATGGCCTGGTCAGCGGTCAAATGCACGTTCTAGCTGCGCGTAAAAAGCATCCTTATCATCATCTGTGCTTCCGGAGTGCGGTAGATGCATGAGAATAGTGCTGAAGTTGAAGAGCCGACCCTTGATCATCAAACTGCACATTCTTTCGTTGATCGACCCACCATCCGATCACGCGCTTCTGCGTTTCGCTCATCACTATGAAAGCTGTTCCCAGCTCACGTGTCCTGGCACAGTTCTGGTAGATGGTATGATTACCTCTAAACGCAAGCATTATAGATCCTATCCGACACAACTCCTGCAGCGCTGTTGACAAAATTGAGGGATCTGCAGTTTCACGTATCGAATTTCCAATCCTATTTCGTCTCCGTGGTCTTTGCCGATTGTTCCGATCCGTTTTCTGCTGTTGACGTTCCTGTGCTTGCTTGTTTTTCGGCTGGCTGGCAAGGCCTGACGCCAACCCCCACAGCGTTCCGAAGGGCCATAGTGCGCAGTAGAATTTGGAGTCCCACGGTGATTCAGCCGCCTATTTTGAGCCGCTCCTAGCATGGATAACAGGGGTGTTGTATTGGCATTTCCTCCAAATAAAGACATTTTTAGTAGGAATAAACTACAACCTAACCATAAGGTTTCTACTCAACTGGTATATTGGATCTCCTGTTCATGACCGAATGCCCGCATTTTGCCTTTGACACCACTCATAAGGTTTTGGACAATAATGGGGTCACTGTTTCTTCAAAGCCAGCTCGTTCTCGAATAATTCAGGTGTTTTACGAAGTTTGTCCTACAAAAACAACATTGTTTAGCGTCTCGCCTCTGTAAGACCGCAGGAAAAGCCGCAGGCGCTTCTGGGGGCACTTGTCTCGGTAGATTTGCCCATTTATGGTACCCGTCGTGATGTATGGCTGGCTCATCTCTCGACACCCACAGATTGCCTGTCAAACCAAGAACTTTTTGGTGAATTTTTCCACCTTCTTCTTCCTTACCTCCTCAGGAACGGCTAACCGTGATGTGGAAAACGTAAAACTCCTGCCCCGGCAAATGCTTTGTGTCCGCCTTGATGTCTCGTCGTACATCATGCTGCACCTCGGTCTCGTCAGCCTCTCGGTACAGCTTCCTGGCACGGGTTTTAACTACCGTGTTTTGTTTGTTGTTCCGGCCGGCACGTTTCATCTTTTTATCGACAGTTCAGAACCTCCGCCTTCCTCGCCACATCACGGATCGAATGGTTCGGTCGACGCTTGAACAGATTCAAAACCTTCCTTACCTTTGCGGGATCAGCTGTCTTCGATTTTCCGCCGCTGACTTGGTCTCCTTGAATGACTTCACCACCCGGGACACCGTCGAATGATGGAATCCCAGGTGTTTTCCGATCCATCTGTGAGACGCAGTCGGCTTTTTCCACGACAACAAATATATTTTTTGTTGGATCTGCTCTTGTTCCGACGCCATTTCGTTAATGACAGATTGTGATGAAAGTTTTCTAACGTAAATATTTCATTCCGCTAGTTTCAGTCAAAATTTCATCAATTTTTACCCACACGCTAAAAAGTTACAAACTAATCATTATGTCTCATTTCTTCCGAGTGCAGTCTTTAGTACAAGCACCGTATTTGTTTCTTTAATCCTTGATGAGTTATTTTGGTGTGTAGCTTTAAAGTAGTCATGGGAACGTAAGGGTTTCATTTTTCTTAACGAAAAGTGGGTCAAAGGCTTAATTAAAAGAAGAAGAAAACACAATATGTTATCTCACAGAACGCTGGCGTCATGCTTTTCCTTTTGCTGTTCTACACAAAATGACGAGTCGTTTCTGAAATCTAAAATAAAGCTTCGAAATGAATTTATCGGAAAAGCATCGAACTTAATTCCTTAAAACTTGTGGGCAATCCAGGTCTTATCGGAGATGAGGTTTTAATTCATTACTTCGACATGACGAATATAATTGCCACCCACCATACAGGGATCGCCTTTTCCACTATATCAAACGTTAAAAAAAAATACCATTAAAACATATTACCAATAGCATCCCGAGTAAAGTCTGATATCAAAAAGAAAACTAAATATGATGTTGTGATTTTGCCGATAATGATTACCTGGTTGCTGTCGTTTTGATCGTTTTTACGGTTGAAAGATCAAAATTGATAGCAAATATTTATTCTTGTGACATCAAATTTAACACTGATCAGTGAGAGCAAATTGAAAAGTCAATCTTCTGTACATTTTTTCCCGTTGATAGCAAAATGAGTAGTCCACCTGATGATCTGTCAATACTATGAAAACAAAACTACTTTTCTCAAAGAACAGTGAACGCAAGATTACAGCAAGATGAAAACTAAATTTGTTATCAAATTTGACAATTGTGAGGTGAAATCAAATTTTGATTTCAATTTAATGTTTATATCAAAATAACTTTTCGAATTGCTACCTTTATAATGTTAGACTTTACTCGGGATAGCATAATACATTGCACGAGATCCACGCGTACTCTGAATATTTATCACCCTGTGGGTGGCATTATCAAGGAAATAAAACATTCAACCTGTATGATTGGTTTCTGCTCTTTCAAAAGCACAATTCATTATGTTCTTCTCCGGTAAAAGCCACATAACATGCCAACATTTATGTAGTTACGAATGAATATACCTATTTTGCCGGGCAAAATAAATATCAACGATTTATTATTACCGATGCCAGATAAAAATCTGACCCGTGGCATTAATATTGATCTCATTATTCTCGTTTTCTCTTCCACAGTCCGACTTCAGCGGTCGGGTCGTCAACAATGACCACTTCCTGTACTGGGGTGAAGCGCGCAAAACGTCCGACGAGGGTGTCGAGTATAATTTCAGCGTTGTCGAGCAGACAGAGTTCGTCGACGATGCCACATTCCAGCCGTTCAAGGTGGGCAAAATGGAACCATATACCAAACGGTGTTCCACCATCCGGTTAAGCTCGCAGGAGAAGCTCAAATATATTTGCAAAAACCAACTGGGCATCGAGCACGAGTATGAGGAAGTGGTCCTACCCGAGGGACGTTTCCTGGTCGATGGATTCGTGTGCGTGTTCGACGTCAGTGTCGTTCCGAACAGGACTGTCGAAAAGCAGGTCGAATTCATTACTCAAATTATCAATAATATTCTCAAAAACAAGAAGCCAGTCGTGCTGGTAACGACCAAGAACGATGACTCGAGTGAGCTGTATATCCGAGAAGCGGAGAAGATCTGTGCACGGAAGGAGTACAAAGGCCAGATTTTGATGGTCGAATCGTCGGCCCACGAAAGTATAAACATTGATTTAGGATTCATAGTGCTAGCACAAATGATCGATAAAGCCAAGCAACGGTCAAAGATCATGTCTTACGCGGAGGCAGCCAAACAACGAACTGATCTGCTAAACGCCAGTTCCGAATATGTGACCCGCCTCATCCGAACACAAATCACCGACCACCGGTCGATATGGACAAGCTCGTCCAAAAAACTAGGCACCCACAAGGAATGGAACGACTTTTTGGAACTATTTGGTCAGGAAGCCGGTCAAAGGATATTCCGGCGGCACATTAAGAAACTTCGCGACGATTATCAAGCCAAGAAACTGCAGAGCTACATGGATTCGTTCGCATGCGTCCTGCAGGAAATCTTACCGGACATGAACAGCATCAACCTGGAGCTGGACACGTTCAACGATTGGCAATCGATACGGAACTATTTCCGCAATCATGTCGAATTCGAGCAGTATTTCTTCGATGCCATCGAGAGGGGTGGCAGCTGGGCGGAGCTGAGCGATATGAGTGACATGGAGGACGAAAATCGAATACCATTCGATATCCTGGATACGCCCGAGGCTGAAACGGTATTCAAAAATCACATGAACGCCCTGCAGCAGGAACAGAAACGATTGGAGTAAGTGCTAAGGGAGGGATGTTTTGGTGTTGTGTGAGTGTGTGTGTTGTGAATGGTCTTGTGGCGATATTTAGCTAGATTTTTGTTCGGATGCGAAACCGTGTGAAGATTGTTGCATATTTATTTAGAGATTGACCAGCTATTTGATCAGAAAAGTTTTTAGATGACCATTTATTTTGATTGGGTCTGTTTCCTGGGGTAGATATAACGCAATGACGAAAATACAAAGCGAGAAAAATACTAAAGGACCGTAAATTACATGCGAAAACTGACGATTGCGAACATTTTGTGTTGCAAAGGACCTTGTTATTATGTCCATTTATCTTAGGACTCAGTAATAAACATCGATCCAAACTTAAAGAAGTTTAATCGCATCCCGACATTGTAGGTGTCTAATAGACCATCGAATGGTAGCATGTACCTTTAATCTCATTTTTATATTCATCCTACGAGTGAATCAAACAATTGAGCAGTTGAAGGATCGGTTTCGTTGTCTAATAATGTTTGCTCACGTTAAATAACTACAACAAACATACTAACTAATCCGTCACGTGTATATCGTTTTATTCAAGTATGAGAATACTTTCCTACATATAGAGTGGTAACGGTTGCTTGTCACTAAAATAAATGTTCATGAAAACACAACGAAATTACACTTTGAACTCGAGCCTGTCACCTTTTTCTTTTATAACAAGCCGTAGACGTTTCTTCAACGCTTCGCAACTGGCACGCACTGTTGTCCCAAATAATGGTCAAGAGTTTCTTGAAAGATTCAAAAGTCTAACCTTTTTTGCTTCCAATTCTACTGAGTTCTGGCGATGAGGCAGGCAATTCTTGTGATGACATAAAATGGGGCAAATTTTGGCCACACCACACCTGTGCTGCTTTCGATTGATGAGGAGGGGCAGCATCCTGTTGAAAACGGTAATTTCGAAGCATTGAGTAACAAGTGATTCTTCAAAACATGTTCGATGTAGAAATTAGCGTTGATTTTTACTCCTATCTCGATGAAAAGTAGTGGAAGTTTGACGTTTTCTGAAATTCCACCCCATACCATTACTCTCGATACATTTTGGAACCGCTGCATAGCCTACCTATCTTTGGGAACACCTGCAAGCTTCGCTGCATATACTCTATCATTCTGGCTGTAAGTCTCTTGCAACAGAAGCATTTTTTCATCGGAGAAGAGAATATTACAATCAACGTGCCGCTGCAGCTACTCCTCACTTCGAATCACTCGAGCCTTCTTCTACTTTTCTGTTAATCCGTGAAGTCGCTGTTTTTTATACGCTATGAGTTTCAAATCATGGGTGATGATATTCTGGTTCGACGTATGGGAAGTATTCAGCTCCTTGGCCATAGCTCGCTCTAATTGTGTCAGGTGGCGGCGAATTCGCCCGAAACCGCGTTTCACCATCATGTTGGCCCTTATCGTACGATGAGGTCCATACCTTTGGTTGATATTGTACGTACCCGTATCGTTGTATATTTGAATCGTGCGGAAGATAAATCTCTCGTTCACACCGATGTGTTTAAGCCGTCTCAAGATCTCAAACGGTCTAAATTTCTTCAAATATGAATCTACTACCAGCACTCGTTTTGCGTCCATGTTTATAACGTAACCATGTTTATAACGTAACCAACGTTAAATGCCACGCTCAATGAAAAATATGCTATATCGGTAAAGAAAACTGTACAAGAGATACACTGAGACAAAAAACACTGCAGGCAACCTCTGCCACCTTGTAGTTCATATGATATTTCGACAAAGATTTTTCATTAGGGCCTTACTGACACACGTAAAGAATTTTTCCGCGAATTTCTCGTCATTGGAAACATGCCTAATCAATCCACCACGGTCATTTCGAAGAGGAAGAGTTTACCTATCCGATAGAATTGGAGGCTTACATGGGTAGTCTTTGTGCCACGAGAGATTCGCGGAAGAAGCCATTGTTTACGTTTGTCAGTTAGGCTCTGATGAAAAATCTTTGTCGAGATATTTTAATTCCGTCTCTAGTCGATGGTCTGCAAAATGTTTGCTGTGAATCT
Organism: Aedes koreicus; assembly: GCA_024533555.2. Taxonomy (NCBI): domain Eukaryota; kingdom Metazoa; phylum Arthropoda; class Insecta; order Diptera; family Culicidae; genus Aedes; species Aedes koreicus. The sequence continues at coordinate 64,634 of JAHHFK020002076.1, read as the reverse complement.
TGTGAATCGAGTACGATATTAACATGAAAGCAGTCGAGCATTCTCGATCGGGATTTAATCCGAGGATAATACCGGTTGGATTATAACAGGTACATTCGAATAGAAATGTCTTGTTTACAAAGTGATTTCAATTTAAAATCACTAGACAAGATCAAAATGCTGCTTAGCAAACTTAGCAAAAGCAAGAGGTTATTTGATCACGTATGTTAACTATCATAACCCCAAGCCTGTAAAACGCGTGTCGATCATATTGCCATCGCTCATTCTTGGCACTGTATAGATCAGTTCTTATGATTTATATTTCATTTGAAAGGAAAAGATAATTAACATCAAGTGCCAGAGGACATAACGGTGTCACGATCACGGTATAATTGAATAAGTATGTGTTTCTTATTTATCTTTGTCCAAGGGTCCAGTTTACTTTAGTTTAGAGGGTTCGATGTACTCGCGGTTTATTAGAGGTTAGGGATAAAAATTTTACGATAGAATGTGGAAGAATAACAATAACAAAGTTTTTATCTAATCAATAGCAGTTAGGGAACAACGGTTGTCAATGAATTTAGTCTGTAATAAAAGGAGAAAAATGACGGATTTGAAGAACAACGAAGAAAAGATTACCATCAATCAAGAAGATAACAAAGGAAAAATCAAAAGAGGAATGGCATAGAACATATAGCGACCATTATACTCTAATATCAGCTTGTTTAAATAATCATTAGATGAAGCTCGTGCAACTCAACACCTGCTAACACTTTCCTAACAGGCTTCGGTTGTTTTCCTTGGACCCGGAGGTAGTCTATCAGCTCAGGAGCCGTATTGCGGATCTCGAAACAAAGAACTTTTTCTCACAACCGTTCGTACAAAAAGTCGTTCGTTTCGAGCTACGTAATGCCACCCCAGATGTGAGCTCCTGTTGCTCGCCACACTTCCACACGACGTGATCGATATACTGGTAGTCTATCCTGCTATCCGAGAGCCCAATACGGAAGGTTAAGCAGGGCCCACTTTGTAATGGAACATCATTTGGGTCTATTTCGGATTTAAATCAATGGATTTGATAATGGTTTTCACTAAAGTGCAAATATATTTTCAAAACAAAAAAAAAAGAAACGAACTATTCGTCCTCGTCTTCGAAGGAATTCTCGAACTTTTCTCACAACGGTCTCGTCCACTGTTTTGGCAATTTTATCCCACCAATTTTTCATCTGAGCTACCGTTTTGATGGCTGTACCTTTTACCTTCAGTTACAGTTTTTCTCTTCACAACTACCCAGTAGTATTGAATGGGCCTGAACTGAGGAGCCTTCTACTACAGTACAGGGTACTACGGGCGGAATCGTTTTTTTTTTTCTCAAATTGCGATCGGACATACCTGAGTTGCTTCTGATGGACCTCACGGTTGGCAGTTCCACTCCGGCGTTTATTTTGAGGCTTCCGAGTCGTCGTCAATACGATGATTCTAGGAAAATTCAACACTTTAGCCAGCTTGCACGCGGACCACGATGGATTTTTCAGGTGACTGTTGACGAGTTTTTTTTCTACGCTCCTCTTGCATGGTGACTGTCTTCACTGTGTTTTATAAACTGAAAAAAATACACTGTTAATGTTATTGTCAAAAAACACACGTTTCCGCAAACGTCCACTAGAAGCGCTGTAGTAAGCAAAAGAGTTTGTTCTATCCAAGCATGGGAAAACTCGGTTCACTTTGCATTCATTTCTCACTCATATGCAAATACCGTCAGGTGTGTGATAGGAACATCGCACACGTTCACTATTCTTTCAGCAACAGAGGATTGCTATTTTATATCGGTGGGACTTATGCGAGTGAATGAATTTTCCCATGCTTAGTTCCATCACATGGTGGGCCATGTTTTATGTGCATTCAGTGAGTAGTGATTGATCATCAGCCGCACATAACACGTATGAAATCGCGACTTTTCTTTAAACCATACTGTCATAGAAACATGTGGGAGAATGAATGAACTCATTTCGCCACCTCTACATTTCCGTTGCCAGCTGCTCAAGGTCTCCTAATGAGCCAACGAAAAAATACGTGGAAAGGGATTTAACGCTCATAAATATCGTCTTCCATAGCGACTACCTTAGCCAACGAATCCGCCTTCTTATTGCCCGTTATCGAATAATGTGAAGGAACCCAAGCAATAGTAATAATGGAAGACCGTTTTGTCAAAGCACTCAAAGTTCTACGTATTCCATCAAGGAAACCACTGAATGCTTCACCAACTTCGTTGACAGAACAGCCTCAAGAGAACTTAGACTATCATAAAAAATGAGTGTAGTACTCAGGTGGAACAGAAACTATATGTTCTAGAACATACACGGAAAAAAAATTCGTGCCCAAACCCGTGAACTACAGTCATAAATTCGAGAACAAGCAAAACCCGTGAACTGAATCACGTATTCATGAACTAAATCAGGTGTTTTAGGTAAAAATCCTGAAAACGTGAACTAGTTCACGGTCCATTTTCATTTTCGGGAACGCTTTTGTTTTTGTACTGGAAATTATGTACTGGATTATTATGTTTCCAGATCATGGTGAGCAAGCGCCGCGCCAAGCATTCCCGATCGTAAACATTAGCATAGCAGTCATCGTATCGGTTGTTCCAAACGGATTTGAAAGCATTCCACACTCACAAATTACTTGCCAAACCATTGCTTTTTACCGAACTCTTCGGTAAAAATGGACACATCGGCATCGTCAATAGTTTGACCAGCACGGATCGTGTAGAACTGGTCACCCGGAAGCGTCTTATAATCAAATTTTACGTAGGATTCATCATCCATAATTACGCATGCAGATTTTCCACACAGCAGTTTATCGTATAATCGGGCCCTTGGTTTGACAGATGCTGCTTGTTTTTCACTTCGTTTTGGCTTCTTCTGCTTCAGGAAAGATCTTAGTCCATTTCCTGTCTTTGCTCGGTCGACGTTACTCTTCGAAGTTCCCAGCTTTTTGACCACATCTCTAACGGAAGTTCCCTTTTTACGGGCGAAAGCTTGCGTGATTTTCCGGTCCAGATTTTGATCCACAGGGCTCGGTTTACGTCCAGATTTTTTCTTGTCCTGGAAGGAAGACTCCTCACCATACTTCCGAATCGCGTTACGAACTGTTCCGATGCTCACATCTTCCATTTTCGCCAACTAACTCAGCGAAACGTTGGGAAAAGTGCACCATTTGTGCACGACCTGTTTGCGCTTTTCCGGGGAAATGCTTCCCTGGGGGAGGTACTCAGCGTTATGTCTAACATTTCTTCTTTAGAAGACACTATAAAGGTTGAATGATTGCTGTTATATACAAAATTGAAGGGTTTGAGCTATTTGTATGGAAGAATTTAATAATTAGTAAAGTAATGAAATATGGATATGTCCGTAACTACACCATATACTTTCGTTACTATTGATTTGTACAGTTGCCTTATAAAGCCTGTACCAACCCCCTTTTCCCGGAAGATATCGTGCACAGCAAAGTTTAGAGTCCCACGAGACGCTCGGCTAGGTTGCACTTTCAGAACAGAGCAACTTCCTCGAATATATTCGAATATATTTGGAATATATTCGAATATATAATAATATACATGTTAGCTTCTAAACCTCAGTTAGGTAAGCTGACATTGATAATGTTGGTGTTTCCGAACCCTTCGCAACACCGTACTTCACTGCCGGTCAGGGTGGGATATTGGGTAGGTAGGCACCCAGCCTTGGCGATAACGAACTGTCGGTGGGTCAGATGGGATTCTTTTGAAAGTCCATTCTCACTTGTGGTTCTCACGTAAGTCCAACATACAATTTATTTACATATTTACAGACATCACACATTTACAAAACATCCAATTAGCAAGATAAATTATTTTTTTCTTGTTGTTCTGCTTCCACAATCCTCCTCGAAAGTCGGAGGCTGACTGACTATAAAAAAAACTTGATCGATCAGATGTTCCCTAATGTGACGTGACTGATTGCGATCACTCGGTCGCAGTGCTGTCATTAGAAAGAGATGAGAAAAGTCCAGAGAATCTGTGGATCGAACGTCAGGGGGGAGAAAACTACTAACTGTCGACAGGGGCGTAGCCAGGGTAGGGTGATGTTAATAGAGATAGAGTTGATAACGTGCTCCACTCGGTTTCCGGATTCCTATTGCAACAATCTTCACACTTCTGTCTCTGAAAGATAGCTCGCTTGGTGTGCAATTGGCTTGAAATGAATGATCTTTGCATTAGAAAATAAACATGTTTGGGAACGACGAGCTTGTTTACCGTAGAGTCGAACTAGACAGAGTAGAACATTACATTTTAGTCGTGTGCGTTTTTTGCGTTCCGAGAGATCTAACTAAACTCTTTCTCTTGTATTTACTCCCTGTCTTGGCTTGCATTGTGTTGTGAAAACTAAATATCTAAATATCTAAACTAACAACCTCCAAAGGATGCCAAAAAGGTGATTTTGAGTTCCGAAAAAAAAGAGAGTTTCTCAGTATGCATCAAATGCACCTGCCTCGATTGCTAATATCAATATTTCTTCTTGTCCATTCTTCGCATATTTATGTATAGATGGAAGAAGCAGTTCAAGAAGCTGTTGGAAGAAACCGGCTACGTAACACCAGGAAAGCAGCTATCCGAAGTTCGAGTCCTATTCATGGGTCGCGAATGCTTTGAGGCTCTCTCGGAGCATGACTGCCAACAGATCTACGATAACCATCAGCGAGAGTTGATTGAAAATGCAAAGCGAAACTTCCAGGAACTACTCATGGAGCATGCTGATCTGTTTTATCATTTCAAGAACATTGAACCATCTGGCACAATAACGCAGAATGACGTCAAGGAGATAACCGATGTACTGCAAGAAGATTTGCGGTATAAGTTGTTGGACCGGTTGGAACAAGATAGAAAGTTGATGCTATTCCAGCATCTAGGGTTCGTGCATTGTCCTATTCGAGAGCACTGCCCTGCATTCCCCAATTGCATGGATGCACTGATTGAAAGGATATTAATTGCCAATCAAAAGTAAGTGTCGGATTAGCCTGTAATTCTCAATCTAAATATTATAACGTTCATATTTCACAGCCTTCCAAATCCCAGGTTTGCCCAGAAGGACGGTCAATTGCAGTTGAATCTCATCGTCATTGGACTGGATTATATTGCAAACGATTTCATCGATAAAGTTCATCAACAGTGCAACGACAATGGCGAGTACATAGTGGATGGGCAAGTCTATGGACTGAGCATTGAAACGATCAATAGAGAAAACGATTCCTTCTCGTTTGATCTGGCAAACAAAGGACTGATTTGTTGCTACTCGAATAGGCAAACTTTCACTTACATCTACGAGGTTCTGGATCGCCTTCTAGTGGACAACATTGATTTTAAGGATAGCATTAATAATTTGCACATAGTGTTTATGAGCGATGAGAAAAATAGCGAAAGCACACTACAACAACTTCAAAGCGATGGCCAATCCCTAGCGGAACGGTTACACTGCGTGTTTATCGATGAAAACGAATTCTTTGCCTCGGGACAAGAAGCCCGCTTTGTCGAGACAACACTGAACAGTGTCATTGACTCTATTCCCTTCGATGAACTCAAATACGGAATGAATCTAGCGGATATCCCAGATTTGCGAATTATAATGTGTATCTTCTGCGGGGATCCCTTCTCAACGGAAAACTTGCTGAGCTCGATGATGATCGAACAATCTTGCATCAATGCTGGCGAGAGAAACATTATTTTTGAAATGTTCTTGGGTGATTCCAAGAGACGGGTTGAGCTAATCTTGTCTTCGTATCATGGAGCGAATGCTTTCAGAGACGATCTGATCCATGGATTCATTCTACTGTATTCCAGCAAACGTAAGGCTTCCCTCTCGACGCTCAGCGCTTTCTCGTTAAACATTCCAAACCTTCCCATGCAACTTGTATCCGTGTCGGAGCTGGGTGGAGTCAATGCATTTTTCAACAACGAAACATCCCAAATGCTGATAACCGAAGGAAACGCCATAGCAGACAAATTGCGAGCTCACTTTGCAACCGCTTCCGATGAAGATAACCAATTCAAGTTCGCATCGTTCGCTCCCTTCCTCAAAGAGGTCTGGGACAAGAAACCCGAAATCGAACACGCTTTCAACATGGAAGAACCACTCACCATCGATTCGGGCGAAGGTACTATGGAACATTCCATGCATCATCATCATCAGCAGGCGCCGCAACCTCCACCACGTTACGAAAGCTATCTCATCAACGGTTCCCAAACAACGTACCGTAGCCAACACCAACATCCCCATCAACAACAGAAAATGCTCTTCGATAATCGTTCCATCAACTCGCTGGACGATCTGGATAACTTGAAACAACACCAACAGCAGTATTCCAACATGTACTACTACGAAGACAGTAGCGACTTCGACAAAGGCGGAAGCAATCAGGGCTTCCAGATTTACCCACCACCAACTACTCCACCGGAGCCGGCACCACCAGATCACCTACTGACACCGTCCTCGATTCTGCGGCAGCTCAAAGCGAACACTGTCTCCCAATCGCAAAGTAGCTTGGAGGAGATTAACTGTAAGTATAATTGTCTATTCCTTGTTCACCTAAACCATCATCCACTAATCTCGTGGTGGGATAATAAAGACGTACATGTGGCAGGTACTTATACTAATCCGTACTTCATTTTCCTTCCGAACAATTGCATTTCTGTTCTCTTTCGTGGCTTGCTCACATCGGATCTGCTCCCATACAAAAAAAAACTAGCCGATGTCAGTGGATCCAAGGACTCGATCAACACATACGACTCAGGTTACTATCCATTAATATTTCCTTATTAGTAGTGTGTTCAGGTGCATAATAAATTATATATATAACAACTGTTACAATTAAGTAGATATTTATCAACATGGGTACCTATGCCTAAATATCGCATATAAATCTCATCCGCCTAAGAAATCAAGCAATTTAACACATTTTCCTTATCAATATATATAAAAGTGGAGCCTTATGGTTTCACCGCATGGTTTTGTGTAACAATTCTATAATAGCTTACTAAAATTACGCGTCAGAGTAATGTGCTGTGTCTAAAACAGTGGCTTGAATCGTAAGTATTACTGGAAGGGAGTAGAAGCCAAAGGGTGTTTTCTCCAATTTCGTTTTAACGTTCGGTAGAACCAACAGTAGAACTTTGCACTTAAGGCGATTTTGTTAAAAACTTATTTTAAAACACGTCCAACCTTGTTGAAATAATCAAATCTTGTAATCATATTTTGAAATTATCTTAAACTTAGCTCATAAACAACTAACATATCTGCTATAAAGCTTGCAAAACCTATATAAGTTGTATATATCTCTTATATTGCAAAATGATGAATTGTTGACTGCTGGTTACTTGGGTATATTCAGAAGTTATCACCTTTCTAAGCGTAGATCAAGATCTGGTTCATACTGGATAATCATTTCCATACTAGTTCCGCATAATTGATAAATTCTGAACTGATTGTCACTCATCAATGGGTCCTGACCCACTGAACAAGTTAACCGAAGACAGAAAGCTTGTACACCGTGTCCAATATATTCTCATACAAAATAAAACTCTATTTCAAATCGATAATCCAGATTTTATTGATAACTTTACCCATTATATTGCAATATAATACTGATCAACTACAGCATATGTTTTGGAATAACACCGCCTTTAACCTTCTTGACCAGCTCCAGACGTTTTTCGAAACCGTCACAGGCGGCACGCACGACTTCCATCGGCATTTCGTCCCAAATTCGTTTGATTACGGTTTTGAATTGGTTCATATTAGACGCCCTGTGGTCAGTTACCTTCGCCAGCATGTATGACCATACGAAATAATCCAAGGGATTCAGATCTGGTGAACTGGGAGGCCATTCATTCTTGTCCAAAAAGTCGGTCAAATTTTCTCGGCACCAGCCCTGAACGAGATTTGCAGTATGCGATGGCGCTCTGTCCTGCTGAAACACATAGTGATCATCTCCAAACACCTCTTGTACACATGGCTTGACAACTTTCTCCAAAACTTCCGTTTTATAATATACGGCATTCACTTTAACGCCTTTTTCGATGAAAACCAGTGGTAATTTGCCTCGCTTGAAAATTCCTCCCCAAACCATCACTGACGCAGCACTTTGGAATCGTGGAATATTCCTATCACTCTCTGGAACAGTTCTCCTCGAAGAGAGAGCCCACAATCTGTCGTTCTGGGCATTGTGGGATTGTTGCAAGACGAATAACTTTTCGTCGGAAAAGACAAATTCTTCCCCACCGTGCCGCGACAAAAGCAGACTTGCTCTTTCGAGTCGTTTCTGCTTGGAAGGTTCCGAAACTCCGTGAACCTTACGTTTCTTGAAAGCTTGGAATCCGAGGTCATTTTGCAGTATATTGTGCATTGACGATCTCGAAACATTCAGATCTGCGGCCATTTTACGTACAGAGCGCTGTGATTTTCGTCTAATCCGTTCCCTGACCACTTTAACAACTCGTGCAGTCCGCACCGTACGAGTACGACCGGATCTCTTCCGGTCATCCAACGAGCAGGTGTCACGGTACCTTCGGATGGTTCGGTACACAAAATCCCGCTTTACTCCGAGGTTTTTCAAATTTCTGAAAATAGCGCCCGGGCGCTCACCTTTCAAAAACTTTTTTATCACCACAGCACGAAACTCCTTCATCGCTGGTAAAAGATAAACACCGAATGAAAACAATCGGACATAACCTAAAAGCGTTTGTATAAACATAGTGCAAAACTACACCAACACATACGTGAAGCATGTTGAGTAGTTGCACGACACCAATGCAAGGAAAAAAATGTATGAGAATATATTGGACACGGTGTATATGACACCCGAACAAACCACACCCACAAAAACCTAATATACCCCTACCCACAAATCCAAACAAAAACCAACGATTTCCTCATTTATCACAAACTAATTTCCAACAACCTAGATTCCACACTACCCCCCAAACAAACACATCCTTCCACTACTTTACCCCACAACAACCTACACCATATTCAGAAAAAATTCAAGCACACAAGTGCCACGTAGCGAGAAAATTCTACCTGACAATACCAAAATATACCTTTTGTCAGGAAAACCACTTGTACACTAGCACCACGTAGTGAAAATGCCCTGAACTACTGGTCACAAATCAAAAGGTCTTGTCCTCCTGAACAGCCTTGCTGAATACTGAAGCCTTGTGTTGGATCCAGCATGTTCCAAAAATGTAGAAGCAACACTACCAACAATCAATATGCAACTAGTGATTTGAAATTGGTTCACTGTTGTAGAACCCCTTGGTCCGAAGTACACCTTGAAGCCAGCACTTAACTATACATATTTGCGCCTTTGTTTTGATTTGCTTTGTTATTTTGACAGAATATTTAAGAGTGTGTTCGTGTGAGTTCATTATTAGGGGCGTATTATTAAGCTTGGGACCGAGCTTGGGACCGATGTGTTAGTACTGACTGAGCCAAGAAAAAAATCGTATTTGTTCGGGACCTACTGGTCTTAGAGTTAGTCTATGGTAACATCAGCGGATGGATAGTCATGAAGAAAATGAATATATTTTTCGGCTCAGGAAGTACTAGCACACCGGTCCCAAGCTTAATGATTCGCCCCTAATAACGTAACTCACACCAACACACCCTCAAATATTGTGTCAAAATAACATAGCGAATAAAAATAAAAATAAAGATACTAGTACCGAAAAGCGCAAAAGTGTGTTGCAAGGTGCAGACTGCCAGGTGTACTTCGGACCTAGGGGTTCTACTATAGTGAAACAATTTCAAATCGCTAGTTTCATATTGATCGTTGGTAACATTCTATGTGATCACGAGATATTCCGGGAAGGAATGTGTTACAAAATACAAAGCACGAGTGCTCGTGATACAAAAGTCGACGGGAGTGCTGAAAGGTTATGGCTACTTTATGGTTCTATTTAATTCCAAGCTCATCCGTTTTGTACCACCCGGGGGAGACTAGCCTGCATACCCAATCACTTCACTATATCCTATTCGGTCAACTATTCGCAATGTTTTGTGGTATAGTTGGCGGAATATTATAATTTGAGATAACCCAATGCAGATGTCTTCCAAATTTGGCAGATCAACAGACAATCGATGCGTAACCACCTGGTAACTCATAACAAGATGTTAAGTTCCGATCTTGAGCTGTGGCAGATGCACCCCCATTTTCAGCGTTACTTAATTTGTGAACGGTGTTTGAGGGAGTCATAAAAAGCTCGTCTCCTTGTTCCCGAGAACCATTTTCACTGGGCTGTTTTGCGCCATCTTTGCGACGTGCCCAGCCCATGGTAGTTGGCCGGTTTTTATGATCTGCACGATGGGAGATTCACTCAGTAATTCATGAAAATTTTGCTTCATTCGCCTTCTCAAGTGCCGTCTTTCATATATACTCCAATGTAGATCGTACCTAGCACTTTTGGTTCAAAGACGTCAAGAACGCGTTGGTCCTCTTTGAGCATAGTCCATGTTTCGTGGCCGTAGAGGATTACCGGTCAAATCAATGTTTTGCAGATGGTCAACTTTGTAGTGCGGCGAACTCTCTTCAATTGTAGCGTCTTTCGGAGTCCAAAGTAGGCATGGTTTCCAGCCATAATGCATCGTTGTACACAGAAAAAAATAATGAATTTTAACAGACGCGTAAAATTTCCCCTCGTTAAATTTCAAGCCAAGGCAAGCGTAAACAACGTAATTGTTTGTAATCTTCCATACAACAGACCTGATTTCAGCGATATCTGGCTTAAATTTATATGAAAGATCCCATTCATTTATGCCAAATCTAGCATTCCCTTTATGTGCATTAAATAACGCGTAAAACTAAATGTTTATTTCTAACTGTGTATCTCTCCACTGGTATCGTTGTCGCCGGTCACCAATGTGCCCAGATACACGAATTCGTCTACCACCTCTTCCCGGAAACTCGAACGACGCACATCACGGAATCCATGTTCGTGCCTAATCTGCAATCCCATCAGGATTTAAGTACGCCTTTAACATTGAGGCCACCCAAAATGAATATATCATTATGTTGAGTTAAACCTTCGTTAACTGTAAGAACCGACAGACAGTGACTATCCATCAATTTAGACTCGCGAACTCGTTTAGGTAGAATGTACAGAGCATAGAAAAAGTGTTCGATCAACTAGATTGATTGTTGTCCTGAAGAACACGCAATGAACTTTAATTTCGATGGAGGACCAAACTAAAATTATATTTATTGCAGCTTTCAGTATTGTAATTACACGTTACTTTAACTAAATTCTATTAAATGCAGTCAGAATTTTTCTAATTAAAGTGCGTTTATAACATTTTCTGAACCATTCATTACATTATCACTCATTTTAAGTACGTTCAGTACAGCAACAGAGTTTTCATTGCTATCATTACGACTTCAAAGAAAAATAATTACGAAATTAATTCATTAAGTGCTTGCTTGTACTTTCATCCAACGCACCACTCTGGTGGTTTGTGTGTCCTTCGGTCTGTCCAAATCAGGTCTATAATGTGCCATGAATCGTTTTCGAGCAACAACAAAACCTCAACCAGTATATTACCGGGGTTCCGATCGCAACGAAAGACCTCATAATCGGGTCCGAAAATCTGACTCGAGATTGTTCGGGAATCAAGCCAATTTTCGCTCAGGACAATAACATAGGAGCGGTTGATCATCGTCCTCGTGCTGTGTAAAATGGTCATCCGGCAAGACAAGGGGTTGGTGCGGCCGCTACAAGCCAGCCGTGAAATTAATAATAACGGAAGCAAACATTGTCAATACGGGCCGAAGATTCAGTATAGACCAACGCGACTAATACGGATTTCGTTGGAACTTGGAACTGTAAGTCTCTCAATTTCTTGAGATGTAGCCATATTCCTTCCGACTGAATGAGGATCCGCACAGTTCGACCAACAATCAATATGAAACTAGGGATTTGAAAATGGTTCACTGTTGTAGAACCCCTTGATCCGAAGTACACCTTGCAGCCTGCACCTTGCAATACGTTCTTGCGCTTTTCGGTACTAGAATTTTGTATTGATTCGCTGAGTTATTTTGACAGAATATTTGAGGGTTTGCTCGTGTGAATAACGTTATTAGAGGCGAACAAATAAGCTTGGGACTGATGTGCTGGTACTCGCTGAACCAAAAAATAAATACATTTTCTTCTTGACTATCCAGCCCCTGGATCAACTCGGCAGTTACGTTTGCTGATATTTCTGTAAAATTTTTGTTTATTAGCTGATTTTCGGCAAGATTTTCATTTGTTAGCTGATTCTCGGCAATTAATTTGCTGACTCTCAGTAAACTGATATGCCGAAATATTCGGCTGTTGGATTCTCGGCGAAAAAAACTAAGTGTGTGATGCAGTCAATGAACGTCAAGTTTCCGGTGCCGTTTGCGCTAAAAGCACCCCAAACCATGACATTTCCACCACCGTGCTTTACTGTCGGCCTCAGATTGTTTGCTTCCAATTCAGTGATTGGTTTGCGCCACACTAATCCGTCAGACCCAAAAATATTGAATTTGCTCTCGTCCGTGAATAGAACGTGCTGCCAGAACTCTTCTGGCTCGACCACGTACTTTTGGGCGTATTCCAGCCGCTTTTTCATATTTTTGGTAGATATATTCTTCCGTGCACCGCAACCATAACCTTCATTATGGAGAGCACTCCGTACAGTTTGGGGGTTAACTTTGATATTGGCGTACTTCAACAGACTGTCAGCAGACTGTGTTTGGGAGCACTCAACCTAGGATTTTGTTTAATTTCCCGCAAAAGTATGCGATGGTGACGAGTTGTCAACTTTGGCTTACGGCCTCTTCCGGGAGTCGTCTCTGGAGATTGTGTTTTCTGGTAGTTCTGAAGCACATACTGAACCGATGATCGTGGGCAGGTTTACTATGCCTGCAATTTCGGACAAGCTTTTACCATCATTCTTCAGGCGAATAATAAGTTTCCGAACTTCCATCGGAATTTTTCGGTGAGAAGCGGCCATTTTCCTGAAAATTAACGCTGAAATACTCAAATTTCAGAGAAAAATACTAGAATATGTAAATTTTACCTTGTCTGCTGTTGTAAACAGTGGTAAATTCGTCTCTGTAATAAAACGCGTGCTTTTGCTTTTGACAGATCGACGTACATTTGTTTACTTGACTTGTTTGAAATAAGAACGTAAGTGTACGGACAATTTTTTGACATCATTTTTGTAACTTTTTTAGTTATGTGATGGTTTTATCTGATAGAGTTGCATTTATATTTACTTGAATGACTGCAGGATGAAAAGGATACATTTTTACAGTACATGAAACAAAAACACTTCAAAAGGGTCTCAGTTTTAATTTTCCTTTCAACGATGCAACATTTCAGTCAGTGCTGTACGGACAATTTATTGATACAGTGTAAGCTTGGGACTGATGTGCTAGTACTCGCTGAACCAAAAAATAAATTCATTTTCTTCTTGACTATCCACTCATAAACCTTCAGAAGCGAGCGTTAACACGTTTGAGTTATTCAGATTCTGTTCATTACTATTTTGCTTTCATTCTATTCGTAGAAAACAGAATTGAGCAAAACTGGCAGCTGATCGTACAGTGAATAAATCGGAAGGTAGCAGTGTTGACGAATTCTCATTGCCTAATTTTTACCCGCTGAATCATTAACGATTGCATTCAGTTTGATTCAGCTGAGCAAGATTGATTGAATCACACTCATTTCTTCAAATCATACCTTAAACATAATTTAACATTTCAAATAATGATCTAACATGATGTTAAGCAATCTAATGCAACATAAAGCGTCATTTTAAACCGTATCTCTGCTCTGATCCTTCCAGCTGATTATACATGCAACGCGTGTATTATCTCATTCGGTGTATTCAAATCGCTTGCGTTCATTCAATATAACGTCTAGCTGAAATTTGTTTTCGCTTGATTCTGTTTTCCTCGTTTATTCTTTCAACAGTGTTCGTTTCCGAGGATTCGTGTAGAATCATTCGATAGGAAATATCACACACACATCATTCGATAGGAAACATCAAACATCGGTGGTGCTCATACGAGTGAATGAATTTCCCCCTTCTTAACTGTATGGAAAACAAACTGGCAACACATTCAATTCAAAACAACTGTATCATATAATTCAAGTCTTGCTCTCTTAGTTTTAACAAAAAACCGAGTGAAGGCAACTTTATTTCCAGTATTTTCTGATTTTGGATTTGACTCCACTCATGCGGTTTTGGACAGTAGTTTGGTCGCATTTTCTGGAAGCCGCAGACCAGGTTTTTTTAACTCTTCCATGGTCTTGTACTCCTTACCACCCTTCTTGTAGATACGCTTGACGATAGCCCAGTAGCGTTCAATTGGATGAAGCTTTGGGCAATTGGTTGATGATCTGATGTCTTTCTCAACCAAATCTACTACATTTGCTTACATCTATTGTACTGTGATTTTGGCGTAATGGGCTGACGCCTAATCAGGCCAAAACAAAGGAGGGACATTGTGCTGCTTGTATAATGGAAGCATCCTTTTCTGCAAACAATCAGTACGGAAAACATCGGCATTGATCCTACCTTTAGTATAGAAAAGCGATGACTTGGAGCCGCAGGAACAAATTGCCTGCCATATGAGAATCTTCTGGCCAAATGTTTCCACCTCGAACGATTTTTCGGAGAAGCTCACATCTTCGCCGATGACCTTGGTGTGAATCTGCGGTCCAGGAAGCGTTCTGGAGTCCTCTTTCACATATGTTTCGTCATCGATCAGAACGCAGGCAGACGGTGATTACAAAAGTCGGCTGCAGAAATTTCTGACTCTGGTTTTCGCCCTGGGTTATTGCTCAGCACTTTGTTTTGCTATTATCTGTTTCTTATATGTCTTCAGGTTGTTCCGCTTCTTGATTCTTTGCACCATTCCGACGGAAGTACCAGCCATTTTGACAAAATCGCGAATCGACATGGATCTGTGCCGAAGGAGGTTGACTACCTTCCGAGCGAGTTTTGGGTCAGCTGGACCTGGTTTTCTTCCTATTCTTTGCAGCTCATCGAACGAATTGTGTTCCCCGAACTTGTTGACGATAGATTTTACGCTGTCTTGATAAATTCCGAAACGTTTCGCTATTTTGTTCATCAAGACATTCTTCTCACGAAGCCACGTGTCCATCACTTGAATTTTAACACTCTTTTCGATTCGCGGCATCTCGAAAACGATCACTGTTTACCGAAAGTTCAGGAGGTGATCAATTTGTTGACAGATGAACGCGTCCAATGTAGGTAGGCTCAGACCGATGGTCTGACGCGAGTATGAGTGGGCACACCATAAGCGTTGCTAGTTTATTTCCGATACAATCCCTAATGAAAAACATACTTTCAATGTATTTTGGTCGTGCGAGGTGTAAGAAAACGGTACAGAGTCTAATATAGCCGCTCACAATGGTTTACTTGGCCACCCATTTCGCGTTTTCAAAGCCATAAACCTCAATCAATCTTGGGCAGTCGCTTTTACTATCCTTATTTCGAGTTTGTTGCAGCGCAGCAAACTCAAAATAAGGAGATTACAGTTGCTTGCCTCTAAAATCGCGAGGTTGTAATCCCTAACAAAGTAAAATAACAAACTGATATCAAATAAGTAACAAGTTTTGTTATCTCAGATATCATTTTGAAATTTTGAACTCACCTGTTATCGCATAACAAAATTAGTTATCAACATTGAATAATTTTGTTATCATCTGTTATCAATTTTTAAAGACGATTTTTGACGAACGTTACTGAATACTACCAGCATGCTGATTAATGCTGAATATCACCAGCATGTCATGGATATGAAATTGAGCTTTTCACCAGAAGCAGTACTTCAGTTATTAGTGTATGAATTTGATATCATGACATAATTTGAAATTATCTCAAGTAATTTGTTCATATCACTAAATTTGTTATCAAAATGAACTCAATGATAATGAAACGAGTTAATGTTGTGATATCCAACAAATATTAATTAGTTATCCCTTTTGTTATTTTGGCTGTTTATTCCTCCTGAATGATAGCATATTTAGTGATCAAACAGTGATAATCAGATATTACAACTTGTTATCACTTTGATATAAACCTTTGCTCGGGATATTGGATTCAGAAGAGTTTCTCCTTAACTCTCATTAACATTAGCTGCAAAAAAAAAAGTATCCCGAGTAAATTCTGAGATCAAATTGAAAACTATATATTCCCAATATTAACACAATAATTAAATTCGTTAATGTATGCATTTTGATTGGTAAAGGGTTTAATTTTTTTTTTTTCGCTATGAATAACAGTAGAAAATTTATTCTAACGACGAATAATCTCCAGCCAAATGACGCCCCTCATAACACAATTTTCATTACACATAATTCAGGTTGGTTGGACGACGGATTTCTCATCCCAAAGCAGGACAATAAGCAGAACGAAGACATGTGGAAGGGCATCAATCCCCATCACGCTTTCACCACGGGTCGAAGGCCCAACCAAAGCTCGTTTGCGAAGAAAATCCGACCCAAAGGCCCCAGCCAAACCCTGAAGCAACCGGGGAAGTTGAATCTGAAAAGTTTTGCCATAGTCAACGAAGCCATAGCTCGCATGAATTTGGGCGACGGACAGGGCCCCTTCCAAGGCGGTGGTGGCCAACCAATGACCGAGAAAGAAAAGAAAAAGGCCAAAAAGTTGCTGCAGCAACAGTTGGAAAATGCTCCGCTAGCTGCGCCGGAAGACGACAGCGAAGACTACGAAGACGAAGCCGGCTATGAGCAGATCAATGACGCATTTAGTGATGCGGTTAACAATGTAGCGAGTCAATTATGTACTACCTTTTCGGGAGGGCAACGAGTAGATGGCGCTCAGCAGGGCATCGATTTGACCGCTGTAAAGGCCAAACTACGGCAACGAAGGGATAAGGAACAAAGTAAGCTCTACAAATTTTGGCCTAACGAAATCCGACATTAATAATCACACTTCTTTAGCCGGACCCACGTATCCAACAGTTTTCAACATTCCGGAGTACTCCGACTCGGAGAGTGATTCCAGTTCACTGGAACGGAAGCGCTCGACAGACGGGTACTCTAAAATCAACCGGAAGCCTCAAGCTCACAAACGGCATCGCAAGAAGCGTACGGCCATTCCAGTGCAGCCACCGAAGATTCCTCTTGGTCCGTTCGGCGGCGGAGGAGGTCCAGGGGATAGCGGTGGCCCTCCAATGATGGTGGGTATCCCCGGAGGCGGACAGTTAGGATCGGCAATCGGCATGCCAATGATGTACCAAAAGCTGAAGAACGAGAAAAATATGGATAAAGACAAGCAGGAGGATGAATCGAGCATCGACGTGTCCTCGCCAAGGGATAATAACTCTCCGATCGTATGTTCAGTGTGAAATTATTCAAATTTCCTTCTTTTGTTTATCATACCTTTTTAAAATTTTAGTTCGGCGTCCTTCCAAAGATGGGTGACCGGGAAAAGCTGATCACAAAGCAGAAAAATTGGTTCGGCAAAGAAATCGACAGCAGCAAGAGCAGTTCCAAAGATTCGAAGGATTCGGACTCCAATGCCAAGAAGACGGCTGGTCGATCAAGCAAGGGAACCAGCGGAAAGAATGCCAAAAATGCTCCCCCAGTTCCACAGCAACCGTCGTTAGCTAGTTTTAAGCAGTCGGACAAGAATCTGGTGCCGCTGTTTGTGGAAAAATGTGTTAAATTCATCGAACTCGAAGGACTGGACTCGGAGGGAATCTACCGGGTGCCGGGCAACAGGGCGCACGTTGACTTGCTCTATCAAAAGTTTGATGAAGGTAAGATGGGGAGCGGAACAAGATGTTTTGATTTTGACTTTTGTTTTTTCACAGAGGTCGATGTAGACATCGAAAAATTAGACATTCCCGTAAACGCAGTGGCCACGGCTTTGAAGGATTTCTTTGCCAAACGGTTACCGTCGCTGTTCAACACCGAGATGATGGCTGAACTGGAGGAGATTGCCGGCTCGCGGCCACTGCAAGCCATCAGCAGTCTCAATATGGAGGTGAAGACGGATAGAAGCTGCAGGTTAATCGCGCTCCGTTCGCTGCTCGGAAAACTTCCGCCAAGCAACTTCGCCATATTGAGCTTCATATTCCAGCACTTTGTGAGGTAAGTTTTTCTTTGAGGCGTTGGTTTGCGATGGATTCGTTAGGTGGAGTCTCGGTGGGAGTTTCACTCATTCTAAAAGTACGGTGAAAAACTGACAGAAATGTTTGAAATTTTCACTATGTTCAAGAAATGAGGAAAGTTTTCCTCATTTACTAGTGATTCTACTATTTTTTTTTTATTGACTAAACTTAGAGTTATTGAAAGCGACTGTTGACGTGCTCAAATTTCTGAAAGTATTCAATTGATTGG
Organism: Aedes koreicus; assembly: GCA_024533555.2. Lineage (NCBI taxonomy): Eukaryota > Metazoa > Arthropoda > Insecta > Diptera > Culicidae > Aedes > Aedes koreicus. The sequence goes on along the minus strand of JAHHFK020002076.1, from coordinate 46,207 downwards.
AGGCACTTAACTTATAAGAACTGTTAATCGTTCATTGTAGCAATGTTGGATCATTATTGGAAAGTCGATAGAAAACGCTGCAGGTAGACCAACTGAAGGATCATCGACAGAAGCACATAGAACACGATAAACGCTGAGAATTAGGGATCAAAAGCAAGTCTGCATCCTAATTTGAATGTTAGCCATTGCGTTAATTCCCACTTTGAGGCAACCCGTATGGCGGAGAAGGACGTACTTCTCAATCTCATGAGCCAGAGGTGATTCGAGTCCAGTAAACCAGTCAGCCAGTAAACAATTTCACCCTGATCCTTACGTTTAACAGGTGTAACTACCCGTCACATGTCCAAATCGGTGTCTTTCAGTTTGTCTACTCGTCCGTATAACCCGAATTCCCCCTTGTGCTATGGTTATATTCGTCATAGTCATCCTCGTGCCCACTGTCCTGCCCCCTAACGCTGTCTTAATTGTTCTGCCGAGCATGAGCTGACGGAGTATAATGAATGTACAGCAACCGTTCACTGTATCAACTTCGGTGGATCTCATCGTCCAAACAACCGTCAACCTAACAACGTGTCCGGTTTATAAAAAAGGGAATTGAAGTAATTTGTCTCAAGACGACTCGATTGAATTTGTCTGAAGACGACTCGATTGTCGGTATCACCATCGACCGGACTCAGACTTTCTAGCGCCATTGCAAGCTTGTGAAAACTACATGCGACTCACGGCTGCGAATCATGAATATCATCGGGGTCAAAATTCCGCGTGGGCAACGCGATGCTTTGCCGCGTATCGGCTCCGCAATAATCACGTCAAGTCTCCTCTACGGCATTGGACTTGTCGTCAGCAGAGCAAAAGGACTGATCCTTCACACCCTCGCTCGGGTTTACAACCGCATGATTAGATTTACCTCTGGAGCATACGTCACTAGCCCGATTCCGGTGCTTATGGCTGAAGCTGAACCATTCGACCTCCTTACACTGCAAACTCTAACTTGTGCTGTAATTAGCTTGATGGAGAAGGACCATGGAAATGTTCAGCTTCCTCTCGTACAGCGAACTTCTAATCGGCTTATGGAGATTGCTGGAGTACAACTGCCAAACATCGCAGTATGGATCCGACTTGCGAATATAAGGTGGAATGAAGTCAAGCCACGCATTATATGGGTCGTGAAACGACAGGTGAAGGCAGGAGATCCCACGGTTATTGTGCGTCCTATTGCGCAGGAATTACTAGCAACTAGGTTCAATCGTGTAGACGGAACGTGGAGAAGGCGAATCAACGACGAATTGCATCAGTTGCTGGAAAACCTCCCATCGTACACACCGCTAATATCGGTTGACTACGGTGTGTTGGGTATCTCGAAAGAATGTCGGACGACAGCCCAGTTAAAATCATTCTCGAAAACGAACTGACAGGAACAAGAAGAAGGGGCGCGTAACAAGCGAGGTGGACCGCGAGGCTGGCGAAATGATGCCATGGACTGAATAGAATGGAGACATATACAGCATATACTATATACAGCAGAGGTCACCCCGGCCTTGGTCTGACTGCACACACAAGATCAATCGTGTTACAGTTGTCTACACTGACGGATCTAAGTGTTACAATAATGTAGGAGCAGGCATGTTCAGCGACAATCTTCGAAAATTAATTGATCTTCCATCACATTGTAACGTTTTTTTCGGCAGCGGCCTGTGCGAAAAAATCGACCCTTATTATTGGTACATCAAACGGATTACTCATATATTATCTGACTCGACCAGCGGCCTTTCGGCCATCGAGACAGGCAAATCACAACATCCTATAAAATAGAGAACCTACTACAAAATCATTCCATTCAACTTTGCTGGATCCCTGGTCACGCCGACATTCGTGGCAACGAAGGAGCAGATTGTCTCGGTGAAAATAGAAATAGTCTATCCCTAGGAGTTCTAACTCTCCTATGCATTGGCCTTACAAGGGTTACGCCCTAATTTCTATTGAAGAAATCAATTCTACCGGTATGCGATTGTTGCGGAAATCCGCCAGTTTTCGAAATGACAACGGAAAGTGATTGCTAAAATTCTTGCATGAAACAAATGTGTGTCCAAACTTGTGAGGAGAAAAAAAAACCAAAAAAGTAAAGAAGCTTATGAGAAGAAGAAGTAGCAGAAAATTCCGGAGGCGAACAGATGTTAATGCAGATGGAGTAGAAAAAGCGAAGAACGTAGGAGAATAAAATGAAGTCTAAAAAATGAAACCGACAGCTACGAAACAGTGAACTCAGAAATTTGCAAAAAAAATTGGAAGAAAGAAATTATTGAAGAAAAAAGTAAATGAAAGAGATGCAATGGATTTGAGAACGTCGAAGAAGCGCGAAGAACGCGAAAATACGGCAAAGATAAAAAGAAATTAATGAGAGAAGATAAAGTGAAAGCGAATCAGAGAACATTATTAAGAGGTTGCAGATGAACTTACTTACTTACTTAATTGCGATGAACTTACTTACTTACTCAAGCCACTTCGGGTGGTGCGAAGGGCCGACTTGAAAGATCTCCATCCTGGACAACTGCCCGCTGTTGCCAGGTCAAATTGTCGTCGACTTTTATTTCTTTTTTGAGGCTACGCCGCCTGCCTCTGCTGCGAAGTCCTGCTGGGTTCCAGTCTAACGCTTGTTATCAGATTTCATTTCCGTCCCTTCGTATGGTATGGCCGACCCAGCCCCACGTTCGTACCCGAATTTCAGTTGCAATTGGCTTTTGGTGACACAATTTAAAAAATTATAACTTCAGCGGCAACTATAAATAACGTACGCTACACAAACGGTAGCTTTCCGAATGTCGAATGCTCAGAGTCAGCGCACAGAATTGAAGCCACCACTCGCGATCGGAATTTCGCAAATGGAAATCGAAAAAAAAAACGAGCAAAACAAACGGAATTTTCTTTCACCAGAACCAGTTTGCTTTGATTTTTTTTACTTTGAGTCGACACTTTTGCGCTTCGGCAAGTGTTGACATATTTCGACAATGATTTTTCATTAGGGCTTAACTGACAAACGTAAACAATGTTGTTTTTTGCGAATTTCTCGTCGTTGAAAACTCGCCTAATCAATCCACCACGGTCATTTCGAAGAGGAAGAGTTCACCTATCCAATAGAATTGGAGGCTTACATTGGTAACCTTTGTACCACGAGAAATTTACGTAAGAAGCCATTATTTACGTTTGTCAGTTAGGCCCTAATGAAAAATCTTTGTCGATTTATGTAGAGTCCCTATAAAGAGTCACGCCAAGAGGAACATGCAACACTTATTTCGATTAGTTCTCATTCTGCGTGCATGTATGATTTAGTTGGGCTGCTCGATTGGTAGCCCCGATAGGTAGATTTGGCTTCACTCTTTGCGTGACTCTTTATAGGGACTCTTTATTGAAAAAAAAACTATTACCCAAATAACCAAAATATTTTAAAAAAATCCAAAAATAACCACAGTGGTGTACACAAACCCCCAAAAAATTGCTACAACAAAAACAAAAAAAAAATTAAGAGTAACAAATAGAAAATTAACAAAAACAACAGCACCAGCCCCACACCACTGTTTGCCATCTTTCGGGCTATTAATAAAAAACCACGACGACTTTTCTGTGGGGGGGGGTTTGACCAAAGACTCCGCCCCCCACAAAAAAACAAAAAAATATATAGAAAAAAACGCGAGCGGGGGGGAGGGGTGTCTGAGACTTTCAAAAATGAGTCTACGTGGTTTATGAACAGGCCCTTACCACTACGAACTATCTTTACTCACTTTTGAGTAGCCATACTTTTGACTGATTTGAGTCAAACATACTCAATTTTAGGTCGTTTGGAAATAGCGTGTAGACAGTCTATAACTCACATTATGGCCCAAACACAATGATAACGGAACCTGAACGGCGACGGCAAACGGCAAAGCCCGATCTGGGTAAGCCTGCTTGTCGGAAAGAAAACAGGCTAGATCCAAGCCGATTCTAATTGGACATATCGAAGTCATTTGCAACAGCTGTCAAACTTGCCGTTTGCCGTTCCGTTTCTATTATCATTGTGTTTGGACGATTACTTCTGCAACCAAACCCCAAACACACCAAATCAAATCACTTACTGGTTATGTGTACACATAGGAAGTATGTGTGGTTACAAATAGATATCATTTGTTGATTATATTGCAAAAAATCATAGATGGGACACATAGATATTATCATTACTTTTTTATCAGTGGACCCTTACCGATGAGTCGAACCAAAAAATATCAAATTTCTAATAACTGTATAACTTCTAATAACTGCCTTGCAGGGTCTCGGAAAACTCCAAGCTGAACAGCATGGACAGCAAGAACCTGGCAATTTGCTGGTGGCCCACGCTCCTGCCGATCGAGTTCACCGACATGATGCGCTTCGAAACGATGCGCCCCTATCTGGAGGACATCGTCCAGACGATGATCGACCAGTTTCCGTTTCTGTTTTGCGGCGAGGAGGCATTTGTGATGGTTTGATGCAGCGACCGGCTGCGGCAGCTAGACGAAGACGAATGAGCGAACGCGAGCGAGATAGTGGTGGGAACGAGTGAATTGTTGATTAATTTTTAGTTTTGCGCAATTTAATTTGTATGCACGCAGCATGCAACAAAACTTTATGGGTTCTTTTTTCAAAATTGGCCGGCTCTTATAAGCCAAATAGTATTACGTATTTTAATTTGCATGCGCATAAAAAAGAAGAAGTTTGTAGCTAGGCATTTAGAATGGAACAAATCGATGTTGAAAAATGTTTTACTTTCTTCTAAACTAAACACTAGCTGAAAAAAAAACCTTGAACTCAAAACAGCGATGAATAGGAAGAAGTCATGTAATTATAGCAACGCTTTTAGGTGAGAAAAAAATTAAAGGATTGTAGAAGATGAGTTGCTTACTTTTCTTTACGTCCTATTATGTAGGTTGCAAAAGCGAATCGCAAACACGTAATTCGATCCAAATGAAAAACGCTAGTAGGAATATGCACGGATGCGCCAATTCAACTCCGCTGTATATGTTTATATTTATTAAAACAAAAGAGCAAAACTCGGGACTGTTGTTTTCATTTTCGTTTGCTATATATTGTTTAAATGAAGCGACAAAAAAAGCTTAGAATCATGCTACTTACTCCGAAGGCGTTGAAACGTGAAAATCAACCAACAACATTCTTTAAAAGATTCAGAGATATTTTTAACTGGTTTATCAGTGTATTTGAACAAACTATGGAAAAGTAAGAATATTTGTATATTTACCTGTGTATATTTTTAAGGCAAAAAAATACCGCTCTAAATAGTTGTAGTGGAACAAAATGGAGGAAAAATCGTCTTTAAATGTAGGAATGTTAAGTCAAAACAACTAGAAGGAAAGCATAATAAGAATGTTACAAATATGTGGTGATAAATTTGATATATACTTTCAGTAGATTTTAGTTACTGTACTATGAATCAGGCCCTCGATAAATCTCGAAACCGGTCGATACTGGTTCAGCCCGCTTGGTTAGTGTTGTCAAATTACCTCCATAGGCAAATTTCCCCATTCAAATCACAACCACAATTGGGTGAACAATACATGAATGTTTAGAAAAGTTCCTAACTGCTTTTAGTTTTTATGTTCTAGTCGTTTACTGCACTAAATTGGCTAATGGTTAAAATTTGGCAACACTGCTCATGTGCAGCGCTACAACAAGTATGCAACACTTTACATCAATTAGTAACAAATAACCACAAACTTTGACCTGGAGACTAACTAACACAACGTGCCATCCCACATCAAGACGCAGACGGAGTCTCTCCATGTAATGTACTTCCCCCTACCTAATTTACTCGTTTAGAGACGCAAACTATTATGTAGGTACGCATAGTAACCGAAAGAGGCCCTCCCCCCCAGAACTCATATACTCAGCGAAAATAAACGCTTCCCCTACTACAGCAGACTAAACTCATCAACTTAATTCACACTGAATGATTTCAACCACAGAAACGAAAACGAACACGTCCTTCCTTATTTAAGAGAGAAAATTAAGCGAATAGAATATACAACAAGGTAATGGAACTAAATTTGATATTTTTTATTTTATGCTTTATTTACTTACGTCGCAAACAACCCCTAATTATACCTAACTAAGAGACAGGCTCTGCAAGTGATTGTCAGTGAACATAGTGAGAACAGTAATGCGCTTCTTATGTAATGTGTATATTTTGTTTGTTTTATTTTTTTAGTTTAGATCAAAGCTGGAAGTTTATTTTTTTATCATACATTAATAAGCGACGCGAAAATCTAGAAACTAGTTGTGTATTGTAAATGTGCGTAAGACGAAAAGAAAAAGAGAAGAAACAAAACATTTCACAGCAAAAGAGGGCCATTGTGTTGAAAACCAGAATAGAAAGAGTGAAGAAATCCTCCGTTCTTTAGATAGACGATATTTTTTGACATGGAAAACAAAACAATAACAACAAAGCAGGCAGCGAGCAGTCAGCAGTCGAAAATGCAAGTGCAAAACTTATCGAAAAACTTTTTAAAAAAATTAAACAATGGGAATCAGTTTTTTTTTCATATTCAAAACGACGTGGTTACTATTTTTGAATTTTTTTTGCAATTTCCGCTCATATTTATAAAAAAAAAGTCTGTTTAGCTGTCATATCCCGAGAGAAGCGGAATACAACAAACACTGCATGATATTATTGGAATTCGGAATATCGTAATTTTCGGCCAACGGTACTTTTATATGAATCAGTGTTGAATGTGTAAGGACAAGTAGTTTTTTGTACAAATCCAAGATTACCAAGTCTTGCACGACCTGAAATCTGCAAAACTAAGTACAAAATTCTAAAGTTTAGTTTTATGTTGACTTGATTACATAATTTGTCAATCTTGCTAATGCCAGGATGGCCTCAGCTGTAAACAGTAGTTGTCTCCATTCTATTCGGTCCATGGCTGCACTTCGCAGTCTGCGAAGAGTCCGCATCTCGCCTTGTACTTGATCGATCCACCTTGCTGCCTCTTGTTTTTTTTTTGTGCCCGTCGGTTCGTTTTCGACAATTCTCGAAAACTTATTCAAAACGACGTAGGGTACGGAACGGGTTTTAAGCAGCTGGGACATTTGATGAAGCTGTATGTAATCTATAATTAGAACTGCCAATATTTAGACGTTAATCCGTCTGCTTACTTCTGATCTATCGGAACATGCCTTCATAAACGAGCATTAGACTCAGCAAATTTCATAGCCATGGAATAAAGTTCCCAATTGCAGGAACTTATTTAAAGCATGCGGATTGCTTTCCGATTAAGAAAATGTTTTCTTCAGCTCCGCAATCTGTACACAAACTAACAATATTAGGGCATCTTCAACGGCGATCCAAATCGTGGATTGGATTTATTTGTTTACACCAAATGCAATAGCATCGCTGCACCGGAGTTGTAAATTTTGTTTTATACTGGATCTATTTTGCATCATTTCAAAACTGATATAGGTTTTGATCTATTCTTGCAGTAATTTGAAACAAGAAAAATACCGAAAAAACCCTACACACTACTTGATAATACTAATTATTGAGTAAAATTTCAGCTTTTACTAAACAATAATTCAATTTTATTGAGTATATTCTGAGGTATATTTGAGAGCCGAAAAGTAACCGTCTTTGCTGCGTGTGATGCTGGCGGCGGACAGGAAGTTGTGTTGATCGCCTCGGATGCTGATAATTACCTCAAGCTGCTCCCGGTGCTAGTGAATTGCCTTTTCGTTTCATTCTTAAATAACGAATGCTTGTCTTAGTTTTTTATAGCCACTGCACAGGTCATCAATTCAAATCGCGGCTTGCATCGATCCCATTGTATTTCTGCGGTACGTCAAGTAAAGGTTGGGTAATCATTAACGTCTTAAGCCTAGTATGCCGCTGACAAGTAAAGACCTGAAGTAATTTTTTCCATTTCTACCGAAGTAATGTTGAAAACTGCTCCAGTTTGGGTGGAATGTCAGTTTTCCATGTGGAAAAATCGAACGGAATATCGAAAGGAAAAGTGACAGCCCCATTTAGATTACATGAATAGGCGTTAATAACGTTTCGAAGTTTTCCCTCCTTTTCAGCTGCATACAAGGTAAGTAATTCCGACAGTAAAAGCATTTCTTGACCATTACTTGTCCTACCCTAATGCACATTACTTTTGAGCTGCATACTAGCTTTTAAGGCTGTATAGTTGTGCTTTCTTTTCTCGGTCCGAGACCCTTTTCACGGTCCACCGGGACACTCCATTTGCGACATTTGCGCGTGGGACAAATCACGAATACACTGCCACTTCGTCATGGTACCACTGTCAAACTAAAGAAAAACTAGGCCTACTATGATATGAATTATAGCTAACGTGCATGCAAAGAAAACCAAGGCATTATATGCAAAGGTGAAACAGGAACCTTATTTGTACGATGGTGCAAACATTATCACGCATACGGTAATTAGCGTTTGATAGTACTTAATATTGTTCACACCATTTGCTTTGGGTGGCCTAAACGAAATAGGGTGCTGTGAAGCGTTGTTTGGAACTTCACGGTACATCGGGAACAAATAATGTTGCTAATAGAGCTAAGTAGCTATGGACCTGCTTATAACGCGTGATCAAATTCCTAGTACGCGATGTTTAGATGATACTCGTTTGAGTATCGTGAAATTAAGTACCTCCGCCTCCTGACTGTAACAAAATTGACAAAATTCACAATTGACAATAACAGTACTAACTAAATGCCTTTCACTTTCAACCATCGCCCGTTGAGTGTTCCGAACAGGTAAATCATAAAAAATTACATTGCCGGCCACTCCTACCTTCTCTGCTACGGGAATATGAAAGAAATTGATGAGATGATGATCTACTAAAGAGAGGCCATAACGACTCATCGACGTCCTCAAAGATGCTGCAGGGTTGGTTTTGTTGGGTCAGGATTGGCTTAAGCAGCTGAAGCAAACAAATGTAAATTTTCATTTATGTTTTTTGTTTTTTTTTGTGTTGGGGGATTTAAACACAAAACACTTGCCACAACACGTTCCCAGTCAGGAATGATTTGGTTTACGAACCCAATCACCTTACCAGGATTGGCAAACCAAATCTCATTGGACTGTAAACAACCACTACTAGGAAATTTTGATCTGCGCATATACAATGCACTACAGCTGCAAAGCAGATGCTCGGAAGTTTCGCTTTCTAGGTTACAGAAGCGGCATATATCATTCTGAATCCGGCCAATGTTCTTCAAATGATATCTGCTCGGACAGTGCTAGACCTGTTACTAGGCCAGTGTATGTACAGAGAGCTCTCTCAATGAGCTATAAGAGCTTTTTGGTTTTATTTGCGTTTGGACTTATAAATATTTTAGACTGGTTACACTTTCTGACTGCCAACCAATTGGTTATCACCTTTTGTTCTTCCCAGCATTTAATTTCCATTTTTATAGTTCAGTTTGATATGCCGCAGAATGGCTCTCGGCCAAAAAACTGTGAACTAGATACTATTTTAGCGAGATTGTCTGCTATTTCATTCCCTTCAATGCCACGTTGTCCCGGAACCCAATACATGTTTACTGAGTTCGTTTGACATAGTAGTTTCAATGACAGAATACATTCCCAGACAATTTTCGATGCACATTTATAAGCGCATAATGATTTTAAAGCTGCCTGACTGTCAGAGAAAATACAAATATTTGCATATCTGTACTTTCTTTTCAGGCAAACTTTCACGCATTCTAGTATTGCAAAGATAAAAGCAGGGTGGCCATTCATTGACCTTTTTTAAATTCCCGGGGTTTTCCCGATATATAAACTGTCATTTTCCCGGAACGTAAATTATGGGAACCCTAACGATAGTGTGCTGATATACATATTAAACTAGGATATGGTTGAAAAACTAAAAGAAGGGTTATTAGTTCTGTCTGTTGGAGAATTTCAAAATCTGGTTAAATATTATTTTCACACGTCAAAACATTTCTTATTCTCTTCATCATTCATTCAAATTCGAAACCATTTACCTCAACGAACCAAATCTTTCATTTGCTCCTCCAAAATTGCCACTGGTCGTTGAGCATCTGCTAGCAGCTTAGCTTTCTTCACTTCCAGTTCATTTACCATCCGATCTGCTTCTCGCTTCCTTTGTTTCTCCTTATCTTCCTCGTTTTAATTGCGTTTCTTCTTTGCCAACGATTCTTTGTACCGTCCATGAGCATTCTTCACATATTGGAGTAAGGTCTTGTTAATTTCGACTTCACTTACACCGCCGGCACTAAGAACGGCATCATACACCAGTCGTTGAGCAACGAGGCTTTCTTCAGCTTCGTTTTCGATTAGGCACTGTTTATTTACCGAAAATCCTCTTTCAACTGTCGCATTCCCATGGGATAGAATCAACGTTTTTTTAATAACCGCCATCAGGTAAACATATTCCTTGCCAGATTCTGAAACCACTTTGCACCAGAAGCTGTCCAAGCGCTCCTGTCTTCGGAAGGTCGTTAAGGCATTTTTCAACGAAGGCCGGATACATACCTGGAAGAACTCGGCTTAAGCGTTCCTGATCCTGAAAGATGTTCTTTTTCGACAAGTGTTTCCAGGCAAAGATTAAACCGCTTCTTTGCCACATCTACGGAGGCGGAAATTACTCCAGGATCTAGACAAGTCAGATACCTTGTTAGAGGATACCGTAGAGGTGAGCGTTCAATCATTTTCTCGAGGAATCCTCTGTAATAGGACCGACAATCATTGCGAAACAATAAAAGCTTCTGATCCGACAATTTTCCTACTGCATTATCTGCTTTAACTGCGGCTTTGGCAGCGAAACCAATATCGACTTGAGAAGAAGGGAGCAAATTTTTGTCACTAATTTCCAAATCTACCAAGCATTTAACCTTAACCTTGGGACATTCAGGTTTGAGGGCTTTGTCCATTATTGGTTTAATAAGCCCTATAAGCTCGGTGAACAAAAAGGGTACCATGGGTGCGTCTGTCTGGAATTCTTTTAGGAACGGCTCTACGAATGCAGCTGCAGCCATAAAGAAATGAAGCTTCGGTTCTAGCAGTCGATCCTCAACTGCATTGGCACCGTCATTAAAAGCCTTCGATTTAAGAACCAGCGAAAAACTTCTTTTGAATTTGCTATTAGACTCCATGAGATTTTTGTCATGCTGATACTTTACAGCTGTCACGTAAATTCTGAGGAATGGTAGCATTTTAATAGCCCTATCCGCGACACGTTGGTTTTCAACTCACCGCACAGAATAAAACCTCAAAGAGAATTCTTCCGAACCGGTTACTGCCATGAAATCAGCGCGTCTCAAAGGCACGTCCTTGAATAAATAGTACAACGACTGCAAGAACTCTTCTATGCGCCATCTAGTTTTTTTTACTGCCACTCTTAAATGCGTTGTGAACAACATGTAATCAACAACTACCGATACTTAAAATATCGAATGAGGTTTTACGAAACTGTTTTAAATCCTGACACAAATCCTTGGCAAACTTGAAATTAACGTTAGGTTCATCGAAATTTGGATGATTTTTTTGAGCATGTCAGGATTTGGAGCGAAGCATGCCTTCAGACCATCCAGAAGATGTTGCTCGGGTTGACGAAAGAAAAGCAGACCCAATGTACACGGATTGCACTTTGTTGCTCTTTTCATCCCAATAACGGATCTTATTCAGAGTCTCGTCAAATGCTACGACTATCTCTGTACAGTTTTGGAGACATTTGAAAATCCTGCTTGAAAAATATGGCCCTAAGGCATGCGTCACGATATATCCGGTTTTCGTTCGACCCATTTCCATTTTGGCCGCAATTCGACTGTCCGGGAACATCTGTTTGAATAGAACGACGCTGGCGCCGGCACCTCGGAATGAGTTGTGACTGAACACTGTTTCCAAAGCCCAGATTACTTCCGCTTTTACCACATTTTCATCGTTAAGGTGTTTCTTCATTAGATTGGAGCCTGAACCCGAGTGGCTACTCGAAGCCTTTGATACTTCGCTAGCCAGCTTCAGTTGCGTATTGGGATTAGGCGTATTATATCCTTTCTCAGAACCGAAAGGCTGTTGCTGCGATGATCCTAAAAGCATGTATTGTTGTTTACATTTATAGATATAAAATAACTCATTACATTTTACCTCCGCTTCTGGAGTACATGTTGATTGGCAAATTTGTTCGCCGTACAAATTGCTTGCCTTTGATGTCCGACAGATTTTTCATGGCTAGTAAAAGCCATTTTTCCCATGGTGTCAATTTTGAACTGTTTGTTACACCACATGCAACGAGCACATTTTGAATCCTTTGGCTCTGAGCAGCTCCAAGGAAAAAAATCCTTATATTTATCAGAATATCTTATCGACATGGCAATGTTTTATCCGTAATTTCTCTAATCTTTCATCGAAATACCTCACAAAATTAAGTCTATCTAAGAGCAGAGTGTTCTTTGTCAGTTGAACAGTTAAAAATAATTTAACGTAATCATGAGTAAATTTTTTTTGGGACCTCAACCAGATTTTCCCGGAATTCCAACATTTTCATGGAATTCTCGGAGTTTTCCCGGTGATTCCAAATTCACGGGTTTTCCCGGAATTCCCGGTGGGTGGTCACCCTGACTACTAGCTTAGAAGTGATTTTTCTTTTTGCAAGCATAGTATGAATCCAGTCGACAATGCAAGTGTTAAAATTCCTCTTCTTCATAACTCGAGCCATTGAGGAATAAGATGTATTGTGTTCTTATAGAGTTATAACGCTCCTTCAATATCCAAGAAAGAACAAAGTGCTATTTCTTTTACTGACACATATTTTTCGACTTTTTCCACTAGCGTATAAAGCGTTGTAACTGTTGATTAACCAGATTGATAAGCAAACTGAAATTTTGACAAACAATGCTTTTGCATATAAGTTGACTCGACATACTCCTTCAAAACCTTTTTCATTGTCTTCAGCAGCACTGATAAAAGACTAATAGGTGTGAAGGATTTTGGATTCGTCTTATCATGCTTACCAGTTTTTGGTATACAGATTACACTTAATAACCTCCATTTTGATGGGATGTAGTTCACCCTTAAGCTTGTCTTTGAAAATCTTCATCAGAAATGGAACCAGCATGGCCTCACCGTTTTGGAGCAATGCTGGAAATATGCCGTCCACACCTGCAGATTTAAACGGCTGAAATGATCTAACTGCATGTTCTACCCTGGATGTTGTAAAGAATTCATCCTCATTATCTAGTACTGTGCATTCCTGTCTGTTAGACTCTCGTAAAGTCTGCAAGGAACATCCTTCCACACGGATATGATCAGAATCCTCCGAGCCCGGAAAATGAGTTTTCATCATAAAACTTAAGGTATCATGTGGGGTTTTAGTAAAAGCCCCGTCTTGGAGTTTAATGTTGCCAAGTTCAACCATATGATCCTTTGCAAGAGTTCTCTGTAGTCTTGCAACTATTGGCGTATTATCAATACTTTCGCACGTTTGTATCCAAGTTCTCCTCTTGGATTTCCTAATCTCATAATTGTATTCAGTGAGAGCTCTTCTGTACTGACTCCAATCTGACAATTTACGAGAGACTTTCCGAAGACGCTCAAGCTTCGAATTCCACCACGGGACGTCCCTGTTCGAATTCGATTGCGTCATAGGACAGCTCCTGTTGAAGGAGTTAACAATCACTTCGTCAATTTCTCGAGAGAATGAATTCCAACTGTTGAACCGATTCAATATTAATAAAAAATTAAAATACAACCAAAAAATGTGTTTATGATCAGACAGTGAGGTTTCGTCTGACACATGTCAGTGACGATTTTTTTTTCAAAAATTGCAGAGTTGCTCAATGTCAGGTCTAAAACTTCTTTCCTAATTGCATTTGAGAAGGTTGGTTCATTACCTATGTTACATATATCTATATTACTGGACGACAGATATTCCAAAAGACACTCACCTCTCCTAATTGATATCGGTGCTGCCCCAGACCGTGTGATGAGCATTCGCATCGCAGCCAATGCTGAATGATTTTTTGTTTTGCCGACAGTATTAGACGAATGGTACGATTCGCCTTGTGTTGTTTGTGTACTCACTATTCAGCTTACTGTCTAAAGATGTAAAGTAGGTTTATTTGAGTACAGATTTAAAACAACAGTAAGGATACTGTTGATGCGCCTGGTGGTTTCCTCGATTGAGTACGCAAGAAAAAAAAGTCATTGCCCATTAAAATCCAAAATTTAAACCGCGAACACATTCAACACTGGATATCATAGTTAAAATTCAAATGCATTATGCGTTAACCACGTCTTACGATTATTTAGCCACAAGAAATTTGAATTATGCCTCACGATATAGTACAGATTTGGTTTAAGTTTTTTCGCTGTATAGTTCAAAACCGAACGAAGACTTTAAAAAGCATGCCATACGCACACTCGAAATAATAATGTAAGCGCATTGAAAAGAGGGCGACAGCGATTGTAACGAAATCCATCTCTAATCAAACATTTCAACAGAAGCGAAAAGAATCCCACTGGAAGAAACTATCCGTTGTGAAAGTTACCGTTAACAATTAAAGAAGCTAACCCGTCGTTTTGCACTGCTACTGCTACAGAAACCTCCCATGAATTCCGCACTGTGGTATTGTATGATTAAATGTGTAATAATGCCATCCTTACTGCACTTTGTCCCTAGTCGCTATTGCAGTTGCCGCGAATCGAAGCCAACAAAACACTAGAACGAAACGATCGATATTTGATCGAGTTTATGAAACTGAAGAAAAAAAAAGACAAGGCCTTGTCCCTTTCCAAACTTGAACTTTGCGAAAGGACCTTTGCCAAAGTTAAAACACACTCATTTAGTAGCTATAGGGAAGAAAAACAAATAAAATATTAAAATTAAAAAAAAAAAACAAGTTGTAAATTCGTGTCTTGAAGCAAACCAAAATATCGGTTAAAACTATTCAAAATAAATAAATGAGAAGAAACGCCAAAAGAAACCAATAAAACTCGTTGTTTTAAATCCCTTTTCTCCATTTTTGTGAGCAAACGGCTACTTGTTCTTTAATAGGAAAAACAAAACAAATTAAATCGCCCAACAGCATCTATTTACCATATAAATGTCCTTCCCAACGCGAAACCACTGGTAATAAGAAAAAGAAAACCTTCCTTTTTCCTTCCCATCGTGCACAGTGCTGATTAATAAAGAAAAAAAAAGTAAAAAAAAACTGAATGTTGTTACACTCTGTATCCTAGCAATTAACAAAAAAAAATCGTAACAAATCACACACGAATTGATGTAAAACTATTTGCATTTCCTGTTTTCAATTCACCTCGGAATAGCGCGTTTAAATAAAAAAAAAAAAACAAGTATTGAAACCAATAGTTTATTTCAACACAACAAAATGTGCAACTCGAAACTCAATTATAGAACAGCAAGGTGAGTAAACAAAGTTTAAAGAAAACTAGATAGAAGCGAGAGCGTTTAAAAGAAGAGATAAACACAAATTGCAAATGCATTTCTTCGGAATAGGAAAAAAAAAGTACTTGTTTTTGACCAATTACACAAACCTGCATATACAGCACATACCAACCCCGCCCCCATCATGACCGCGATTGGAATGTAGAGGCAAAAAAAACAGTGATGATGGATCAATGAAAATGAGATGAAAAATGGGCTTTAACCAAAAACGAACCGAACGAATGCATTAGATAACACACGATAAACAAACAATAGGCGTAAACAGGCAGTAATAGGTGTTGTAAGCGAAGAGCAACAGCCACAAACCCAAACCCCCCCGAACAAGGAGAGAGATAAATGAACGGAAAAGCAGAAAACAAGAATCTTCTTCACTTGCTAGCTTTTTGTAAGAAGTTTTTAACAAAATGAAAGAAAAAAGCAAAAAAAAATGAACAAAATTAGTATTGAATGTGTCAAAGCAAAAAACAAAAAAACAACTGGTGGAAATTGTTTAAATATATGAGTAAAAATTAAACGACTTAATATTTGTTTGACGAAAGAAACGTGCCATCCCCGGCCAAAAAGGAGCATTCGGATCGATCAAACTCTTCAACCTATTTCTGGTGGCTGATCCAAATATATTATTCAAACTTTCCTAAAAATCGCAACGAACTTATCCCCTTTGTTTCGGGTCACTTTTTTACCCTCCTCGCTGCTATCGAGCAATTTTTCCGACAGCACATCCAACTTCACCTCTTCTTCGTTCAACCTCTCGAATGCCGGATGTTGTTCAATATGTTTGCACATCCAATCGTGCAGATCCCTCACATCCGTCACCGTGTACACTCAACCAAATTACCTTAGGATAATCATAAGTTTAACCTTATGAAATATAGAAGAATGATCAATTTTCATTTTCATTAAGTATCTTATGAAATTTGGATGCACTATTATGAGATTCATTCAAGCACCATATAAATTTCATAGAAGTTACGTGCGAGTAATTTTCATAAGATATGAGTTATGTTTTTCGTCACTAGTTTTGATGTGAAAAACTCATTAGGCACACCTTATGAATTCAGAGCTGGCGCTCATCGCAGTAGCATTATCGAATACGCCAGCTGAAAGTAAATAATTATGTCCATCAACACTATGGTGCATAGCACACAGTCACTTTTCTTCAGTAGTAAAAATCGTTTTGTCTCGAAAGTGTCCAAAAGGCCGAAAATGAAAAGCCGCGCAAAACACGGCTGGAACAGGTAAGTTCTCGTTTGGCGAGAGTGTTTTATTTGATAACAATTTTGTCGATTCAACCATCTAACATACAGGTCCAACAACAATCAAAACAGCTGGTGGCGAATGTAGCACAGAAGGAACTTGCGAATGTGGCTAAGTTGAAGCAAGCGAAGTAGAAAAACTTGAAGCAGAAGTAGCTAAGGAAATTGCAAGCAGACTACCGGAATACACACATTGCCTCCAGGATGTTGGTGAAGCTCATAAAAATGCAGAAGCATCAGAACAATGCGTAAAAAAAAGAAAAAAGCTGCTCTCATTTTCCACAAGCACAGTCATGGATCATTCCAATCGCCCCGAAAACCGCCGGTAAAGTTGGTGGATCAACCAAGAAGACTCCTCAAATAAACTCAGCCAAAAGGCAGCCATTCAAAGCAGTCGATTACGATTCCATGTTTTGTAAACAGTCGAACAGATCCGGGAACATCCAAGATACAGTTCTACAACTACAATACCAAGCACCGAAAGGAATACGACCTACCGATTTCGTCTGTTTAGCCTAACGATATAATAAAGGAATGATAATTGAATGCAATTCAAGAAGTTGCTCGGTTGGAGAGACTTCAGAACGATATGTTGCTTGCAAGGAGGTAAGAATTATAAGTCATTTCGGATCGGAGGAGTTTTTCCTCAACTCTGTCCAATTTCAGACACACTTCCGCAGGATCGGATCGATGTTAAGTCGCTTTGGAAAAGCTATAGATTTGTATAGACTACCAGAACCGGAAACGAGCCCAATCAGATCCACCACCCGTCTACCGACAGCTACCGAACAAAATCGACAATCGAATTGGTCAACTGTTGAAACATCTAACTCAATCGAATGTTTCTAAAATCCCAAACCTAACGCCACCAATCGTGCGGAATATTGAATATTGAGTAGTTTAAATAATTGTTAAGACGTGTTAAGACCTTTAGGTCATATATGTTTAGGTGATCAATTACATTTGTTTTAATGCATACATAATAAATCCTATGTCCGATTTGCAAAATGCTTCAGAAATCATTATCCCGAGCCCGTGAGGGAGCACAAGCTACATAAAATTCATATTGAACGATGTATGATTTTCTTATGTGAACGCATATGCTTTTCATAAGGTTCACCTACGAATTTCTCCATGGTCTTTGCGTTTTTCATAAGGTTGGTTGTTGAAATTCATTCTGGTTCAAACAGCAAATAAATCATAAGATAATCGAGGAAAGATTACAAAGAGTTCTTATAGCAAAAAATCATAAGGTATTATTATGGTTTTTGCTATATTTCTTGGCTCAGTGTACCAAGTAACCACGAGGCTGTAATAGCCTGCATATATAGGGCATATGTATTACGTCTAGTGCATCATTGAAGTTGGATTAAAGCTGAAAAGGGCCCCACTGAGATCGAACTAATGCTATATCTTTTGTAATGCCATAAGACATTGCTAAAGTAGCATTATTGCATTGGTAATGCATCATTATATTCTTAAAGCTAATCTAACGCTTCATTACTTGACAACTGTTGAATTGATGCAATCCCGCATTACCGATGTTGATTTTGGGTTGAATAAGTGCAATAATATAATGCTTGTGGTTACTTGGGGGGCCAAAAACCGAAGGGGCCCGTTTTAAAAAGGAACACAGAAAATTAGGGGGTTGTTTGGCCCAAGTTTATGCCCACCAGCAAAGTGGGACAACTCATTCTGACGTTTTGAAGCAGGCGATGACGTTGTACAACGTTGCTACGAAAAGTCCGTTTACATTGATGCATGACCACAAGATCCTCGAAAATGCTCCAAAGTGACAGCAATACGAAGATGCAAAGGTAAAATATTTTATATGCTTTTTAAATCATCACTTGCAGTGTTCTTGTTCAATATTGAAAATTGCGCAGTATAGCAGTAAACGTCGGACTATAGAGGGGGTGTGGTATCGGTGCTCCCACCCGTTTGAGGAACCGCCTAAAGTCGATCTTGCATTTGTCGATAGGTGTCAGAAGGTAGAAAAAGGTTGATTGAAGGATAGGTAACTAAAACGCCAATATTGCAGCGTAGACAAGGGATAGGTAACTCAGCAAACTTTCAATAGTGCTGGTTATGCTCCGTTATGCTCCGCTGTGCTATCTGAATACACCATGGTGTATTACCACAGAGAACAGACGTTCATCTTCGGTCTGCTACTTGTGTAAAACTTTAAACCAACATTTCAAATGTATGTCGTTATGCTCCTGGTAGGCGGCGCTGCAGTTGTGCGCTAACTGTCATGTCAATGTTTGTCAATAAAAAGCCTAGCACATAATCTGAAAAGTTTTGTTTGTTTTTCTCTGCACTTGCTTCTTATACCGGCTGCCTCCTATACTGTTACACCACAGGACTGAAGCGGCTGTCATCCACGAACAACAATCGTGAAGCCGAAAACTTGGTGCTGCGACTGGTGCTAATTTGACAGCTCGGTTTTCTTGAAGACTATATGCAGCAAACACAATATTCGCGGCGGAAGTTGTCGTGTTTTGTCGTTAATTTGATTCGAGAGAAAAATCTTCCGTGTTGTACTTAGTGCAGTAGTTATCCCAACGATAGTAATTTTTCATTGTTTATGAACCAGGTATTATAATGTTTTATCTAAATTACTGATAATAGTAGTTTGGTAGAAGTAATATTTTGAAGAAATATAATCCATTGTGAACCGAGCTTAAAATATTAAAATCGTCCCTAGCGCCACAACAAAAGTGGCAGGCTTCAAGAACTAACGCTCTCTTCAGTCCTCTGTGTTACACACGTTTTTCAAAAAAAGGTATATGGACATCAATGTCTGTTCTCTGTGGTATTACCACCACAACCTGCAGGGGGTAACTCAGCACAGTGTATACTATAGAGCTGAGTTACATACCACCTGGTGCATCCAGATAGCACAGCGATAACGATGACCTCATAAGCTACTGGCGGAGCCCAGCCACAATACATATTGGAAAAGAGGTGAGATCGTTCCAGAACATTCAAATCGTTGTTGGAACCTGGCATGCCAAAGAAAGCATGCCATATCCACAGGTCATACGATGCCACTACCTCTAGTATGATTGTGGGCTTTTTGCCTTTTCCTTTGAATTGGCCTGCCCAGGCTGTTGGGCAATTTTTCCACTCCCAGTGGTAACAATCTAAGGAACCCAACATTCCTGGGAATCCTCTTCTGCGACCTTCGTGTAGTAGCCGTCACGCGTCATCCTGGTTGGGAGGTCGTAGGTATTTATCTCCAAAAATCCGCACGATTGTCAGACAAAACTGATGCAAACAGATGCGAGCTATTGTTTCAGACAGCCGCAAGTATTCGTCAACTACGTCGGCCAGGTGGGGCTGCCGCGGTGAATTTGTGCAGAGCGGTCAACCCTAGCTTTCCCATCGCATCGGCTTTTTAAACAAAATAAGTAGCCGTAGGAAAAGTTCCCGACTCATTCGGAAGCGTCTGCGGAATTGGACAGCGTTGTAAGTTGGCTGAGGTTCAAAGTAATTGTCCACCAATGGCTTTGCACCTTCTTCAGCTGAACGATCAATGTTTGGCCGCTGAGCCCGTGTGTTCCTTTGGGATGAAGATTCGGCAAGCAGGGTCTGTGCCTGGGTCATCATCAGGCCCATCAATTCAAGCTCATCGTCACTAGAATCCGAAGAAAATGTAGAAAACTCCACTTTCTTTTTTTATCACAAGATATAAACTTTGAAACAGATCACGAATTGACTATGTTTATGACGATCACCGAATCTGTCAAACTGATGATGGAGCACTAGTTTAGCAGTGACCGATGCAGAACACGGTAACAAAATATAGTAGTGACCGGTGTGAGATTGAGTGACTAGACTAAAATAACAGCTCGATGCGCTAGTATTTTAGTCGCCCAGATAGTTGCGTCCGATACGGATGCTCTAAAAAACATTTCACCACACATCAAACATCTCCCCACAACATGAAAGATACATTCATTTCAGCACTAGTTACATTACATGAATCGATTGTTTATTTTCCCACTGTTTTGTTTCTCTCCCGCTTACACTGATGTGGTTCAGATTATGCATGACAGTGCGTGAATTAAACGTCAAAAAGATCCATAATTGCCAATAAGCAAAAATTTTAGATTGTAGTTTTGACAGATACAGTGACCAGCGAAAAACAAGATCATTCCGTAATGAATTTGTAAATGTTTACAAAAGTCATAGATTTACAAAAGAGCTGGGCGTTGCCAAATGACCTGTCAAAAGATGCACATGGAAGTTTCATTTGGCTAACTGGTAACTATTTTTATAGGGTATGACGAAAAAAAGATCAATTTCAAAATTCAACAGAAAGATCGGTGAAAAACAAGTAATTGGTAATCAATATGACCGCCTTCCGCCATGATGATCGCCTGTAGCCGTTTTGCTTCGGGTTTCTGAGGTAGCAGGGATCCAGTTCGTTCCAAGCCTTCTCCAACGCCGCATGAAACGTTTGTTTGTTGGTTACGTCTGTTTTTCCCACTTTATTATCGAGAATCGCTCAGGGCTCTGGAGTGGGCCAGGCTCCCACTGATGTGGCGGAGATGTGGCATCTGCTAGCATGCCAAAACACCTTTTCGACGTTCACCTCACGCCACAAGACATTGACTCAATATTTTGACATGTTATGCGATGCCACACTTCCGCCACATCAGTGGACGCCTCGACTAAGGGTTTGATGTGACAGGATCGGAAAAAGGCGATGGTTTTCTTGCCAAATGCTTGGGATCATTATCTTGCTGAAAGGTATAGTTGTTTATCCTGCAGTCCTTCATCACTTTTTCGACATACTCTTTGGCACCGTTTCTTGTTGAACAGCTCAAACTTGGATTCGTCCGACCACACAACAAGTTTCCAGATCTCCAGGGGCTTAGCTAAGTGGGTTCTGGCAAATTCTCGCCGTTTTCCCTTGTTAGTCCGGCTGATGAACGATCGTTTCCGGGTGAAATGGTTTTTCAACCGAATTCGAAATCGGTAGGCTCAGCTTCTCTTTCATTTCTCGGATGGTGATGAACGGATTTTTCTTGATCTCTCAGATGATTTTGTGGTCCTCTCGGTGATCCGTTTTACGTTTTCGTTCACGTCCCGGCCAATCAGCAACACTTCCAAGCTTCTAGGCTTCAGAAAAATCTTCTGAACTGCACCTTACTCCATATCTCTCGGCAACTGCGTGCTGGGTATGGATCTAATTGCAATCACGCATAATCAGATTACGGACCTGTAGCGAATTTTTTTTGATACCGATGTTAATCGCTTGAAAATCACCTCCGGTGAACTCAAAACTTTTACTTGTCCGACTTGCGGCAGAGCATTGAGGTGGATGTAACCAATGAAATGTCAAAGCAGTGATTTACGGGGGTATCCCAACAAACATCGGTGTTGAATTAGAGCTTGTTCAAGCAAATTTGGAGAAGCTATTCAGCTGTTTCTTCTAAAGGGCGATACGGTCAAAATTTGGTCAATATCAACTTGACGTATTTCTTTCAATTTTGCATTTAAAAAACCTGAACACCCCTCATTTTGAAGGTGTGTGTGTGTAGAATGTTTTGGAATTCACTCTTCAGTTGTCAAAATGCCGTCCAAGCAAGAAGAGCAGCGTATCAAAATTTTGCTCGCGCATCGCGAAAATCCGAGCTACTCGCACGCAAAGTTGGCAAAATCGCTAAAAGTTGCCAAATCAACCGTTACAAATGTAATTAAAGTATTTGGGGAACGTTTGTTGACAGCCAGGAAGTCTGGATCGGGGGGAAATCGAAACCCGGAAGCCGCTGAGACGACAAAGAGAGTTGCCGGTAGTTTCAAGCGAAACCCTAACCTATCTCTCCGAGATGCCGCAAATAAGCTGGGTGTATCGTCTACAACCGTGCATCGAGCCAAAAAACGAGCCGGACTATCGACTTACAAGAAGGTAGTGACTCCAAATCGCGATGATAAACAAAATACGACGGCCAAAGTGCGATCCCGGAGGCTGTACACGACGATGCTGACGAAGTTTGACTGCGTGGTAATGGACGACGAAACCTACGTCAAAGCCGACTACAAGCAGCTTCCGGGACAGGAGTTTTATACGGCAAAAGGAAGGGGAAAGGTAGCAGATATTTTCAAGCACACGAAACTGTCAAAGTTCGCAAAGAAATATCTGGTTTGGCAAGCCATCTGCACCTGTGGCTTGAAAAGCAGCATTTTCATAGCTTCCGGGACTGTCAACCAAGAAATTTACGTGAAAGAGTGTTTGAATAAACGTCTGCTGCCTTTCCTGAAGAAACACGGTTGTTCCGTACTGTTTTGGCCGGATTTGGCATCTTGCCATTACGGTAAAAAGGCCATGGAGTGGTACGCCGCCAACAACGTGCAGGTGGTTCCCAAGGACAAGAACCCTCCCAACACGCCAGAGCTCCGCCCAATTGAGAAATACTGGGCTATTGTCAAGCGGAACCTAAAGAAGACCAAAAAAACTGCTAAGGACGAGCAGCAGTTCAAGGCAAACTGGCTTTCTGCGGCGAAGAAGGTGGACAAGGTGGCTGTACAAAATCTGATGGCAGGGGTCAAGCGAAAGGCCCGGCAATTCGGATTTGGAAAAGCGGAAGCCTAACTGAATATTTTTCCTGAATTTTATACTAATTGAACTTGAAAAAGAAATTTAATTTGATTTTTTAAATAAACGATTTCACCGATTTACACGCGTTTTCCCTTGACCAAATTTTGACCGTATCACCCTTTAGAATAGCTGAATAGCTTCTCCAAACTTGTTTGAACAAGCTCTAATTCAACACCGATGTTTGTTGGGATACCAGCGGATTCTACACGGAAAATTATGTTTCCGTTGGATGACCTTTTTTTTTGTTATTGAGGTATGAAGAGAGATCTTTTTTTTACAGAAGAGAAGTAAGTATTCCAGCAAATTGAAATTAACGATTATTTTGGAATATCGACAAAGATGTTGCACTTGTCAGTGTTTGTCAGTTAGGCCCTAATGAAAAATCTTTGTCGATATTCCAAAATAATCGTTAATTTCAATTTGATGGAATACTTAATTCTCTTCTGTAAAAAAAGGTCTCTCTTCATACCTTGTTCTCTTCGTATCTTTGTATGGGCTAAACTTTTTGTTTACATACATTAGTACGTGCACTTTTCCCCCGAAATATTGGTAAACAAACCTTGCAGTCTGACGCTTCATATCCCAATGCCATAAAACACAGGCCTGGCAGTGTGAAACTTATCATCTCCTTTACTCTTTTGGTTTAAAATGGAACGGCGAGTTTGACAGCACAGGCACTGTTGCATAGGTGTAAAGGAGACAACCTCAGTATGCCCGGCCTGATTTTACTTGATATGAGATCGTATTAGCAAGTACACTCAGCGAAATAAGCGTTCGATATTCATAAGATTGTATTAGGATTATTTGCTATAAAAAATCAGTATGAATTTCATAAATTTGCCTTATGAAATATAATGATGTTGAAAAAATAAAAATATGGAGCAACCTGGATTAGAACTTTGAACGTTGAGGTTATAGTGAGGTTATAGGTTCCAGTGACTTGCCCACTAGTATATAACAACACTTGTAATCAGAAAATCTTAAAAGCGTACAAGAACAACGTCGTGTGAAACAAAATCCATTCATAAGTCAGCCTTATGAAATTCCAAAGCATCGTTCATAAGTTGAACCTTATGAAATTTTTAAGTTTATTTGCCTGAGTGTATTAGCAACAATCAATATGCAACTAGCGATTTGAAATTGGTTCACTGTTGTAGAACCCCTTGGTCCGAAGTACACCTTGAAGCCAGCACCTAACTATACATATTTGCGCCTTTGTTTTGATTTGCTGTGTTATTTTGACAGAATATTCGAGAGTGTGTTCGTGTGAGTTCATTATTAGGGGCGTATTATTAAGCTTGGGACCGAGCTTGGGACCGATGTACTAGTACTGACTTAGCCAAGAAAAAAATCGTATTTGTTTGGGACCTACTGGTCTTAGAGTTAGTCTATGGTATTAGTATGCGTTTAAACATTGCTGAAATTTTCATATACACTATTGACACCACCTGAGATAATAGAGTCGCCTTGGTCATTACGTCAGTTAATCTCTTAGTTTTGTTGCAGCGATAAGGCCTTTCGAAGTGTCACCATGTGGCATCTCATTGCACGTCAATATCGGGTGGCGTGTGGCGAACGTCGGCATGATATTTTGACATGCTAGCAGATGCCGCAACTTCGCCAGATCAGTGGGCAGCTCGACTAAGTGAACTACGCGGCGCTAGGGAGCAAGTACCTTAAGGTGAATTTTAGGGAGTCCTTTCTCCATATGGACTATAGGCAGCAGCTGGATAGTCATGAAGCAAATGGATATATCTAGGGTTTTTTTTTCATTAGGGCGAATCTACAAATGAGACATTCTCTCCGGGCTCGCTAAAAAATTTCCATAAAATCACCATCTGGAAACCTTACAAATGACAATTTTATTTTTCATTCTTTTCAGGTGGATACTGCTGCAGAAATTTCTTTTCTATTCCTTACTTTTCCATTTCAGTAAACGGAATTTAACATCGGTTTGGCATAGAAAAAGAAATTTCTTTCAAACTCGATACTGACCTTTAGCGATTTATGAATGATTCCACTTTAGGATGACGATTTTTAATACAGCCGTGCATTCGTATTTGAACAGGAGGTCAATTTGCTTTGCGTATTATTAGTTGTTCAACATTAGAAAGATAATTATCTGGTTTCTAGAAAATCGTCCTCCGCCTGCACCTATCATTCGAAAATGCGGTTTCAATGTCTCAATATCAACCGACGGAGGATTCATTCGATAAAAGGAGGATATTTGTGTTCAGTGTATACCGACAACCACAAGAATATATTGTCAGGTATAAACTGCAAGGTGTTCTTTGGGCCAAGGGGCTCTACAACAGTGAGCCAATTTCAAATCGCTAGTTACACATTGATTGTTGCTAGGTTAGGTTAATAATCCCTTCACGTTTTTGAGACTAGAAATCACAAACAAAACCCAACAAACAAAGCTCAAATTCTAATCAATGGATGCTCCAGGGGCGCAAACGATTCTTGAAAATGTCACGCCTGAAGTCCTAATAGTATTTGAGGTTTGTGCTCAGAAAACTTCGTGTGGATATAATATTATATTTGGTATCGAAAAATGTTATAATCCACATACCCCTAAAATATCCTATTGTCTGTTTTCCAGAAAATTGCATAACTCGCTAAGTCGTTGATCGTTAAGCTAAAAGTACACTATTTGACCGTGTTCCAAATATTTGACTCTTTTTGAGAGATAATAAAATAATATCTTCGTAGGAAAAATATGGCCTTGTTCGAAACTCTACAATTTTAGGGTAGTGCATAGATGGTCAAATATTGAACACGAGAAAAATTAGACTAAACTAAAGTCAAAACATAATTCATTACACTGTTTGATAAATAAAAATATGCAATATTTGACGAAAGTTTTTATCTGAAGTTACTTGGCCAGTATTGGTCAGCTATTCTACGGAAGAAAGCCGAATATTGGACACTCGGTCAAACGGTTTACTTTCGGCATTACCAAAAAAAGTGCCAAGTAGCACCGAAAACAAGTTTTATTTGTCACGTGTCATGCTGTAGATCTATAACAGTGTGATGTGACTAGTTTGGTCATGAAGAAGTACGTTTCATGCAATTTAAATCTAGATTCTTTTAGCTCATTAGTGATTTGTCATACATGTGCTCTATATTTTTCAGTTAAACATGTTTGTTTACGTCTGATATCTTGTTTGCATATTATGTTTTATAAATGTATCAACAAAAGTCTTCCGTATTTCAAAAAGCAAACATGCGAGAAACGTCAAACGTCATAACAAAACTAGTCAGGTTTGTTTTGTTAGAGCCATATTGTACGGGAAACGATAGTTTTTGAACTTTGCTTTTGTTATGCTAGAATGATGAGAACGGAGGCGTGCCCGGCGTAGTGGTTAACATCCATACCTCTCTCGCCAAAGTCACGAGTTCGAATCTCACCCCGGACAAGTTATGAAAGTACCCAAAAACGACGGGAGATGAACCAGCCCAGGGCTAAAAATCTCGATAATCAAGGAAATAAAAAAAATAGAATGATGAAATTTTGAAAATTTCAGCTGCCATTTGCATGTATGACCGTACATTATGATTGATGCCATTGCTAGTACGACAACGTGAAGTATCAGCAAAACGATGTCACTATATTGGTTTAGTAAATGCTTTTAATTTAAACTTCTACCCCTGGCTTGAATTCTCTAATATTAAGGTGAATGCATATTTAAGTTCCCTATTTGGTTGGTAAATAGGATGAAGGTGAAATTTAAGAGGAATCCTTCTAATACATATCTCATGTGTCGAAATGGTCGAGCGGTAAGAACACTGACCTAGTAAGTTTCGCGTTCATAGTATGAACCCCGGGTTCATGAATGCTGCCGGAAAAAAAAATGTTCAACTGAGGTTTTAATTTTTTGTTTTTGACCATTGTTAGACATAAATTATGTTTCGTAAGCTCCACCTTCTGCACTATTTTTATTCTATAGTAGTACCGGAAAAAGTTTTCCATCATCGGAATGGCAACATAATCATTTGCCACATTGTAGCAAAAATGCATGCAATGAAACATTTTGTGTTGCTTGGGTATTCAGCCTCTTCTTTTCCTTCTATTCTGTAATGACATGACGCCAAATCAGGCCAAAACACTACTTGACCTTCGTGCTGCCTGATCATCGGCAATAATCGCTTCTGGAGACATTCCTTAACGTATTTCTGAGTGTTCATCGTCTCCGTTGTGATGTACGGACTACATGTTTTACCACACTCGCATATTGCCTGCCAAACCATAACTTTCTTACCGAATTTTTCGGTAAAAATTGTCTTCTCCGTTTCGGGGATGTCTTTGTCTTCGCTTACAGTATAGAATTGTGGTCCGGGAAGCATTTTTTTTAGTTTCACATACGTTTCATCGTCCATTATTATACACCCAGAATTTCTACACAATAACGAATCGTAGAGTTTGCGGGCCCGTGGTTTCACGGACGCGGCCTGTTTTGGGTTCCTTTTGGGTTTTTTCTGCTTCCGGTATGTTTTTAACCCAAGTCTTTCTTTGGCATGCATGACGTTACTCGACGAGGTCCCTAGTTTTTTCGCAACATCCCGAACGAAAGTCACTGGTTTTTGCTTGTAGGCATCCCTGATCTTTTTATCGATATCCGGAATAACAGGAGCGGATTTCCAACCACTCTTTGGCGCATCTTCAAACGTACACTGTTCTCTATATTTTCGAATCGCAGATCGTACCACTCCGACGCTTACACCCTCTTCCTTGGCCAATTTTCTCAAGGAGAGTCCGCTCACAGTGCACCATTTGTGCACGATACTTTTTCGTTGTTCCGGAGTAAGACCGCGCATTTTGATAGGTAACACAAAACTGAGCACTTTTTTGATGTTATGTCATTCATAAATGTGCAAACAAAAGGACGCAGCCAAAACTTGTTGAAATATTTCATTATATTCAAAGTGACCGTTAAAATAAGGTGTGCTTATACTTTCTGGAACAGTCGTTACGGTCTACGGTAATTCTGCGGTCGTGGCTTGTAGACAACCCAAACTTAAACATATCATTAATGTCCATTATATTTTTTCCAGCCCTTAATTTAATTTTTTATTTGCTCTTTTCCTGATAACAGTAGGTAGCTTTGATTTTTGGTAGGTCCATTTTTGCATTAGCAAAATACAACCATCAAATATGATTATAGTATTATCATAGAGTAATGCCTTGTTCAGACTACAGAGTTATAACATGTTATAACGGTTGTCAATTAATTTCAACATGAAAAACGTCATCAAGATAGCCTCTAATGCTTTGTTCATATTACAGCGTTGTAACATAATACAAGGCTATCTTGATGACATTTTCCTTGTTGATAATTTTCAAAACATCCTTGTATTATGTTACAAGTCTGTAGTCTGAACAAAGCATAAGACCAGTAGGCCCCGAACAAATACGATTTTTTTGGCTCAGTCAGTACTAGCACATCGGTCCCAAACTCGGTCCCAAGCTTAATAATACCATAATACCAGGGTTGCCACATTATTTTTCGTTCCCATCTTTAATTTTTGCCAAAAAAATCTTTTTTATCTGTGTTTAACTGCAAAAAATCTTGGTAAAAATCTTTACTTCAAATTTTGTGTTGTAAAAGGAAAACAATTCAGTATACGAAAGATTCATGTTCTCGGGGGAAATCGATCATTGCACTCTGACAGACCAGTTTTGACATGATAATGAATCATGGGGTGTTTGTTTTGATGACTTAAAGTTCCTTGATAGGTGAACAAAATTGGAACGGAATTAACAATAAATTATTGTTATGATCCGTGTAAATTAATTTGGTGAATTTAGAATTTAGTTCTGATGTTAATATTAGCTGATCAACTCCTCCTTTCCTCCTTTGGCCTCCATGATGTCCGTACTCAGGCGGTTCCGGATTTTGGACTTATTCAGATTGTATTCCGAAAAAACTCGCTTCACTCCTGCAAAAGAATGCGGAATTAGTAAAAAGTTCGCAATGAACTTTCTTAGCAAATGAAAAGCCTGCTTCCCATCAGACGTTTTCTTCAACAAGTTTCGAAGTCTTCTGATTCTTCCACCTCGTTGTCCTTGCAGATGGTTATCGTCCTCAGCTCACGAAAATCATTTTCAATGGCCTGTTCCTCACCGCTTTCAAAGTAATTCGGATATTGTTCAATAATCGAGTTGAACTCCTTCAAAGGGCGCAGCTTCGCCGTTATATATTCCCGACTTCTTACGAAGATGTTTCTCGAAATCTGAAACTCCTAAATCCGTCAGGTGTTTTAGGTCCACACAAAAAATTGCAAGGAGCTCCATCAGCGAGACTTCAGCTGATTGCACATGTTCAGGAATTCCATAGCTTTTGACTGAAAGATTCGATTTGCTTTGATGATAAGAGACAATACGTAGCTTAAGAAGAAGAGAAATGACAGCGTCATCAGGTCATTAAGACGACAACAATAAAACTGTTGTCTCAATTTGATTAGAACGAGAAGAACAACAGCTCCGAAAACCGTTCCATATTCCATTTGACACCTGTCTCCAACGATAGCCATCTAGTGGCAGACGGATGCAGAACTGTGTCATCTGAGATTTTTTGGATCGTTTGAGGCTGCAGGACAAGTAACTGCAGATATATCGCATCATTTGTTCCAGCTACAATGGCAGTTTTTTGCATGCGTAACTTGCACAAAGGGCCAAAAAGTGGCAAGTACATTTGATAATTATCAAATGAGGACAGTCACGTTTCAGCAGCTTCTTGATGGATCGGTCAGAACCCATAATTACCGAAGTTCCATCTAAATTTTTGTAATCGGTGCCATCGATCTGTAACTGTTTATCAATTGCGCAAAATATGTATAGGTTTTCGCACTGCAAGAATTATTGAAGATAACAAAAAATCACGTACGAAATAAATATGCTTCATATAGCAGAAAAAACTATCGAGGACATTATTCGAACTTCCCAAAATTCTTCTGCATGAATGCATAAAAATACTTCTACATTAGAAGAATCGTATTTTTGTAGAAATCACTGCATGCAATTCTGCCGAAATTTTTGGAACAATCTCTTGCGCAACTTTGAAACAAACACTTCTCCAACGGAATGCCTAGAAATAATATTGTAGTAATATCTGGAGAACTATAAGTAAGAATCCTTGCAGGCATCGTAGACAAAATTTGAAAAATGATTCCGAATTTTTAAAGTTAAGAAATCAATAGATGAGATTACGGAGCTCATGCAAAAAATCTTTTTAGATCTCTCCAACAAATCAGGATTTTCTCCAAGAATTACTGCAGTTTTTGTATAGTTCCTCCAGGTGTCCTCCAGTGATTCTTTTGAAATCACAAAACTTCACAAGATCAGGGATTCCTCCAAACATTTCATCACAAGAAAGTTTTGAAAAAACTGCCGATGCAATGTCAGAAGAAACTCATGAAAGAATCCCTCGAGGAATGTTTAAAGGAATGTCCAAGAATCTTGAGAAATTCTATGAAATTTTCTTCTAAAATTATCAAACATAATATAATCAAAAAATTAATGGAGAAACCATTTAGGGCACACACACAAACTGACTTTCATACTGGCATCTGTCACTGTAGTGTCAGTGTCAAATGTGTTATTTTGCTTCAAGCCTAAACATCATACTGAAAGTAGTATTTATAAAATGTTGGATCCTAAACTATACTCATCTTTTGAATTTGAGGTTTCTGAGTGGAAAGACAATTGCCAAAAATCTTAAAAATCTTGGTTTTTCTCAAAAATCTGTAATCTTCACATACAGATATCTGTATGAAAAAAATGAAAAAAATCTGTGTCAATCTAGATAAATCTGTGCATGTGGCAACCTACCCCTATCCCCACCACAACCCCCAACCAACCTCAATACCACACCCAAAAAAAACTCCCCACTAAATAGAAACAAAAAAAAACCCACCACACAATTTTTCCAAACACACTTTCAAGCTAATGTTCTATCTCCCCCACCCCACCCCCAAAAACGGATCCCTTTTAAAAAGAAACCAAAAAATACAGAATTGAAAAAAAAGTTCGTAATGAACTTTCTTAGCAAGTGAAAAGCATTCTTCCCATCTGCTCGTTTGAAACACAGCAGTTGTCTCCAACAAGATTTCAAGTCATCCGATTCTTCCACTTCAATTTCCTTGCCCATGATTGCCGTCCTCAGCTCACGAAACTCATTTTCTATGACCTGTTCACCACCGCTTGAAAGAAGATCTGATCCAGTAGAACTCCTTCAAAGTGTGCAGCATCTTGGAGTCAACGCTTGATGCAGTAATCAGAACTGGATTCGTTCAGATCAAAGCGCTTAGTGATCAACCAACTCGGTATAGACAGCACAGCAGATCGAGAAAGCCTCCTTTCTGGTATCATAGAGAGTTCCGGAACTAAGCATTTCTTCTGCTGCTACCCTGATATATATATATATATATATATATATATATATATATATATATATATATATATATATATATATATATATATATATATATATATATATATATATATATATATATATATATATATATATATATATATATATATATATATATATATTTATATATATATATATATATATATATATATATATATATATATATATATATATATATATATATATATATATATATATATATATATTTCCGATTTCTTACGAAGATGTTTCTCTAAATAAAAAACTCCGAAATCCATCACGTGTCTGAGGTAATCATCCTCACACATATTTACAAGGAGAACCATTGGTGAGACTTCAGCTGATTTCACATGTTCGGGAATTCCGGAACTTCTGACTGGAAGATACGGCTCGCTTTATTGATAATGGGCATCCTGTCATTAGATTGACAGAAGATGCGCTGTGTGGTTTGATTGTTGTCGCAGTTGGCTTGGAACGAGAAAAACAACACGAGCTAAGGAAACCGTTCCAAATTTCTTTTGACAATTGACTCCAAGGATAGCCATCTGGTGGTGAATGGATGCAGAATTTTTAAAGGTTTAAATTCAAAGATACTTTGTATCGTCTGTAATTCCTTGGATTGTATCGGAACGGATCTGCTGTTTCAGGTACAATGGAAGCTTTTCGTTGCGTAGGTTGCACATGGAGCCAGTATACTTGATAATTATAAAATGGGGACAGTCACGTTTCAGCAGCTTCTGAACGGATCGGTCAGAACACATTATTACCGATGCCCGATCTGATCCAAAACTAATTAAAGAAAACAAAAAATCACGTTCGAAACAACTATACTTTGAATAGCAAAAATAACCATCGAGAACGTTATTCTAACTTTCCAAAATTCCTCTGAGTGAATGCATGAAAATGCTTCTTAATTAGAAGAACAGTATTTTTTGTAGAAATCTCTGTAGGAAATTCTCTTAGGAACATTGAAAAAAATACTTTTCCAGCGGAATACTTTAAGAATTTATTGAAGTATTTTTTGTAGAGCTATATGTTAGAATGCCTTTAAAGAACTTAGACAAAATTTAAAAAAAAATCTACAAAACCCCTTGCAGATTTGTTTAAATTCAGAATTAAATAAATTAGATTGTGGAATTCATGCAAAACATTCTTTTAAGATTCCTCCATGCAAATCAAGATTTTCTCCGAGAATTATCTTATAGTTTTTGTGTAGTTCTTTCAGGTGTCCTCCAGAGCTTCCTTTTGAATCACAAAACTGTACAAGTTCAGGGATTCCTCCAAAAAAATCACCACCAGAATGTTTTGAAATACTGCCGATGAGATGCCAGAAGAAACTCCTGAAAAAATGCCTAGAGTAATGCCTAAAAACTCCTGAATAATACCTATAGAAACGCCAGAAGGAATATCTCAAGGAATGTTTGAGAACTTTTCATAGAATCTTTGAGAAATTAAAAAAATATCTCAAAACATGTATGAAGAAATCGTTTAAAGGCACACGCACAAACTGAATTTCAGACTGACAGCTGTCACCTTAGTGTGCCCCTAAAAATTTAGCTCACATCGAAGAACCTTTCATATATTCTGTTAAATTAACAACGCGAATCAAAGCAAAAACAAAGATTCTTGTACAGGAAAGCGGAAGAATGTATTGCCTGGTGCAAGGTATCAGGTGCCAATTTTAAATCACTAGTTTCCTATTGCTTGTTGGTGTCGGTGTCAATTGTTTTGAATGAAAGTAAAATTGGTTAAAAGGTGGATCTTGAAATGTACACATATTATAAATTTGAACTTTTAAATGGACAAGCAATTCTCAAAAATCTTAAAAATCTTGGTTTATCTAAAAAATCTGTAATCTTTACATACAGATATCTGTATGAATAAAATGAAAAAAATCTGTGTCAATCTAGATAAATCTGTGCATGTGGCAACCCTGTCACCTCCCACCCACCCCCACTTTCCAAAAAAAAAAAATTAAAAAATTCCCCAAAACCCAAAAACTTCCCAATTTTAAACAAATTGAATTTTAGATATAATACAATTGCAGGTTAATTGCAGTTATTTTTTTAATCATAAGTACTGCTGCTACGCATTATTAAATTTAGCAACTGCATCTATTGACCCTCAGCGCAGTGCAAAAGGTGGCTGTTTCGTGGAAGGCTTAGGATTCTTGTAGCATAAGAAGAAAAGGTATCCTTTCCATCCTGTGTGCAGGTGTTTGAAATAAGTGAAACAAATTCTGCAAAAAAAAAAGTGTTACTCAGTGTGGGTGCAATTAAGGGCAAACAAAGCAACGAAAAAAAAGGAACTATAAAGCAGCTGGCGAAAGGAGCAACAGCAGTGTCGAATTTTTTTTAAGTGATTATAGTAGTTGTTGATGATAGAGAGAAAGAAACGAGAGATTTCTTCCATCAAATCCAGGCATTAATTCAAAACAACAACAAAACAGACGAGTGTGTGAGTGCCACAAGATGAAGAGATAAAAACGGTCAACTGAAAACAGAAACAAAGCTTGCTCTCTCTGTTTATCTTCTGCTTAAACAAAGTCGAATAATTTAGCATTGACGAAATGATGTGTGTTCATTTCTACCGGATTGATGGTGTTTATAGGCTGAGTTTATCCATAAAGCACTCATATGAAGATTGAATTTATCCTGCTGTTATTTTTGGAGAAAAAAAGTAAATTGAGATTTTTATCTTTTTAAAATATCTAAACGTTGTTTTCGATCTTATGTACAATCATTATAGATGCTAAGAATTGTATAAAAAATGTCATTAATTCAGCGATAATCGACAAAATTATGATGGTATCATGATGATCGGTTTATTCTGAAGCATTTGAGACTTTATTTATCAATTTATAGTTGTACACTTGAGTGAGATTTAAAATTTCCTGAATTTTTCAGATACTACGACTTCACTGGTTGAGCTAAATAGATTATCGTTAAGATCTTCAATGATCTAAAATCAGCTAATTGGACTAATTTGTACCGATACTCCTAGTAATGTATCGTAGATATACAGAAAATAGATATACGTTATATGTTAACTGTCATATAGAAACAACCAATGATTTCACAAGAAACTCGTAGACCCGATTTTGGGGATATATTTTTCGTTACGTTCCCAACTATAGCCCAATGTGTTCATCACATAGCAAACTTTTGGTTTATGTTAAATTTTCAAGGGAAACGGAGGAGTATTAGATTGTATATTTTTTAAATGGCTTATTCAAACCAAAACCTAAGTATTCATATCTATATACACTAGGGTTCCAATGGAATGTTGGGGAAAATTGGGGATCGAGTTTCAAAATAGAGCAAAATTAGCTCAATCGGAGCTCGTTAAGTGAATCCCCAAAGAGGTGAAAGTTTTTGTCCCATGAAAAATCTTTCAAGGGTGGGATACGTAAAATTTCCGAAATCGAAAATTTTGTTTGATGCCAAATATCTTAGAAATGCATGAAACGGTGAGATCTGGTGTTATCTCGAAAAAAAAAAAATAACTTAGGGTATATGTTGCACTACAACCTATGTATATTACGTCACGGAGAAAAAACAGTCTCGTTTGAAACTAGTTTGATGATATCCAAACTAAAAAAAAATAGTTGTTTTTAAAATCCGTTTTGTTGTTTTAAACCAACGATTCTGTTTTCAAACAAACAAGCAGGATGGTTGTTTCTACCTAAGGATATTATCACAAAAAAACACAAACTATGGTTGTTCTAAAAAAACATATTTGTTGTTTCCACCTTGAAAGAGGTTTTTTATTACCAAAACACAAGTTGCGTTGACTCAGGGAAACAAATTAAAATGTTAGATCGATTCAACCAAAGCGCCGGGTAAATCAAACTCTATATTGCTTGGAGAAAAAACAACTAAAAGTTTAGCTTCAAACAAACTATTTTTTGGGTTATATCATTTTCCGTCCGGTCCCAATGCATGCTCTATTCGCGTAAGTTTTCATCGCAGGTGAAAATTTAATATTTTACTTAAAATAACCTGAAAATAGGGGAAAGACTCGCATTAGCATTTGTAGATTTCTTTTAGACTGAGAGAGGTCTTTAAATGTAAATGTGCGCTTTTCTAGTGTTTGTTAGCATATTATTCAAATAAATATTATTGAAAGTATCACAAAAGAAAACTAGGTGATTGTAAACGGAAATGTTTGTTGCTTCAACCGTTTTCGTTCGTTTGTTTCAAACATCAATTCATTTTAATTCATACTCAAATTTGTTTGAAACAAACCATAAGCGTTGGTAGAACCAACTAACAAATCTGCTTGTTTTTGTAGCTGTCATAAAGAAACAACCAACATAATAGTAAATTCAAACGGTTGTCAGTTGAAGTTGATTCCCGAAACAATTACTCAAAAGTTTAGTTTGTTTTAACCACCCTAGGTAGTCAAATCAAACTAATATGATGTTTGTTCCCAATTCAACGTGACATTTCGGTTAAATGAAAATAGAATATGTTTGCATACACCAGCCGGTAGGGGGGCAGCCGGTATAAGAAGCAAGTGCAGAGAAAAACAAACAAAACTTTTCAGGTTATGTGCTAGGCTTTTTATTGATAAACATTGACATCACAGTTAGCGCACAACTGCAGCGCCGCCTGCCAGGAGCATAACGACATACATTAGAACATGGTTTAAAGTTTTACACAAGTAGCAGACTGAAGATGAACGTCTGTTCTCTGTGGTTATAGTGCGAACGGAGTGTTGGAAAATTTTCGAGTTGGGAGAATGAATTGAACTTGAAATGAAGAATTTGATAAATGTAAAAAAAATTTAAAGATTTAGAATTTTAATGGACTTTTGAAGACAAATGTATTTAAATAAGGGGGTTAGTCACTCTGCCACGTTGTGTTTGGGTTTTGGTGTATCGGCAGGTGTTTCCGGGTGACGGAATGTGTTTCTGTGTTTCAACATATCTGTCAATACTACAATCTTAAATTTATGCTATTTGGGAACCATCAATTTTTTGACGTTCAATACACGTACACTTCACTCAGCGAAACAAACTTTCGATATTCATAAAATTGCATTATGATTTATATTCCACAAGAAATCAGTATGATTCATTAATCTCTGTTTAATCGCTCACGAGAACTACGAGTCTCCTACGATACCCCACTAAACCAGCAAACATTCCTCTAACAGATGTTGCTCTCGATTCATGAGAGTGTTTTGAGATTCGAGAGAAATCGCTGTTTAGAGTGATTGTTTACAATTGGCTTTTAGGCCCTAATTATGAATTACTCGAGATTTGAACTTATTTTAGTTTATGGGCCAGTCTAATCAAGATGTTTTCGAAAATCTTTTACGAACCAGTTGACTACGCCAGGCATTATATTTTCAATAATTTTCATCGGGTTAGTCGCTTTGTACCCGAATTGCGATGTATTAAAATTTCTATTGAAATTTCCCAAAATTTGATGGTCCTCCGCTGGCTGGGCATTTTTATTCATTGAAAATCTTTACTACACCGTACCGTAATGCCTAGCTGTTTGTGTTGTTTTCATGTTCCAGAGCACCCATTGATGGGTTTAGTTTGCGAGACCGCTAGAGAGTGAGAGAGCAGTTTCATTGGGGGACTTCTGTGGCGAGAATCGATTGCCTTATTCCGTCTACAGAGAATGAATTGGGAGCATACACAAACAAACACAAACCAGACCAGCAAGATATAGAAAAGTGAAAGAGAATCTGAGTGCATGCGAGAGCTACCATTCGGCAGCCATGCCAGATCTGCGAATAAATTCACTTTAGATAAACAGCCCTACAACATTGATTTCAAAACTATTTTTCTTCAATTGTTTCAGAAATACAGATAGTTTCGTGTTGTTTTCTCGTTACTTCTAGAATCATAGAAACAAATTTATTTGCGGATAAAATGGAATAGAATCGTGTCCACTGTTGACCGTAGACCTGGCATCGTTGCTGCTCTGAGTGCATTGAATGAAAAACAGCAGAGAGCAAGCAGAAACAGAAAGAATACACACTTGCGCTGGTTCGTCAGAGGCTTTTGTCCCACAGAGCAGCAAAGGAGTTTTCGTTCATAGCTCTTGTCTTTTGTGTCCAGTCCAGATATCCAATAGGAAAAAAATAAATAGAAGTTCTAAGGCAACTACTGTGAAGGCACTTCCGTGGGCGTCTTGGAACAAGGAAAAGGGAAGCCATCCCAGATTTACGGTGCAGCGCGGGAGTTGACCAGAAGTGCAGGTTTTTGCGAGGATTTGAGAGTGTGTTCTGGGTTTCGAGAAGGTGTATTTGCGAGCCAAGGGAGGTGCCCTTGACGGAAAGAAAAGCGGATTAGCAGAGAAAATCAGAGCGCCATTGTTGTTTTTCTGGAAAGTTAGTGTCAGTTGAAAGTTTTTCCAGTGGATAAAAGTGCCTGAGGAGTGTTTCCAAAGTGTTAACCTGCGATCGTTCGAGTGCCAGAAGGAGTGAACAGCTTTTCTTCCAGAGGAAAAAAAAATCAACCCCTACAAAAACGATGACGCAGTTTTTGTTTTGATCAATTTCATCTTTTTTCGCTGCTTTTTTCTTCAAAACAACAGAGAAAAAATATGAATATTGAGTTCGCAGTAACAGTGAGTATCAATTTTGACAATTTTCCCTACCTATTTTTAGCATTATTTCGATACTTTAATACGAACGAAGAATTTGCACAAAAATGGCCTCTCTCGCGTACAAGGGGTAGTGAAAATTCCACTTCAATACAGGGAGGAAACCGTTCCCAGCAGTTTTATTTTCACCCATTGGAAGTGGATTGGCTTCTAGAGAAAAACGGCCGGGCCCAAGCTGGGCAAGAGACAGGTTGGCCTGGAAGGACAACTGGGTGAAAACCTGCCTAAATTCTCGTTCCTACTGGGCCTACACTACTTATCGTCTCTTTGTCCTTCAGTCCAATCTGTTTTATTTTTTCCAAGTCGTTTTTCTGCTTGTCAGCCATGGTACCAACACCATGGAACAGGAAGCGTGTGTTTGCGTGCAATCGTGGGACAGAATTGTTACCACCACCAGAGATCGGTTTGGTGTGCAGTTTCTATATGTTGGGTATTAGATTGTAAGCAAAACATTGACTAAACTGTTGTTTGTTGACCCCCCCCCCCCCCCCCTCCCCCGTCGTCCTCGTTCCACCGCCACCAACTTCGTCTCCTACATCTCGCTCACGGATGGGTATAGGTTGGGGCACGTGTCTATTTGTGGGTAAATCAGCTTTTAAATCCTTCAATTTGCGTGTAATACTCAATGAGGATTAACATTTATAGCCAAATTGAAATAAACTCACCAAAAAGTAGTTCAAATAATTAATTAAAAAGGACTATTCCACACAAAGAAACTGTTAACTATCATTTAATCAATGATCTTGTGACGTTCGAATGCTTGATCTAGGAAATTGTTTTCTAAATCTCTAACCAAATTTATTGATTTTTTTTAAAGAGAATACTCCAGTTCTATCTATATTAATTTAACATGGGTATATGTTGGCTGATAAACTTCGTAGATGTCTGGTCCAGCCAGATAAAGTGTCACTTATGGACCGATAGTAATAAAAAAAATGCATCGTTCCCTGCAGTCAGGACCCGTGCTCTTCTGCACACGCCATTGTGCGTAGCGCCCCCGCTATTAGAAATAGAGTTACTGCTGATCGATGCATACGCAGTTTGCAACGCAGGAAGATGTGCGGGTGTGTGTGGTTGCAAGTAGCACTTCTTCACAGTACCAGCTATAGGGTCTGTGTTGTATGAGTATACTGCAGCAACAATAACAGCAGTCGAAGAAAAACCAGCTGAAATTTCTGTTCGTTTTCCGTACCGAGCCCGACTAGGCGCAAAACAAAGAAACGTAAACATGGCACAATGATGACGAAGAAACGGAGCTCGAGCTGCTAGCTTTGCCATAGTTGGGCATTAGAAGAGTCTGTTGTTGCTTTGGATGTGACCAAACGACTGGTTGTGAATTGATGTAGATGCGATAGACCACATCACGAACACAATGCGTACAATGGATATCCTCGAAGGGCTGCATGCAAGTTCAGCGCTCAGTTCAGGGATGGCTGAGGAAAGTTGGTCGCACGAACGACTCGAAGAATCCGGTGGGTCACGCGAAAGCCCTCTAGAAGAAGCGTTCATGTCTAGGAAATTTGTTGAAACTGAACTATTCAACCGCTTTGTTGGAGTGGAACAACTTTCGCGGTTTTCTGGTCAAAGCCGTTCATGCCATCGAGCTCTATGCTATGGTACTGAAAAGGATAAAAGGTATCATGGTATCATATGAATGTACAGAATTAGAGGGTTGAACATCAGTTGCCGAGAATAGTCACGAAATACAAAGCCAACATTATCAATACTTAATTTCTAGATATTGCATGCCAATCTGTAACGGCCTTTGTTATGGTTCTTTTCGGGTTTTGCAATCGAATTGTAACGTATGCATTAAAAAACATGCACAAATTTCGGATGGTGATAAAAAAAATTACAAAAGATAATTCAATGGAACAAATTCTGCTTAAATCCTGCGTTTATTAAACCATCTATAAAAATGCTATTGCAGTTGACCGGAACATTTGCCATGGCCGATGAAAAGATGGATGTCGGCATGTTCTTCAGCTTTTTAGTTGCCTTGGCTAAAAAAATCTGCTCCTCCGCTTTGGCCACGAAATTATTAGAGTAGATCATCGGGTTGTGGTTAGCCTAACACATTTCTATCGTGGGGGATGTTAGGAGGGTTGGAGGTCTTTGGAACAACGTTTATTTTAGCCAGTCCATCCCCACTGATCTCTTGGCATAATAGGGATTGTCCAGATCCGGCCATTAAAAAGACGGCAACTTCTAGCAGGCACTCCGTACTGTATATTTCCCCGTTCACCGCACGCGCCGTTGGAAAGAAAAGCCACTTGGACATTCCCCGCTAGCTGATCGTAAGCCACATAAGGACCTTCTTCGGAAACTTGGAGCCACAGAAGGGCCTTCTTGAAGCAGATCGATGAGGTCACCTTGCCCTCGGTCTGCCTTTTTAGCTTCTGCTGCCTTTTACGGTCGCGCAGCAATGTCGTCCGGCAGGAACCGCAAGAAGGGAGAGGATGTTGTAAATGCCGGATCGGCTATATCTGGTGGATACGAAGTGCCTCACGATGTCCTAATTCTTCCCTTCGGAGTGGAGCTAACTGTTTTCGCCATGGCTGCTGCAAGTTAACTGATAATGCTGCAATTTTTTTTCTTTACACAACAGGGTTACTAGGATTGGCGATGCATGGGTGGACTCACCACCTAATCTCATGCAGGATCGCTAATTCTTCTCGCGATTCAGGGTTCTAAGATAATCCAACTGGATGTATCAGATGAACCATGTTCTGGTTATTTATTGAATTTCGCTTAGAATTTTTAACACTCAGAATGTTTAAGAAATCGCACTCAGAAGTCAATGAATTTTTCTTAGCATTCTATATACTCTATACACTTCTGTTCAAAACTCTGAAGAGTGGTTATTAGCAAATCCTCCTCAGTTTGGGAAAATTTCTTGTTTAGCCTTCTGCACAGAATTTGCTGAAAACTTTCCTGCGAATCTCACACGAGAATTCAATGCAATGGGGCTCAGATATTTTCACAATTTCGATTGAATGAATCAATTCAGCTCATGATTCTTGGCGAACATCATAAAAAGGACTGTGAGTACTATGAACCATTTGTATAGGATTTCGATCGTATCACGATCAGGAATATCAGAGTAATCTGTTGAGGATTATGAGCAAATGTTAGTCTTGCTTACTCTACTCCTAAATTGTGCTAAGGAGCTTGCAAAAAATATAAATCTTGTACAACTCCTCTTTTTAAAATTTAAAACAACACACATTCAAAATCCCCCACTTCTCGCTCCCCTTCTAGATGTGATACCATTTCATAGACTTCCTTTATCTTCCAACCCATTTTAATTCATCATATGAGTGGAATTGCTGACCAGTGAGACCATGTGCCATCGAACGGAACAAGTAATAATCGGACGGTGCAATATCAGGAGAATATGGCGGGTGGGGTAGGACTTCCCATTTGAGCGTTTCCAAGTAGATTCACGGGTTTCGCAACGTGAGGTCGAGCGTTGTCATGCTGAAGAATCACTTTTTCGTGTCTGTGCTCG
Source organism: Aedes koreicus (assembly GCA_024533555.2). Classification (NCBI taxonomy): domain Eukaryota; kingdom Metazoa; phylum Arthropoda; class Insecta; order Diptera; family Culicidae; genus Aedes; species Aedes koreicus. Next base: position 4,326 of record JAHHFK020002076.1, on the reverse strand, counting down.
TATTGTGGCCGTTTTTCGTGCAGTGCTCGGCTCAATCGCATCAATTGAGTTGGATACCGTTCCCCGGTAATGGTTTCGTTTGGTTTCAACAGCTCATAATAAATAACACCAACTTGGTCCCACCAAATACACAGCATAACCTTCGCAGCGTGAATATTCGGCCTAGGCGACGATGTTGAAGCATGCCCGGGCAGTCCCCATGAATGTTTCCGTTTTGGGTTACTGTAATGAATCCATTTTTCGTCACCCGTCACAATGCGATGTAGAAAACTCTTCCTTTTTTGCTGCTGGAGCAGTTGTTCACAGACGAAAAAACGACGCTCAACATCTCTTGGCTTCAAATCGTAAGGAACCCAAGTTCCTTGCTTTTGAATCATTCCCAACGCATGCAATCGCTTAGAAACGGATTGGAGGGAAACCACTAATCCTGAACCATGCTCTTCTTGCGTTTGACACGGATCCTCATCGAGCAATGCCTCCAATTCAGAGTCTTCGAAGTTTTTTGGCCTTCCTTCAGGCGGACGATTATCAACACTGAAATCACCGTTTTTGAAGCGACGAAACCAATCACGACTCGTTGTTTCACTCAGAGCAGCATCACCGTAAACTTTTTGGAGCTCTCGATGTACTTCAGCCGCCGTTTTCTTCGAATGAAAGAAGAAAATCAACACTTCCCGCAAATGACGATTATTTGGCACGAAATCAGACATCTTCAAACAACCAAAATATATAACACTAAACCAAAATCACTGATTTGGCAAAGCGGTTTGTTTACCATATGTCTGAACTTGGTTTATGACGCTTGAGGTGCACAACATTCGACCAGCACTTACCCCTCGCCCCCTCAACTTCCCGAACCGCCGCAGCTTAGCGGCCCCCCAAAAACCACAAAAACACACACACAATTTGAAAAAATTTAAAATATTTGGTAAATTTTTTACCAAAACTTCCAAAACGATTTACGGTAATTTGAAAAAAGTTCCACTATTTTTTTTTTTTTCACCAAAAAACTAAAAATTTCACCAAATTCTAAAAAAGATTACCAAACTTCCCGCTGCTGAACTTTGGGTAAAAAATTACCGAATACTGTAAAATCTGTGTATCTCTGTGTTGATAGTTCCGTTTAGCGTAACGGCAGGCTTTGAAAATTGAAAGATACAAGTTGAAAACGAGCGGAGGGCATATGAAGGTAGTATACGATCGGGCGCATAATATTTTACCAAGCTACGGCAGATGCAGGATAGGCAAGGTAGATGACGAAGGATAGTTTCCCATCAATTGGTCATGTTTCGTCAATTCTATTATACTGAAATAATTGGTCATTTTCGTCAATTCGTTCGCCTACCACATTTAACTGCTCCGTTGGGTATTTTTTTCTAAGCGTGTAGGTGAAAACGTTATAAGTTATAACATTCTATAAAACGTTATGAACCTAACGAATTGAACGCATCGTAACTATAGGATCGTTTACCACACGTCCGGACAAGTTTTATCCATCAACTGAAAAAAATTAGAACGTATCCCCCACTACTTCGATAAGCAGCAACCTTTCCGTGATTTAAAAATCAAATACAAAGAAAAACAACCTTCTGGGACACATTACTTCAACCACAGAAATAGTTCCATAAAGCTTCATTTGGACAGCAGCAGAATTCATACGTGAACAGGTTTGATTTTTTTTCTCTCTTATTAGCCTCACCTGCTGTTGCTGCTGGTAATCGGACAGAATCAGATGGTTGCTCCTGTCGCTGTCGATGTTGTTGTTGTTGTTTCTGCTACTGATGACGATGACGAGATGGCGTTCGTTGATTGGTAGGTTCTCTGCTGGGAACGGGCAAAAGCTAAATCAAGAGGACGAAAGAGAACAAAATGCAATATTCTATGGAAATGGCTCGAACAACCGGAGCGCGTGAAAACAGGTCTAGATGGGAACGTAGCTGCATGTGAAAGGCATTGTTGTCTGCCGAATCGACTGATGATGAAGCAGCTACTAACCGAACTTGAAATGCAGTTTTATTTAGAGCTTCCTTGAGAGCAATCCAAGGTCACGTGAAATGGATTGTTCGACTTCGATTGTTGAGTACGGAGTGCAAAAGCATCCTGTTTGTCATGCTCGTTGAACGGAGTGAAACTGTGTGTGATCAACTTAGAATAAATTATGCATGCCGGGGCAACAAACTGGCTGGACAAACATCGCAGTAAACGGAAGCAAAAACGACTGAGACTTTCCTAAAACGAAACGAAGGGAAAAGGTAGATAAACAGCTCATTTCCTTTTAACGATTGCGCCGTGGCTGGCACTAACTCAAAATCGATGGTGAAAAGATTGCGCGCAGATGTTGCTTCCATTTGTCTCTACACTGTTCTACAACAGAAGTAATGACAGTGATAGAGGGCGGAAATACTTTGCAAATGCCTACTGCCATGGTGGTACACTGTTGCTACTGCTGTTGATGGTGATAATATTTATGTGCAAAGTATGTTCAAAACAAAGAACTACCTCTCACAGGGTCTTGTTCAAAAGATAGAGCATGAGAGTGAGAGATCTCCCCGAGTTGCCAGCAGATGCTCCCCCTTAACCCAACCAATGAGTCACACGAACACACGCTCCCCACATACAGGGCAGCCAAACCCATTTTTCGCACCCGCAATCCCCTTTCCAGCTGAGCGGCTTCAATGTAGTGGTGGTGGTGGTTGTTTGCAAAACACCAAACCTGTCTGACCCATTCCCCCCTTTTGGGTTGGGTTAGTAATAGCACGACAAACCAAAGTACCAACACCGATAAACAGCGAAATTTATTACTGCTTTTTAACTACGGAGTGTGATTTTTTCTGTTGCTTTTGTTGTTTTCGACTTTCTTGGGTTTGACTTTGACGTCGGAGGAGGATGAAAATTGTTCATTCGATGACAAACAATCAGTGTTTATGACCAACAGCACGCAGTGGTTGCAGGTTCAGTTTGAATTTTAATTCAATGTGCGAATGTGTGCCACTGTGTGTTGGCTGCGGCCGCTGATCATATGGGTTGGGTTTATGGGGTTTTGTTATGACTGTCGTTTTTGCAAAAATCGTGGGGGAAGGGAAGGGAGAAGGGGTAGTTGTACGGTTGAAGCGTAACGGGCGAAACAATGTTGCATTATTTACATCCTCGGATGACCAGAAAGTATTCGAATATTGAAAAATAAAAATTGTATTATTACATCTAGTCACACATTTCAGAAGGTCGAAACTTATTTGATCGTTTCTTTTCGTAGGAAACTTTTTTATAGAAACCTAGTACCTGTTACGTTTGACGTGTACATAACTGTTATTAGCCAACCAGAAAGTAGTTTACAAACGATGAATCAGCAATGAAAAATTAATGAATTTATATGCATATATGACTGGGGGAAAAAACTTATCAAAGTTTATCAAACATCTTTATGTACCCAACTTTTAGAAATCGCTTTCGGTTTCATTACACCATAATATGAAATGGCATAGTAATGTCACTGCCTATATCACTGAGGTTATGTCAGCTCCTTGAATTTCAATTACACAACCTTATGAAATTGGTTTGGGCCTGTTCATAAACCACGTAGACTCATTGAAAATCTCAGACCGCCCCTCCCCCCTCGTAGACTTTTCTCCATACATTTTTTTGAAATTTTGTATGGAGCGTAGACTGGTCAAACCCCCCCCCCCCTAGAAAAGTCTACGTGGTTTTTGAATAGCCCCTTTGCTTGTGCAATGAAATAGTTATATGTAGCCCAAGTTTTTGATCATTCACCTACAATTTCAGTTCATTTGACTTACCCAAACGTGATATTCTCGTGAGATGCTTCGTCAACTGCGAATCAGGCAAGGATACATTGCACAGTGGGCAAGAACTGAAAACTAAGGAAAAAATCTGTAACTTTTGTCGCTTTTAAGCGCGTCTTGTAAACAAGGCCATTTCCGCTTGGAAATTGTCTGGAGAATCGAATGGAACTGGTTTCAATCACCGCACGGATATGGTTGTGGAGTTATAGAGCTTATTTTACCCCACTTCCCCTAATATTTTTGAATAATTTATAGATATCTTTGCACGGAGAGGCTTAAGATCGACAAAATAGTGCTAGACACATGTGAAAGTTTCTGGATGATCGAATAGAAGCTGTTTCAACTACCGCAAGGTGGTTGTGAACGAAGATATGGCTGATTTTAACCCACTTCCGCTTGTATTCTTGAATAATTTATAGATATCTTTGCTCGGAGTGGCTCAATATCAACCAAATAAGGCTAGTCCTATGTGAAATTTCTTGGAGAATCGAATAGAAGTTGTTACATCTACCGCACGGCTCTGTGA